>CM038142.1:335743183-336052303 GCA_021437245.1 Aegilops speltoides | reverse complement strand
GATGATGAAGTCGGTCCCACCAAACCGGCATGCTCTTGTCATTGCACGAATCGGACTAACCGAGATTGTATATTCGTCCCATTGAAAATCCCAACGCTCACATTATTTGAACTATCGGTCTCACCGAGTTGTCCACTTCGTCCCACCGAGATTGCTCAAATGTGTGTAACGGTTGGATTTTGTGTGGAGGCTATTTATACCCCTCCACCCCCTCTTCATTCGTGGAGAGAGCCATCGAAAGAACTACCACTCCTACCTTACATTTCGAGAAGAGAACTACCTACCCTTGTGTTGAGATCAAGTTGCTCCACTCCCACCATATGAAGCTTGATCTCTAGCCTTCCCAAGTTGCTTTCCACTCAATCCTTTCTTCCACCACAGCCAAATCAAGGAGGAGAGTTGAGTGTTGGGGAGATTATCATTTGAAGCACAAGAGCAAGGAGTTCATCATCATCTACAACATCTATTACCTTTGGAGGGTGGTGCCTCCTAGATTGGTTAGGTGTCGCTGGGAGCCTCCGCCGAGATGTGGAGTTGAACCAAGAAGTTTGTAAGGGCAAGGAGATCGCCTACTTCGTGAAGATCTACCCCTAGTAAGGCTAGCCTCCGTGGGAGAGGCCATGATGGAATAGACAAGGTTGCTTCTTCGTGGACCCTTCGTGGGTGGAGCCTCCGTGGACTCAAGGCAAGAGCTACTCCTCCGTGGGTTGAAGTCTCCATCAACGTGGATGTACGATAGCACCACCTATCGGAACCACGGAAAAATCACCGCTCCAAAATTGCGCTTGCTCTTCTCCACCTCTCTTTACTACATGTGCAATTTACTTTCCGCTGCCTATACTCTAGAATTGCATGTAGGGTGATGCTTGACTTGATCATAATTGTGAATCGCAAAAACTGTTCTTTGTCAAAAGGCAGAATTTTTATATTGACAAGTAGTCTAATCACCCCCTCTAGACATACTTTCGATCCTACAAGTGGTATCGAGCTTTGGTCTCCATTGTATTGGTTTCCATTGCATTGACTCCATAAGCTTGGTTTCACAACCTAGGAGAGTATGGCATCTAGTGAGGGTAATTTTCAGAGAGGTCCTTACTTTGATGGTACAAATTTTGCTAGTTGGAAGCATAAAATGAAAATGCATATTCTTGGTCATAACCCAGCCGCATGGGGCATTATTTGTGTTGGTATGCAAGGTGAATTCTTCGAGGAAGGAAAAGTTCCGGATCGCGGTTACACCGAAGAATTATGATGTTGCAAAACAATGCTCAAGCTTGTGACATTCTCTTCAATGCCTTGTGTCCCGAGGAGTTCAACAAAATCAGCCGCCTTGAGAATGCAAAAGAGATTTGGGATACTTTGGTTGAAATGCACGAAGGTACCGAGTCCGTGAAGGAATCAAAGCTAGATATTCTTCAAGGTCAACTTGACAAGTTCAAGATGAAGGATGGTGAAGGAGTCGCTGAAATGTACTCTAGGCTTGCTCTCATCACAAATGAGATTGCCGGCTTAGGAAGCGAAGAAATGACCGAATCGATTCATCATCAAGAAGATTCTCGAGCTTTGATGGAAAGTATGACACCGTGTGCACTTTGATCCAAATGATGCCAAACTACAAGACTCTCAAGCCAACCAAGTCATTGGAAGAATTGTTGCTCATGAGATGACACTTAAGGATAAGGAAGAGCTTCACAACAAGTCAAGTGGTGCTTAAAAGCTACAAGTGATGCTCCCACAACCTCAAGTGACAAGTTAGTTTCCAATGAAGAGATAAGCCTAATGGTCAAGAACTTCAACAAATTCTACAAGAATAGAGGCAAAGAGAGAAGCTCAAAGTCTAGATCATATGATGAAAAGAGATCTTCTAGTCGTGATCGAATCACTACATTGTGGAAGACCCGACACTACTCAAATGAGTGTACGGCTCCCCACAAGAGAAGAGAAGAATTCCAAGAAGAAGAAGCTCAAGAGATGAGTCACCTCGAAAGAGAGAAGGAGCAGAGATGATCGTTATGAACGAAGACCTCCTGAGAAGCAAGGATTCGAGAGGAAAGACAAGTCATCAAGGAGCTACACAAGAAGAAAACATCAAGCTCATGTAGGTGAATGGGTCTCCGCCCGACTCCGACAATCAATCCAAGGAAGCTATCACTCCGACTCCACTCACACCAAGATGAAGGTGTTGCCGGTCTTGCTCTCAGATCCTCCAACTCCAACTCCTACGACTTATTTGATTCACCAAATGAGGGAATTGGAAGATGCTTCATGGCTAAAGGCCCCAAGGTATCACACCCTGAATTCATTGACTTCGATAGTGATGAGGATGACTTGCTTGGTGAAGATGAGCTCTTGCATGATAAATCCAAAGGAGCCTAGTAACGATGAACATGCTAGTAGTCTTTATAGTCGAGAAGAGTCGAATGACAATGCTATGAAGGAGATTGAGCGCCTAACTAAAGAACTAAACACTCTTAAGTTAGCTCATGAAACAACTCAAGAAGATCATAGAGAGCTCCTAAGATCTCATGAGAAGCTACGCTCGAGAAGCTCACTCTAGAGCAAGAACATGAGTTTCTAAAAGCAATCAATGACGATCTTCAAAGAAGAGTTCTTCATATCTTGCCAAACGACTTCTCTTGTCTAATTTCTTGCCACCCATTAAGACTAAGCATGACAAGCATAAGAAAAATTCTTCCTCTAGCAAAGAATAATAACCATGCTAAATCCAATGTTGTTGCTTCTAGTAGTTCTCTTGATTCCACTAACAATGTTTCAAGCCAAGTTACACTTGAGCAAGAGAATAGTTTATTGAAAGGATCATAGAGAAAGGTGTCTACAAGAGCCTTGCCGAAGCAAGAACTTTGAGGAAATTGTTCGCAAGCAAGGAAGGCACCGAAGAATCAAGGAATTGGTTTTGAGCGAAAGTTCAACGCCAAGGCGCTGAGGGAAGAAGGTCAATATCCTACTCCACAGCTTTGTTCCTCAAAAGGAGAAGTATGATCCTACTTCTTCCAATGTGGAACAAGCTCAAGATGACCTTCCACCACAAGACCACAAGCTAAAAGGCAAGGACAAGCTTCAAGAGGAGATTGATGCATTTGTTGAAGCACCTCAAGCCATGGTCAAGTGGGTTCCCAAGGAAACGCCAAGTTCTACTTCACCAAGCTCAACTACAACCCCAAGGATTCCCATCAAGATGATGTGGATCCCAAGAAGAAGAACTAGAAAGTTCTTGAGGGTGACTCCGCCAACATACTTCACTCACATTCATTTTGGCAAAAACTTGTGCAATCAACTTCCACATCGCACTAGTTCATGGAGTCACAAACCTCTTGTTGGTAAGTCAAGGGACAAGGTAATCATTGCTTTCATGGACATCATCTATTGTGAACTTCAATCTATGTCCATGGATATCCTTGTTTGTTCCTTGTGGGACTAACCCATGTAGGTATTGAAAGTGCCCAATCCAAAGGATAGCTCCCAACTCTTGATGATCTCCATCAACATTGAGCATCCACATCTTCAACATCTACATGAAGTCTTCTACGACAACCCAAGGTTAGTTTGACCCTTTAAAAGGGTTCTCACATCTAGGGGAGCTTTGTTTTAAAAATTGAGCTAAAGCATCTTCAAATGATGTGAACACATCAATGCTTTATGTAAAAGTGGTAACCCCACTTGTGCTTAAACGATGAGTATGACCTATGATCAAATGTTCTCATTTGGCTCCTAAGTCAATATACTCATATAAAGATGACCTAGTCATCGACTAAATTGTGTGTTAGTTGCTAGAGTTTTGTTGTGCATGTTTGACACATATTTCATTTGCTATCTTATTGTGTGAGCATGTTGGATGCATGATTTTATCCATTCGAGGACATCCATTTGTTGTTTTGGTCGCTTTGATTTTTCTCGACCAAATGGATGGACAAGAATGCCTAAGTACCTCCCTAGCTATCTATGCTTTCTTGTCTCAAATTCTATTCATGCTTACATCACAAATTTTGAACAAGTCATTTTCGACCTCCGGTGAGGAGCACTTGAGCCACCGATCCGCCAAGGGCTAATTTCCAAAACCTTCTAATTGATTTCGTCGACTAACTCACTCAAACTCGGTCGAACCGAAGCATTTAGATCGATCTAGGTTTTCATCTCGTGAAACCGAAGTTGTGATTTTCGGCGGATCAAGTGCATAATCGCTTAGCAGTTATCCATTCGTGCCACCGAAGTTTTACAACTCGTCCCACCGACAAATAAGGGGTATATATTCCGAGGGCCGCTGATTCCTCCTTCAAACGCTTTCGCCCCACACCCCTTTGCCGCCGCTTGGTCTCCGGATCGCCGCCGTTGCCGCCGCTCAGCCGCCAGTCTCTCCGCCGCCAACGGTTATCTCCTCCGCTGCTGTCAGCAGAGAAAAACTCCACCAAGTTAGGTGAGTTTTGATCCCACTCGTGCTCCCATCTCCGATTCAATGCACGCTTGATTGCCTAGTATCTTGCCACGATTGAAATCCTCCCAGACACCAGATTGGTTCGCTTGAACTAGATTCGAGTAAAAGTTTTAGGTTAGGTTTCATGAACACATCTCGTGAGACCGATTTTATATTTTCGGTATGATCGATTTGGCCTATGGCTATTGCATCGCACTCTTCGTCCAACCGAAGTTGTGCAAAATCGGTGTGACCGAAATGAAGATTCTGGAAACCCTAGTGTTTTCGGCAGATCAAACCCACTTCGTCAAACCGAAAGTGGTGTGCCAAGCTCCTGCTTAACACTTCGGATTCACCAACCTTAAACTCGGTCTCGACCAAATGTCTTCGTGAAAACTTAATACTAGAATTTGAACTCATTTTTTTGCAAAACTTCGCATTTTGTGATGACTCTTCTTCTCCGCCTACACCTTATCTATTCACAAAGTTGTCACCATGTCGATGCCACAGGATAAAGTGAGAACAGTCGAGACACCCATTGCGATATTCCAGAGGCAGCACTAGTCCCGATCCTAGTAGCTCATCCGATGATGGTGAGAGGAGTACACCAAGTGGCATGCCTCTTGCAGCCACCAGAGCTAGAAAGAAGAGGAATTCAGATGATGAGGATTCAGATTTTGTTGTTGAGGAAGAGGTGACCTCAAAGCCTAAAGGAAGGTTGTTGCCAAAGAGCAACAAGATCAACAATCTAAGAAGGGCACCAAAGAAGTCAAGCAGTCAACTGCTAAGAAGCTGAATTTGGGAGAGGCAACTGCAAGCAAAGTGAAGAAACCACCAAGAGAAAGAGGATAGTGCATGTGTCAGAGCTAGAGCAGATATGTATATTGATCCTCATGCAGATGCAGAGAGAGGATGAGGATGAGGAAGCACCCCAGCCTCCTCCTCGTGTCAAGCTCATGGGTGATGCCATTAAGGCCGGAGCCACATCAAAGCCCAAGAAATTGCTTCCAGCCTAAGGCAGCTCCAAAGAAAGCCTCACCGCCAAGCCCAAGAGGACCATCGAAACATTCCAGCATTCTAAAAGAACAAGGATGATGTGCCACCAAATGAGTTCGACGATGAAGGACCAGTTTTGTCAAACTTCGCCCAAAACTGCCACTCCATATGATGCTCATCCTCAAGCCGAGGATATGAAGGCAAGAAAGATAGAGGTCTCTGTGCTATGGAGACAAACCGACCCATATGCCGTGGAGGAGAAGAACCGCCAGAGATCCCAGATTTCACACCGTAGAGCAAAGCAGACTTCTATGAGACCGCGGCTGATGGACAAGAAGCCCATAGTCGCAGCACACCGATATGTTGACCGAAGTACATTGACAATAAGAGCACAGAGATTTCTTTCCACATGTGCATGAAAGTTTCACCGCATGTGGAGTTGCAGATTTTGTAGGTCGAAATTGACCAGCTTGGAACAATGAGATGATAATGCAATTTTATGCCACATTTCACTTCTACCCCGATGGAAAGATTATGTGATGACTCAAGGTCAAAGGTTTTCTTCTTCGCTGAAGAATGGGCAGAAATTCAATGCTCCAAAGGCAACGAGAAGATGATATTGATGTATATGGGATTCCAAAGAAGAATCATGAATCCATGAAAACATGTACAAAGAGGTTCCAGCAGAGGATTTGAAATCGAAGCTCGCCCACCTTACTATCTCCAGCAAAGCTTACCTACCACTAATACCATTTTGAGGCATACCTTGATGCCCAACTGAGATGATCGATGATCGAGGATACTCTATCAACATGCTGCACATACTTGATGAGAGAGCACCTTTCAAGGTGATGGACTTGATGGTAGAGACCATTAAGAGGACCGCAATGACTGTAAAAGGTCATGTGGATTTGCCTCGCAGATTCAGATGCTTATCAATGCCAAGTTTGGCACGGCACATTCTTGTTGGATAGAGAACATTTACCGCTGCAGCTAGAGCATGAAGACAATGTTGTTGTGATGGATGAGGAGGATCCGACATCCGCTGAAGGTCAAGCCAAGATCGCAGCTGCTAAGAAAGCCAAAGTCGACAAGGAAGCAAAGAAGCAGCTAAACCAAAGAGTTTCGAGAGCAAATTCTTGAAGCTACTCAAAGGATTGAACAACGCCGCCAGCATTGAACAGCCTCAGAGAGCTTAGAGAGGATTGTTGACGAGAAGATCCACGCCCGGACGTGAAGTCGATCAAGTACAAGTGACCGCCAACAAGCTCGAGGCGATATTGAGGAAGCAAAGCAGACAAGGCGAGCTTATGCGTGAGTTGCAGGATGACTTAGTCCAGATTCTCATCGACAGATCGCCCCGTTCCCAAAGGATCCCGATCACTGCTATTCCAAAGGATCGACACCAGACTACAGCTTCAAAGACTTCCTACGCTCCAAAGCTAGCTGTTCCTACTCCAGCTCCAGCCCAAAGGTCCACTCCTCCAAAGACAGACATCACCAAGTCTTCGCCGATGTCGTCATATCCACTCCGACATCAACCTGCACGGAGCCGCCACAGAGTCCACAAAGGACGCTTAGCTCTATGCTTTTTCGAACTTTTGGTAACTTGTTGCCAAAGGGGAGAAATTGTATAGATCATAGGGCTTCGAGAGAGAGAGTGATGTTGTCTTTTGCGCTTTTGCTCTTTCGCTCTTTTATGTTTCTTTGAGATACTTTTGGTTTTCGAGACATTCAAAGGTGTTTGATACTTCGCTTGATTCTACCTTAATGAGTGCTTGGTCGCATTTATGCTTTAATGTGTGCTTAATGCTTATCATATGCCATTCCTATCTCGTATGACCATTTACTCATGTCTTGGTGATTGGGTGCATGCTGTTCATTCTTATCATTTTGTGTGCTCCACCAAGATGTATGTGACATGGAAGAGTGACCCATGATCCTAATCGATTGTGCATTTGCATTCAAACGCAAATCTTAAATAATGCACAAATTTAGGGGAGCTCTTGCTTATCACATACTTCTCAAAGCGACAATATTATTCATTGATTATATCCTTTGTCGGTTTTGATCTATATGTTGTCATCAATTACCAAAAAGGGGAGATTGAAAGTGCAACTAATCCCCGGTGGTTTTGGTAATTAATAACAACATATATATCATTGAACTAATAGTTACTTGAGAATCATTTCAGAGAGTTCAAGTGATATGGGTATGGCAAGGATCAAGAAGTGGACCCCCAAAATGCTAAGGCAAGCATTGGCAAAAGCTCAAGACTCCATTTTTGGTTTAGTGATCCAAGATCACATTGAGTCCATAGGAAAAGCCAATACTATTAAAAGGGATGAGGTTATGATGATGATCCGTCTGCTCAAGTGCTTAGTGATACATCTCCTAAACTATCAAGAACTTTCACCGCCATATACACTCATAAGTAGTCTCGGTCCCACCGATATTCCAAACTCACCACACCGAGATGAACCACCTCACCATAAGCCAAACCCTAGTAAACTCGGATTTTCCGATTCTCAACTCGGTCTCACCGAACATGAGTTGCCAAGTTTCAGAATCCTTCACATCAAATCGGTGTCACCGAGATGATGAAGTCGGTCCCACCAAACCGCATGCTCTTGTCATTGCACCTAATCGACTAACCGAGATTGTATATTCGGTCCCACCGAAAATCCTAACGCTCACATTATTTGAACTATCGGTCTCACCGAGTTGTCCACTTCGGTCCCACCGAGATTGCTCAAATGTGTGTAATGGTTGGATTTTGTGTGGAGGCTATTTATACCCCTCCACCCCCTCTTCATTCGTGGAGAGAGCCATCAGAAAGAACTACCACTCCTACCTTACATTTCTGAGAAGAGAACTACCTACCCTTGTGTTGAGATCAAGTTGCTCCACTCCCACCATATGAAGCTTGATCTCTAGCCTTCCCAAGTTGCTTTCCACTCAATCCTTTCTTCCACCACAGCCAAATCAGTGAGGAGAGTTGAGTGTTGGGGAGATTATCATTTGAAGCACAAGAGCAAGGAGTTCATCATCATCTACAACATCTATTACCTTTTGGAGGGTGGTGCCTCCTAGATTGGTTAGGTGTCGCTTGGGAGCCTCCGCTGCCGAGATGTGGAGTTGAACCAAGAAGTTTGTAAGGGCAAGGAGATCGCCTACTGTGAAGATCTACCCCGAGTAAGGCTAGCCTCCGTGGGCGAGGCCATGATGGAATAGACAAGGTTGCTTCTTCGTGGACCCTTCGTGGGTGGAGCCTCCGTGGACTCGCAAGAACTGCTACCCTCCGTGGGTTGAAGTCTCCATCAACGTGATGTACGATAGCCACCTATCGGAACCACGGAAAATCACCGCTGCCAAAATTTTGTTTGCTCTTCTCCACCTCTCTTACTACATGTGCAATTTACTTTCCGCCCTATACTCTAGAATTGCATGTGTAGGGTGATGCTTGACTTGATCATAATTGTGAATCTGCCAAAATTGTTCTTTGTCAAAAGGCAGAATTTTTATATTGACAAGTAGTCTAATCACCCCCCCTCTAGACATACTTTCGATCCTACAATGGGCTGTGCTGGGCCTCCTTTGAGCCACGCCAGAGGTCAGAGGCGGTGCAAGTCTGGGACCCCTGCTCCTCGAATGCCGACAGAGCTCCCCTGCCCACGACGCTACTCAACTTGGCCGAGCAGAGAGGCGAAGGGCAAGCGCGGTTGTCAAGGGGTTCTAACAGCTCAAGGCCTTGGGCGCCGCTGGTGGTCGATGACCGAGGGTGACTCCGCTTCCCCACAACGCCTTGGTAACCGCAAGGATTCGATAAGTCCCTGCATGCAAAGCAGGTCATGATTACCTGCGATCGTGGAGGTCGACGGTTGGCCTTCGTCGTCTATAAGTACGGAACGGCATGTGCCCTTCCAGCCTATCCCCTTTTGCTTCTCCTTCTTCTCCATGGCTCCACCAAGGAAGTTTTCGGCCGCAGATAACGGAAAGGCCCGCCAGGTCGAGTCTTCCTCTCCCCCGCCCAAGCGCGGTCGAGGTCGCCCTCGCAAGCATCCTGTGGCCTCCACGGCAGTCCCCCGCGGTCACGGAGGTGGCTCTCTGCGCGGCGATGAGCAGCTGGCCATGGTCGGCAGGCGTGCTCCGGCTGTGCGACCCTCGAGGCTGCGCCTCCATACTGCGGAGGTGCTGCCGGAGTTCATTGTGTGGGTGGTGGAGTCGACCGGCGCCCGGCTTCAGCCTCCCTCGCTTCCTCCCGGGTGAGCTCCCACCGGGCGCCTTGGGTGGCCTCTGCTCCAGCGGACGGCCAGCCGCAGCCTGGCCTCGTGGGCTTCACTGAGGTCTCCGCAGGAACTCCGCCCCACCCATGGCCGGGCAGACGCTTGTCACACAGGGGTCTCCGCCACGCTGGTGCTCTCTCGCCTTCAAGTTCGACGGCGACGCCACCCTCTACGTGAGGGTGTTTGGGGAAGATGGTCGCCAAGCGGGTGCTGCCATGAAGACGACGATCATGCCGAGGACTCAGCCCCATGAGGACGGAGAGGGCAGCATGGCGCTGGGCGACGCTCACACTCCCTCAAGCTTCACCAGCTCTTCTTCTGTAGCGAATTCTTCTAGCAATGCACATGGCCAGCCTCCACGCCACCGCTTGGAGGGTGGCAGCGGTCTGTCTGCCGTCAGCTACCGATGAAGCGCGAGAGGAGTCCACCGAGTCCCGAGGTGGCTCGAGTCTTCCAAGAGGGCCGGCGCTGGACGTGCTTCACCGCTTTTGTTCTTTTCCTTTCTTTTCCTCCTACGCAAAAGACAAAGAATGTGTGGCCCCGTAATGCCTTTGGGTTAACGCCGCCAATCATCATACTGCTTTTGTTATCCCGATATTGTTCCTTTCTCAGATGCCCATTCGTAAGTAATCCCTAGCTTCACTGCTGGGGCACCGACCCAGCCCCTGTTCGCCAAGCCAAGTGGCCGTGGAGGCATGGTTCGAGGGGTGCTCCGTAGTGGACCTGGGTCGGAAAAACTTGAGCGATAGGGGCAGAATGTCATGAGGGGCCCCGGGCTTCCGCCATGAGCCCCCGCAAGAGAAATCGATGCAAGAGAGCGAAAAAGGTCGAAGAACCACATGTCAAAAGGCGGCGATCGTTTCGATAAAAAACTCCAAATGGGAATGAACTAGCCAACTGCGAAAAGCAAATGAAAAAGCCGCGTCCGGCACCTAGTCTAGTCTTCGACGTCTTCTCACCAGCGCGTGTTGGGGAACGTTGCAGAAAATTAAAATTTTTCCTACGGTTTCACCAAGATCCATCTATGAGTTCATCTAAGCAACGAGTCATGGGAGAGAGTTTGCATCTACATACCACTTGTAGATCACATGCGGAAGCTTGCAAGGTGATGATGGAGTCGTACTCGACGTGATTCAGATCACCGATGTCCAAGTGTCGAACGGACAGCACCTCCGCTCAACACACGACGGACGGGAGACGCCTCCTCCTTCTTGATCCAGCAAGGGGAAGGAGAGGTTGAGGAAGCTCGCCCAACGGCACCACGACGGCGCAGGATGTTGGTGCAAGAAGATTCGGCTGTGGCTTCGCCAAGCGCCACGGAGGAGGAGAGGTGTTGGGAGGGAGGGCTGCGCCTTGAGATTGGTGCAGCAGCCTCCCCCACCCCTCTATTTATAGGGAAGGGCAGGGGCCCCTCTAGATGGGATCTAGAGGGGCGGCGCCAGGAGGGAGGCTTGCCCCTGCAAGGGGGCGCCTCGTGGTTCCCCAACCCTAGGCGATGGGCTCAAGGGGGGCGCGCCAGCCTCCAGGCTGGCTCCTCCCTTGCGCCCATAGGCCCTCCGAGGGGTGGCCTCCTGTGGACCCCGAACCCTCCTCCGTGGCCCCAGACAATACCGATAACCCCAAACTTTCCGTGTCCGTATGACAACTTCCCATATATAAAACTTCACCTCCGACCATTCCGAACTCCTCGTGACGTCCGGATCTCATCCGGACTCAACAACATTCGTAGTCACATACTAGTCTTCCTAATAACCCTAGCGCCACCGAACCTTATGTGTAGACCCTACGGTTCGGGAGACACGCAGACATGACCGAGACGACTTTCGCAATAACCAACAGCGGATCTGATACCCATGTTGGCTCCTACATGCTCCTCGATGATTTCATCGGTTGAACCACGATGTCGAGGATTCGATCAAACCTCAGATACAATTCCTTTGTCAATCGGTACGTTATTTGCCCGAGACTCGATCGCTTCGGTATCCCAATACCTTGTTCAGCCTCACATCGCAAGTCACTTTACTCGCATCAGAATGCATGATCCCGGCCAACACCTTGGTCACTTTGAGCTCATTATGATGATGCATTACCGAGTGGGCCCAGAGATACCTCTCCGCCATACGGAGTGACAAATCCCAGCCTCGATCCGTGTCAACCCAATAGATACTTTCGAGATACCAGTAATGCACCTTTATAGTCACCCAGCCACGCTGTGACGCTTGATACACCCAAAGCACTCCTACGGTATCCGGAGTTACACGATCTCATGGTCGAAGGAAGAGATACTTGACATTGGCAAAGCTCTAGCAAACGAACTACACGATCTTTGTGCTATGCTTAGGATTGTCTTGTCCATCACATCATTCTCCTAATGATGTGATCCCGTTATCAACTACATCCAATGTCCATAGTCAGAAACCATGACTATCTGCTGATCACAACGAGCTAGTCAACTAGAGGCTCACTAGGGACATATTGTGGTCTATGTGTTCACACGTATTACGATTTCCGGATAATACAGCTTATAGCATGAACAAAAGACAATTATCATGAACAATGAAATATAATAATACTTTTATTATTGCCTCTAGGCATATTTCCAACAGCCTCCCACTTGCACTAGAGTCACCAATCTAGTTACATTGTGATGAATCGAACACCCATAGAGTTCTCGTGTTGATCATGTTTTGCTCATGAGAGAGGTTTAGTCAACGGATCCGCGACATTCAGATCCGTATGCACTTTGCAAATCTCTATGTCTCCATCTTGAACATTTTCACGGATGGAGTTGAAACGACGCTTGATGTGCCTCGGTCTTCTTGTGAAACCCGGCTCCTTGGCAAGGGCAATAGCTCCAAAGGTTGTCACGAAGAGTTTGATCGCCCCGACGCATTGGGTATGACTCCTAGGTCGGTGATGAACTCCTTCACCCAAATTGCTTCATGCGCCGCCTCCGAGGCTGCCATGTACTCCGCTCACATGTAGATCCCGCCACGACGCTTCGCTTGCAACCGCACTACCATCGCCCACCATTCAACATATACACGATCCGGTTTGTGACTTAGAGTCATCCAGATCTAAGTCGGCTAGCGCCGACGTAACCCTTTACGACGAGCTCTTCGCCTCCTCCATAAACGAGAAACATGTCCTTTGTCCTTTTCGTGTACTTCAGATATTCTTGACCATTGTCCAAAGGTTCCTTGTCGGATTACTTTGGTATCTTGCTACCAAACTTACGGCAAGGTTTACATCGGTCCGTACACAAAGATGGCATACATAATAGATCCTATGGTGAAGCATAGGGATGACACTCATCTCTTCTTTATCTTTTGCCGTGGTCGGTGATCGAGCCGAGCTCAATCTCACACCTTGTAACATAGGCAAGAACCCTTTCTTGACTGATCCATTTTGAACCTCTTCAAAATCTTATCAAGGTATGTGCTTTGTGAAAGACCTATGAGGCGCCTCGATCTATCTCTATAGATCTTGATGCCTAATATATAAGCAGCTTCTCCAAGGTCCTTCATTGAAAAACACTTATTCAAGTAGGCCTTAATGTTGTCCGAAGTTTTATATCATTTCCCATCAAGAGTATGTCATCTACATATAATATGAGAAATGCTACAGAGCTCCCACTCACTTTCTTGTAAACGCAGCTTCTCCATAAGTCTCAAGATAAACCCAAACGCTTTGATCATCTCATCAAAGCGAATGTTCCAACTCCGAGATGCTTGCACCAGCCCATAAATGGATCGCTGAGCTTGCATACTTTGTTAGCGTTTTAGGATCGATAAAACCTTCCGCTGCATCATATACAACTCTTCCTTAAGATGTCCGCTAAGGAATGCCGCTTTGACGCCCATCCGCCATATCTCATAATCATAGTATGCGCAATTGCTAACATGATTCGGACGGACTTCAGCTTCGCCACGGAGAGAATGTCTCGTCAGAGTCAATCCCTTGAACTTGTCGATAACCCTTAGCGACAAGTCGAGCTTTATAGATGGTAACATTACCATCCGCTATCCGCCTTCTTCTTAAAAATCCATTTGTTTTCTATCGTCACGATCATCGGCAAGTCTGTCAAAGTCCATACTTTGTTTTCATACATGGATTCTATCTCGGATTTCATGGCTTCAAGCCATTTGTTGGAATCGGGCCCGCCATCGCTTCTTCATAGTTCAAGGTTCACCGTTGTTCAACAACATGATTTCCGACAGGGTTGCTGCATTCACTGTGTGCGAACGTGTCCTTGTGGACCCACGGTTCAAGAGCAACTTGATCCAAGTACCTTGATCATCATCATTGGTTTCTTCTTCACAGGGGGCATCACAGAACATTTTCCTCGAGCTGCACCACTTTCCCGCTCGAGAGGTAGTACTTCATCGAAGTTCTACTTTCCTCCCACTTACTTCTTTCGAGAGAAACTCTTTTCCGTAAAGCATCCGCTTTGGCAACAAAGATCTTGCCCTCGATCTTAAGTAGAAGGTATACCCGACAGCTTCCTTAGGGTATCCTATGAAGACGATTTTTCCGACTTGGGTTCGAGCTTTTCAAATTGAAGTTTCTTGACATAAGCATCGATCCCCAAACTTTTAGAAACGATACTTAGGTTTCTTCCCAAACCATAATTCATACGGTGTCGCCTCAACGGATTTAGACGGTGCCCTATTTAAAGTGAATGTAGCTGTCTCTAGAGCGTATCCCCAAAATGATAGCGTAAATCGGTAAGAGACATCATAGACCGCACTATATCCAATAGAGTGCGACATTTACGCTCGACACACCGCTTCGCCGAGGTGTTCCAGCGGCGTGAGTTGTGAAACGATTCCACATTTCCTTAAGTGTGTACCAAATTGTGACTTAAGTATTCTCCTCCACGATCCGATCAGAGGAACTTTATCTTTCGTCACGCTTGATTCTCCACCTCATTCTGAAATTCCTTGAACTTTTCAAAGGTCTCAGATTTGTGTTTCATTAAGTAGACATACCCATATCTACTCAAGTCATCAAGAGAGTGAGAACATAACGATATCCTCCGTGAGCCTCAACGCCATTGGACCGCACACATCGGTATGTATGATTTCCAACAAGTTGGTTGCTCGCCCATTGTTCCGAGAACGGAGTCTTGGTCATTTTGCCCATGAGGCATGGTTCGCATGTGTCAAACGATTCATAATCAAGAGACTCTAAAAGTCCATCAAGATGGAGCTTCTTCATGCGCTTGACACCAATGTGACCAAGGCGGCAAGTACACAAGTATGTGGGACTATCGTTATCAACTTTACATCTTTTGGCATCCACACTATGAACATGTGTAATATTACGCCGAGATTCATTAAGAATAAACCATCGACCATCGGAGCATGACCATAAAACATATCTCTCATATAAATCGAACAACCATTATTCTCGACTTAAATGAGTAGCCATCTCAGATTAAACGAGATCCAGATACAATGTTCATGCTCAAACTTGGCACTAAATAACAATTATTAAGGTTCAAAACTAATCCTGTGAGGTAAATGTAGAGGCAGCGTGTCGACGGCGATCACATCGACTGAACCATTCCCGACGCCAAGATCGTCACCTCGCCCTTCGCCAGCCTCCGCTTATTCCGCAGCTCCGCCGTGAGTTACAAATATGAGCAACGGCACCGTATCAAATACCCAGTGAGTTACTACGAGTAATCGGTAAGGTACACATCAATTACATGTATATCAAATATACCTTTGGTGTTGCCGCCTTCTTATCCGCTAAGTATTTGGGGCGTTCCGCCCAAAGGACCCTTCCCTTGCAATAAAAGCACTCGCCTCGTGCTTGGGTCCATTCTTTGACTTCTTCCCAAGAATCGGCTTACCGGGCGCGCAACATCTTTGCCGCCCTTCTTGAAGTTCTTCTTACCCTTGCCCTTCTTGAACTTAGTGGTCTTATTGACCATCAACACTTGATGTTCTTTCTGATTTCAGCCTCTCACGACTTCAAAGATCGAGAACACTTCAGAATGGTCTTCACCATCCCCTCGCATGTTGTAGTTCATCACAAAGCTCTTGTAGCTTGGTGGGAGCGATCGAGGATTCTGCCAATGACCGCCTATCCGGAGGTTAATGTTCACCGGGTCATACGGTTGTGCAACCTGCATATCTTTAGGATGTGCTCACCGACGTAACTGTTTTCCTCCATCTTACAATCAGAGAACTTGTCGGAGACATCATATCTCTCGACCCGGCATGAGCTTGAAAACTAGTTTCAGCTCTTCAACATCTCATATGCTCCGTGATGCTCAAAACGCTTTTGGAGCCCCGGTTCTAAGTCAGTAAGCATGCCGCACCGAACGAGGGAGTAATCATCAAGACGAAGTTTGCCAAGCATTCATAATGTCTTGGTTCTTCGACGGAGCGCCACCTAGCGGTCCTTCTAGGACATATTGCTTCCTCGCAGCTATGAGGATGATCTCGTGTTCCGCACCCAAATCCGATAGTTGCTGCCATCATCTTTCAGCTTGGTTTTCTAGGAACGCTGAAGTTCATGTTGACATTAGCGCTGGCCATTTGATCTACAAGACATATTTGCAAAGGTTTTAGACTAAGTTCATGATAATAAAGTTCTAATCAAATTATGAACTCCCACTTAGATTAGACATCCTCTAGTCATCTAAGTGTTACACGATCCGAGTCGACTAGCCCGTGTCCGATCATCACGTGAGACGGACTAGTCATCATCGGTGAACATCTTCATGTTGATCGATCTTCCATACGACTCGTGTTCGACCTTTCGGTCTCCGTGTTCCGAGGCCATGTCTGTACATGCTAGGCTCGCTGTTAACCCTAAGTGTTTTCGCTGTGTAAAACTGTCTTACACCCGCTGTATGTGAACGTAAGAATCCATCACACCCGATCATCACGCGGTGCTTAGAAGTTTACTTAACCGTAGCAACGGTGCACGCTTAGGGAGAACACTTTGAAATTTTGTAAGGATCATCTTATTTACTACCGCCATCCTAAGTAAACAAGATGCATAAACATAATAAACATCACATGCAATTATATAGTTGTGACATGATATGGCCAATATCATATAGCTCCATTGATCTCCATCTTCGGGCTCCATGATCATCTTGTCACCGCTTGACACCATGATCTCCATCATCATGATCTCCATCATCGAAGTTGAAGTTGTCACCAACGACTACTTCTACTTCTATGGCTAACGCGCTTAGCAATAAAGTAAAGTAGTTTACATGGCGCTCTTCAATGACACGCAGGTCATACAAAAATAAAGACAACTCCTATGGTCTCGCCGTTGTCATACTCATCGACATGCAAGTCGTGAATCCTATTACAAGAACATGATCTCATACATCACAATTCATCATTCATCACAACTTCTCGCCATATCACATCACATGATCAATCGCTGCAAAACAAGTTAGACGCCCTCTAATTGTTGTTGCATCTTTACGTGGCTGCAATTGGGTTCTAGCAAGAACGCTTTTCTTACCTAAGAATAACCACAACGTGATTTTGTCAACTTCTATTTACCCTTCATAAGGGCCCTTTTCATCGAATCCGCCCAACTAAAGTGGAGAGACAGACACCGCCAGCCACCTTATGCAACTAGTGCATGTCAATCGGTGGAACCGGTCTCACGAAGCGCACGTAAGGTTGGTCCGGCCGCTTCATCCCACAATACCGCTGAAGCAAGAAAAGACTAGTAGAGGCAAGCAAGTTGACAAGATCCACGCCCACAACAAAATTGTGTTCTACTCTGCATTAGAGAACTACGATAGACCTAGCTCATGATGCCACTGCTGGGGAACGCTGCAGTAAAATTAAAATTTTTCCTACGGTTTCACCAAGATCCATCTATGAGTTCATCTAAGCAACGAGTCATGGGAGAGAGTTTGCATCTACATACCACTTGTAGATCACGTATGAAGCTTGCAAGGTGATGATGGAGTCGCATCGACGTGATTCAGATCACCGATGTCCAAGTGCTGAACGGACAGCACCTCCGCGCTCAACACACGACGGGACGGGAGACGCTCTCCTTCTTGATCCAGCAAGGGGAAGGAGAGGTTGAGGAAGCTCGCCCAACGGCAAGACGACGGGCAGGCAGGTGTTGGTGCAGAAGATCTCGGCTGTGGCTTCGCCAAGCGCCACGGAGGAGGAGAGGTGTTGGGAGAGGAGGGCTGCGCCTGAGATTGGTGCAGCAGCCCTCCCCCACCCCTCTATTTATAGGGAAGGGCAGGGGGCCGCCCCTCTAGATGGGATCTAGAGGGGGCGGCGGCCAGGAGGGAGGCTTGCCCCCTGCAAGGGGCGCCCTCAGGTTTCAACCCTAGGCGCATGGGCCCAAGGGGGCGCGCCAGCCTCCAGGCTGGCTCCTCCCTTGCGCCCATGGGCCCTCCGGAGGGGTGGCCCTCCTGTGGACCTCGAACCTCCGGGTCCCAGACAATACCGATAACCCCTAAACTTTCCTGTCCGTATGACAACTTCCCATATATAAAACTTCACCTCCGACCATTCCGAACTCCTCGTGACGTCCGGATCTCATCCGGACTCAACAACATTCGTAGTCACATACTAGTCTTCCTAATAACCCTAGCATCACCGAACCTTATGTGTAGACCCTACGGTTCGGGAGACACGCAGACATGACCGAGACGACTTCGGCAATAACCAACAGCGGATCCGATACCCATGTTGGCTCCTACATGCTCCTCGATGATTTCATCGGTTGAACCACGATGTCGAGGATTCGATCAAACCTCAGATACAATTCCTTTGTCAATCGGTACGTTATTTGCCCGAGACTCGATCGCCGGTATCCCAATACCTTGTTCAGCCTCGCACTCGCAAGTCACTTTACTTGCACCAGAATGCATGATCCCGTACAACACCTTGGTCACTTTGAGCTCATTATGATGATGCATTACCGAAAGGGCCCAGAGATACCTCTCCGCCATATGGAGGACAAATCCCAGCCTCGATCCGTGTCAACCCAATAGATACTTTCGAGATACCGTAGTGCACCTTTATAGTCACCCAGCTTACGCCAGGACGCTTGATACACCCAAAGCACTCCTACGGTATCCGGAGTTACACGATCTCATGGTCGAAGGAAGAGATACTTGACATTGGCAAAGCTCTAGCAAACGAACTACACGATCTTTGTGCTATGCTTAGGATTGTCTTGTCCATCACATCATTCTCCTAATGATGTGATCCCGCTATCAACTACATCCAATGTCCATAGTCAGAAACCATGACTATCTGCTGATCACAACGAGCTAGTCAACTAGAGGCTCACTAGGACATATTGTGGTCTATGTGTTCACACGTATTACGATTTCCTGATAATACAGCTTATAGCATGAACAAAAGACAATTATCATGAACAATGAAATATAATAATACTTTTATTATTGCCTCTAGGGCATATTTCCAACAGCATAGAGTTCTCGTGTTGATCATGTTTTGCCCATGAGAGAGAAGTTTAGTCAACTGATTCATGACATTCAGATCCGTGTGCACTTTGTAAATCTCTATGTCTCCATCTTGAACATTTTCACGGATGGAGTTGAAACGACGCTTGATGTGCCTCGGTCTTCTTGTGAAACCTGGGCCTTGGCAAGGGCAATAGCTCCAAAGGTTGCCACGTAAGAGTTTGATCGGCCCCGACGCATTGGGTATGACTCCTAGGTCGGTGATGAACTCTTCACCCAAATTGCTTCACCCCAATCGAGAGATAAAGCGCCTCAAATACCGGCCATGCGCCCCGTGAGCTTCTCGATTTCCCGAGGGTCTTTGGTGGGCCTCATGTCCTCAACTGCCTTGACCTTTTCTCGGGTTGGCCTCGATGCCCTGGTGGGACACGAGGAAACCCAAGAGCTTACCCGAGGGGACTCCAAACACACACTTCTTCGGGTTGAGTCGCAGGCTCACCGCGCTGAGGCTCAAAGGTTTCCTCCTGTGTCTTGTATCGTGGTCTTGGCCTCATGAGACTTCACTACGATATCGCCGACGAAGCTTCCACATTCTTCCCAGCTGCGGGCCAAGGTGATGTGCATGAGCCGCTGAAAGGTTGCCCTCAAGGCTGGTAGTCCGAATGGCATGCATGTATAGCAAGACACCCCACATGGGTTAGAAGGCCGCTTTTCCACATCTTCCACCGCCATCTTGATCTCGGTGATACCCGGAGAAGGCATCCAAGAAGCATAACAGTCACACTCAGCGGTGGAATCGACGATCCGTCGATGTGAGGGAGCGGAACGAATCTTTATGGGCATGATTTGTTGAGGTTGGTGAAGTCGACACATGCACTCCTTTCTCCCTTCTTTGGCACAACCACGGGTTGGCCAACCAATCCGGCATCGGACTCGCGAATAACCCCGCTGCTTCTAGCTTGGGGGTCTCTTCGACGATGAAGGCCTGCCAGCTGGACCCGCCTCGCCTTCGCTTCACGGACACACGCTGGGGCACACGCTGAGGTGGTGCTCGACACGCCTCGTGATCCCCGCCACCGATCGGCTCCCAGCGAACACCTTCTTGTTTGCACGCAAGAACTTGACCAAGGCTTCCTCCCGCCAGTTCGAGGTTGGCGCCTATGGTGAAAGTGGCGCGCAGGACCTGGCCTCGCCGACAGTACCGCTTGGTTTCCGCCTTGTCTTGGGTGAACAACTACTTTTTCTTGGTCGGCGAGCCCCCTTGGGCTTGGGGATTTCAGATCGCGGGTCGCGCCACCGCCGCTGTCTTGAGGGAGAGCTTGAGTATCAGAAGACCTTCGGTGTCCCCTGGCACGGTGAGGACGCCGTTGCTCACGGGCATCTTCATGAGGTTGTACCGGGTGAGTCACGCCATGAATTTGGCCAATGCCGATAGCCGAGGATGGCATTGTAGGGGAGGCCAATGGGGGCGATGTCGAATCGACCAGCTCCGTGGAAATTGTCGAGGTGCCGAAGTTACCGAAGTCGGATCTCGCCCTAAGGAGCTGGATGACCCGCCCCGACGCCTGAGAAAGGCCGGCTGAGTTGCAGCCCGCCCCCGGGTATGCAGAGGAGGTTGAAGGCCTCAACTGAGAGCATGTTGAGGCCCGCGCCACCGCCGATGAGGGTCTCCGTGACGGCCACCGTAGATGGTGGGCGGTAGAGCATGGGGAGCATGCCCGAGCAGTGTCGAGTTGATGGGTGGTCCTCGAGTCAAGGTCAGCCTACCGACGGCCCTGCCCGCCCGAGGGAGCCCCTGCCTTGTGGAGGCGGCGCCGACCCGGCGGATTTAATGGCTTGACGTGGCGGGCCGGAGGGCGGCGCCGCGCCGCCAGAGGGCCGCATGACCGAGGGAGCCGCACGACGGGTGGGTGAGGAAGAAGCCGCTGCTCCTCCCTAGAGGTCACCGGGAATGCTGGGACGATGCTTGCGGCCGTTTCGCCGGGCCGGTGGCGTGTTGACGGCAGTGACGGGGACGACGAGGGTGCCCGCTAACGGAGCCGCTCACGATATGGGAAGCGAGGGCGGGCTCGATACCCGGCGCGAGCCCGACGAGCGTAGACATGGATGCGATGGTCGGGAAGAACGAGGCGACGGAAGGCAAATTCCGGCGCACCCTACCGGCAGACCTTGAGGTTCAACACCGGGTGCGACGAGATTCAACCTTCTACCGCTCGCTTCCTCGCCAATTGCTAGGACCTAAACTACCAAACAGCACAAGAGACACAAGATTTATATCGTTCAGGCCACCATTGTGGTGTAATACCCTACCCAAAGGTGTGGTGTGGTGGATTGCCTCTGGGCTTGATGATGAATACAAAGGCTGAACAGCCTCATGAGGGTCTCTGTTTGGTCAAAAGCGATTTAACTCACCGGAGGAGTTCAATCGCTTATCTACCGGGTTTCTTGTTGAGGATCCCGATTGCTAGGTCCGGTCCCGATTACCTCTACCCTAGGGTGGCTAGTCCTATTTATAGGCAAAGGCCCTGGGCCTCTTCCCAAATATTTGAGCGGGAAGGGCGCAAACAATTGGCCATTTTGAAGGGGAACAACGGCACAGCTTATCCCGACTAAAGTAGGTCCTCGCCGTCAAAAGGCTCGTGATGACGCCCGCTGGGCTCCACAATGACTTCTTCGCCGCTGGCTGGTCTTGGTCTTGTTGCACCAAAATGGATGCCTTTGCTTGATACTCTCAGGTGCTTGCCCCTTTGCACCAAAGAGGAAAGAAGGACATCATGGGGTTGGCGCCTCGATCGGGCGCCTTGGTCGCCATGGCTTACGCCATGGGCACCTCGCGAGGTACCCCGCCTTGAACTCTCCGCCTCCTCATGAGCCAGCCTCGATGAGGTTGCAGGCTTAAGGAAGCTCCTTGTCATCCGCTCATGAGGCTTGGCCTCGCGAGGGTCTCAAGCTTGTGTTGATGAAGATGGGCTGTGCTGGCCTCCTTGAGCCACGCCAGCATCGCAGTGCATAAGTCTGGGGACCCCTGCTCCTGCAACGCCGACAGACACCTTCAAAGATACATGTAGAGCATCTTTATAATCACCCAGCATGCTAGACGCTTGATAGCACACAAGGTATTCATCCGATTCGGAGTTGCATGATCTCATGGTCAAGGAACATGTATTTGACATTAAGAAAGCAAGAGTAATAAACCGAACGATCTTATGCTCTAACGGATGGGTCTTGTCTATCACATCATTCTCCTAATGATGTGATCTTGTTATTGTCGTGGTTCTAAGCCTGACAGTAGAATAGGGGGGGTAGGTATGGAGAGGCAAGATCCTAGCTATGGAGTAGTTGTATACACAAGAGATTTACGAGTTCAGCCCTTCTCGTGAGGAAGTAACAGCCCTATGTCTCAGAGTCTGAGGCGGTTGACTCGATTATATGCGATGAGTTATGGGTGCGAACTTTAAACCGAGGAGGGGGTGGCTTATATAGAGTATGCTGCACTCCTCCCACCCTCGCTATGCAGGTTTACAGGTATATAAGGTCGCATGCTATCGTAACGCCCAACATAAAGTGCTATCATGACCATAAAGACTACTTAATGATGCACCGCTTGTGTGCAGAGTGACTCTAGATCTCCCGGTGGTCGAGTGGTTGGCTTCATGGTCGAAAGTGTCTTCGAGTCCGTCGAGTGGAATCCTTCCGTGTCGATCGAAAGGTAGTTTCTTCTATAGATGTCCTTGGGGAGGGTACTTGGACAGTCCATGACCCTACCCTAGGTACATGGCTTCATCATTAGCCCCAAATGGATCGAGGTTTGAGGAGGAAGGAGTTGAGAATTCTTCCAATTCGCTTTTCGCTATGAGTATGTCTTGTTCTAGATCAAATGACTTTAAGTGACGACACCAACTTCTTTTTCAGCTTTTGATCCATTCTTTGTATCTGCCGAAAGGACTTTTTCTGTGCTTGAGATTTCGAGCGACGGATCGAGGAAATCTCCGCCGACAAGTTGCTCATTGCTCATGGATTCAGCCGATCCGAATTTGGGAAGCGCGAGGCGGAGGAGGCCGCAGACTTGGATGGGATAAGGCAGGAACACTTCAATATTTGTGCCACCTTTTTTCACATCGTGATCACGCCATGAAAGTGTCGCGGGATTTGACAGATCGTCCGGCCTACCACCACCCACTTGAAGCGAATTTCATATAAGGCGCCAGACGGTTTTTTGAACAAGGCATCCTCATTTTCCCTCCTCATCCTCAAATTCATCTCGCTGCTGCTCGCCACTCATCCCGGCTGTTGCTCAGGCTCGCTCACGGCCATTTATGGTGAAGGAGAAGACGGCGGCTTTGGAGCGGGCGAAGAAGGCGGCGGCGGCGGCGGGGAGGGCGACTACCGGGCGGATCTCGTCAAGGGCCGGTTCGCTGCAAGGCTGGATCCAGGAGACTCGGATTCGCCGACCATCCGCTAGAAAAATCTCGACGACCAAGCTAATGAGGGACTGATCCTCATGGATCACGAGGCTCCCGGGAAGGAGGGCAGCCACATCCCTGTGAGGGTGAGTGTGTCCTCTTAGCTACCCACGCTGACCAAGGGTTTTCTCCGCCGCCCCACCCTTTCTTTCGGGATTTCTGAAATTTTTGGGGCACAACTCCACCACTTCACACCCAATTCTATCGCCTATCTCGCTGCTTTCATGTCCTTGTGTGAGAACTTTGGGTTGTCGGCCGATTGGGGCCTTTTTCAAACACATTTTCACCTATCGCCCTGCACGGTGAAAAGGCTAATCCGAGGACGAGAAACCCAAGTGATTCAGATGTGGGGGTCTTGGGGTTCAAATGAGGAGTAAAAGTGCTTTTTCCACCATGGTCCTTCCCGAAGTCGGTCTCGAGGGTGGCAATGACCGTTCTATCAGCCAGACCACCGACGCCAGGCGGCCGATCGACTCCTCCTTTCTCCATGGATCGAGTGAGCAGGCCGTCTCTCTAAAGGTGGCCCCGAGGAGAAGGCTCAGTTAAGGTGCCGGTCGAGCGGTAGTCCAAATTTCATCCGTGATGTAAGTGATCGCATGGATCTTCCGGAGGTTTTTCTTCGACGATGCATCCAGCCACTTCAATATCGAGGCCATCCGATGTGGATGTATTCGCATCAAGACACCACTCAGTCCACCCGAGGAGGTCGAGGATGCCACATCGAGAGATGGATGACCGCCATCACAGGAACAAGGACAACCCCGAGGAGCCGTGGAGGATCCCTCCACTGACCACTCATACGAGCTGCATAAGGTCTAATTATGTATCTCCGATCGTGATCCCGCTTCTTCATTCCGCTTTTGCTAGAATTCACGATCGACTTTTTGTCTTGTTTGTTGTCTTCTGTGTTACTACCGAGATGTACTCATGCCCAATGGGGCGCAGGAATAGATCGAGGAGGAGGAGGGAAGCGGCGTGGAAGTCGTGAAGAGTGGCAATCCAAAGGTGAGGAGGATGAAGAAGACGACGGCTCGACGAAGAGGAGGAGGAGGAAGAAGAGGAGGAGGAAATCGCCCTCCTCAAGACCGAAAGGCGATCAAGCTCGCCCATGATCCCGTGAGTCAAGCGTGGCAAAGCGATCGCTTTCGCTGGATACCGATTTAAACGCCTCGAACGACCTCTCCGTGCCGACCGAGAAAGCGCCAAGCAACTCCGAGCGACGCCATCAAAGCCGTATTTAAGGCCCCGCCAAGATGAGGATGGTGATTCCCACTATTTCCGGTAATAGCAGGACTTGTGTTTTCTTATTTGGCATGGATAATCTCTTGGTCGACTCATTGGTTAACCGACTCATTTTTGAAATCAGAGTGTTGTTACCTCCGAGACTCACCAGAACGAAGATCAAGAAATGGAAGATGCCGCCACTTCCAACCCCGTATGATCTCTCAGAGTTTCGCTTTTGGTCGATTGATCTTTATTTTTAACTTTGAATCTTTCCTCGTAGCTCCACCTCATGTCATTGATCTCCTAATGATGACGATGAGGAGCCTCCGAGGCGAGGAGGAACAAGAAAGCTACCGATGGCAAGATCGCCAGTTGTATCAAGACCGAGACGCTGGTTCCGGAGGAAGGCAACGTCACTCGAGCTACCGTGTCTTTTGTCAGGTCACCGACGAGTGCCCGCCTTCGTCGCCGAGTGCCGATCCGCCTTCCCTCTTCGCCACACACCACGTCCTAGAGGACCAAGCAGTGCAATGGGAAGCTATACGTCAGCGGGGGTCATGATGGAGCAGTGAAGGCGATCCGAGACGCCACCAAGCAGCTTATGATGCAAGATCAGCTCTTCAAAGCAATGTCCAAAGTTAGTTGATCACCGCTTGTTCTCATAGGATATGGTACCGAAAACTCTTCTTCCAAGATCTTAGTATCTCAGACACCCACCGGGTGCGCCGATTGAATTTTTGGATTGGTGGGGCATGCTGAGTGCACCCACCGGGTGTAGTCCCCGAGACTATGGTGGATCACGGCAATGATCGTAGTCTTTATACTTTGAATTTGTTCACTTAAGTTCTCTACTCGATCTAGTCGAGTGGAATCTTGGGACCGTGGGGCACGCTGAGTGCACCCATCGGGTGAGTCCTCGAGACCATGGTCGATCACGGGCAATGACTATGGTCTCAAGAACATCTCCTCTTTTTTGATGGTATCGGGCTGACCGCAGTGCTAGCTATACTTTAGGTCATAACCTTTTTGTCTCTTTCGTCAACTCGATCAACCGAAGTCAAGAACCAAGGGGGCACGCGAGTGCACCCACCGGTGTAGTCCCCGAGACTATCGTGAATATTTTGATTCGGCCGTAGTCTTAGAAATGCTACAATTTTTCATTTTCTAAGTCACTCTGAAGTGACCTATCTTTGATATCCGCTCGACCGATCTTTCGCAGAAATCTTAAGTAGCCAGGCTCGTTATATCGAGTTGGAGAACAAACATATCCAGCTTGAACTTGACTTGAAGCTTGTCCAGAGAACTTCACGAAGGCGAAGGAGGAGGCAAAAGGTATGTTTGGTGAGAATCTTGACGATCGCTTTTATTTTTGTCCATTCCTAAGTCTGATCTCACTGCTACTTTGCGATAAACCAAGGAGGCTCAAGAAGAAGAACTTGACTCGCCGAGGCGCAGAAGCGCGCTTCGACAAGACGGCTCGTAGAAGAAAAGCTGGCTTCGTCAAGAAACTTGAAGAGGAGAATATCAATCTGAAAGCTGCTCGACGCTGCCAACAAGGAGGTCACCGTTCAAGAATGACAAGATAGCCCCGAGTGACAAGGCTAGCGAATTGATGGGGAAGAAGAATGATCCGAGTCTTATCTAGAAGGGCTCGCCAAGAAGTTATTCCTTATGCTTGAAGGTAATCTTTCCATCCGACCGACTTGTTATTGTCGATCATCATAGAACTATTTGCTTAACTTCAAACTATGCTTACAGCATTCTCACAAACTTCGAGGAGGAGACCAATGACCGAGCCAAACTTGGACCCCATTAACTCTCCCGTGAAGGACGAGACTGCTATGAACGTGTTCCATTGAAGACCAAGGTTGACTACCTTGCTCGATCAAGGTTGCGGTGTCGCAGACGACATGACACTCGCCAAGAGAGATGCTTCACAATGATCTCGAGTCCTTGATGACTCGACTTAATGATGTTCCGTGTCGAAAAGTGCAGAATGGAAGAAGTCCTCCGCCAGTGTGGTGCCGATGTTGCTCGTCTCCCGTGCGGTCCACTACAAGGATGCTCGAGAGGACAAGTCGGCGCCCATCAAGTGGCTAATACCAAGAAGCATGATTTCCAATCTTTCATGGAGACCTTCATTGCTGCCACCACTGGTTGTCGACGGAATCTACCTCGACTAGTTTGTCGCGCCTCCAAATTCCCTCCACCGAGGAGTAAAAACTTCTATGCTTCACCTTAAATTTGCCTCTGTATGCCGAGTGGTTTTTGTAACCGATAACTTCTACAGTGCTTGACGCCTCGAGAACTTTTGAATCCATTATCCTAACTTTGCTTATCGCTGAATATGCTTGCATTTGCCTTTGAGCTTAATTCTTCTTCTTCACTCGAATATATTTTAATGCTTGAGACGCAGCTCAAGTGGAAAGGCTAGTTGATCTCGCACTTCACCGCTTGCAGTAGGGATGGAGCAAAGATGGAGTGCACATTGTATTTGTATGAGCTCAGAGCGGAATAGATTAAGTACTTAGGCGAGCATTGAGTTGAAGCTTAAGCCCCGAGTGGGAGGATTGCTCTCCACTCGGGGATTTACAGATACTTAGGCGAGCACTGGCTGCAGTTAAGCCCCGAGTGGGAGGTTTGCTCTCCACTGTAGGGTTTTCAGATACTTAGGCGCAGCACTGGTTGTAGCTTAAGCCCCCGAGTGGGAGGATTGCTTCCACTCAGCGGGATTTACAGATACTTAGGCGAGCACTGGCTGCAGCTAAGCCCCTAATGGGAGGTTTGCTTTCCACTCGTAGGATTTTCAGATACTTAGGCGAGCATCGAAGGTAGCTAAGCCCCGAGTGGGAGGTTTGCTTCCACTGCAGGATTTTCAGATACTTAGGCGAGCACTGGCTGGGTAAGCCCCGAGTGGGAAGTTTGCTCTCCACTGTAGGATTTTCAGATACTTAGGCGAGCACTGGCTGCAGCTTAAGCCCCGAGTGGGAAGTTTGCTCTCCACTGTAGGATTTTTTGTATGAGTTCAAGGAGAAGGCAATAGTCGACCTGCACCTCGGCCATCCTTGCAGAGTGCACGCTGTATTTGTGGCGAGAGAAGGTAGCAATGACCTGCACTCGGCCCTCTTTATGGAGCGACATTGTATTTGTATGCGAGCTCGAGACAAAGGTAGCAACGACCAAGACCTCCTCTTGCGGAGCGCACATTGTATTTGTGGCGAGCTCAGAGAGAGAAGGTAGCAACACCAAGACTCTCGCCCTTATGGAGTGCACATTGTATTTGTATGAGCTCGAGAGAGAAGGTAGCAGCTGACCAAGACTCGCCTCCATGCGGAGCGACATTGTATCAAATACTTAGGCGTAGTATCGGATCTGCAGCTAAGCCTCCGAGTGAGAGACCTGCTCATCACGCAGTAGGATTTCAAACACTTAGGCGAGTACTTGACTGCAGCTAAGCCTCCGAAAGTGCGAGGCTGGCTCACCACTTGTTAGGATTTTAAACACTTAGGCGAGTACTTGACTGCAGCTTAAGCCTCCCGAGTGGGAGGCTAGCTCACCACTTGGTAGGATTTTAAACACTTAGGCGAGTACTTGACTGCAGCTAAGCCTCCGAGTGGGAGGCTGGCTCACCACTTGGTAGGATTTTAAACACTTAGACGAGTACTTGAATCGCAGCTTAAGCCTCCGAGTGGGAGGCTAGCTCACCACTTGGTAGGATTTTAAAGTACTTAGGCTAAACGGATTCACAGTTTAAGCCCCCGAGTGGGAGACCTGCTCTCCACTGCAAGGATCTTTTTACAAACTTAGGCTAAACGGATTCGCAGCTAAGCCACCCATCGGGGATTTCATGTAAACAAAAGTAACAACAATCACTGGGAAAATTATAACACTCTTGTCTTTGATAAATAAACAATGTAAGTACTTTTATTACATCTCATCCGAGTGAATACTTACATAAAGGGCGGAGCAGCCCCTGCTCCAAGCTCGGCTCGCTAATCTGTGACCGACATTGTAAAGGCGGTACGCCCATTGTGGAGAACTTTGGTGACGATGAAGGACCTTCCCAAGTAGGAGCGAAGCTTGTGTGGCTTCACGATCCACTGGAGAACCAAATCTCCTTCTTGAAGGCTCGACTCTTCACGCTTCTCGCATGGAATCAACGTAAGTCCCGCCGATAGATGGTCGATCGATCATGGCCATCTCTTTTCTTCTTCTAGAAGGTCGATCGCGGCCCCGCCGGGCTTGCTCGCTTCATCTTCAGCAGAGTTCGACTCGAGGTGCATTGTGAAGCAGTGTCACTCGGCAAGACCGCTTCAGCTCCATAGACCAAGAAGAACGGAGTTCTCCCAATGACCGATTAGGAGTGGTCCTCCCCAAAGTGTCAAGGAAGTTCATCGACCCATGCACCCGCCGATGCTTGAGATCGCGATCACCGGGTTTCAACCTTTGAGAATTAGACCATTTGCTCGCTCGCTTGCCCATTCGATCGGGGTGAGCGATCAAGCATAGTCGACTCATGTGCCTTGAGAAGCGCAAAAGGCTCAATTCTTCGTAATCAAGTTTGACCCATTATCGCGATGATGCTATGAACTCCATATCTGAATACCAACTCTCCGGTGAAGCCGATAGCAAAGTACAAGATCCGCATTCTTTATAGGCTTAGCTTCAATCCATTTGGTAAACTTGTCGATCGCTACTAGCAAGTGAGTGAAGCCGCCCCGCTAGTTCTCGGTCCAACCATATCTAACCCCCAACAAGGAAGGGCCAGACGAGTGGAATGGTCTTCAAGGCTGAGGCTGGTTTGTGCGATAGATTGGAGTAAAACTGACATCCTTCACACTTGTCGACTATCTCCTTTGCCATTTCGCTTGCTTCTGGCCAAGAAAATCCCGCAGGTATGTTTTTAGCCACAATGGTCCGAGAGGACGATGATGGCCACAGTCCCCGAGTGGATATCGCCAAGGATTATCCGACCTTCTTCTCGGGCGTTATACATTTCTCGATCGACTCAACAAGCTTTCTCCGACAACCGCCCCTTTATCATGGTAAAGGCTTTGATCGATTTGGACGATCCGTCGAGCCTCTTCTTCATTCTCTCGGGGCTCTTTCTTAGGATATACACGATGTATGGTTCTGGTCCAATGGGAGGATGACCAAAGCTTCCATGATCGTGTCGACCACCGCCGAACTTCAACTTCAACCGATCTCGTGACACTTTTGGCCGTGGAGCTTCTTCGTGAAAGGATCCTCTTGAATCGATGGAGTATGAATGTGTTCCAAAACACATTACTAGGAATGGCTTCTCTTGAACCTATCTTCAAAGAAATCATCACCGCTTGATTTTTCAATGGGTATATGATGGAGCTCTAACCTTCAAATTTCTTCTCGCTTTCATCACGATTGCAAGAATCAAATATGGCCGGGTTCTCGACATCCCACTCCTTCATCACCGATTGACCACTCAAATCTGAGTCGCCATAAACCATAAGGCGACGGAAGCCGAGTGAAATGGCCATACGCAACCCATACAAAAGTGCTTCATATTCTGTTTCATTGTTCGAGGAATCAAAGTGGATATGGAGCACATATCTGAGTTTATCTCCCCGGGGGGAAACCAATACTACCCCAAAGACCGTAACCATTCAACATCTTAGAACCGCTAAAGAACATGGTCCAAAGGTTCGAGTGAACTTGAGTCGGTAATTGCTGCTCAATCCAACATGGCGATGAAATCTGCCATCGCTTGGGACCTAATGGCTTTTGCCTCAAACTTGATATCAAGGGAAGGAGTTCAATCGCCCATTTTGCCACTCGACCACTTGCATCTATGTTGTGCGTAATCTCCGATAATGGGGCGCTATTTCGACGATCGTAATGGAATGATCGAGAAGTAATGAGCAACCTTCTTTGTGGTCATATAAATCCCATATACAAGCTTCTGATAATGAGGGTATCTTTGCTTTGATGGGGTCAACACTTCGGAAAGATAATACACCGGGCGCTGAACTTTGAAGGCTTTTCCTTCTTCTTCCCGCCGACCGTAAGCATCAGATGATGACTTGTCCTCGTGGCTGCAATGTAAAGCAGAAAGGCTCTTTGTCGATTGGGGCAAAGCAAGCACCGGCTGGGTGGAGAGCAAAGCTTTTAGCTCGCAAACGCTGCATCAGCTTCAAGTCCACTCAACTTGTCTCGACTTTTCATCACGTAAAGAGGCAATGCCTTTTCACCGAGATGAGAGATGAATGGACTTAAAGCGCCAAGCATCCAAGAAGCTTCGACATCGTGCACACGCATAGGGCGTTTCATTCTGAGTATAGTGCCAACTTTTTTCGGTCAGGCATCGATTCCTCGCTCGAAACGAAAACCGAGTAACTTTCCGCCAGAACTCCGAATGTGCACTTTGATGGATTAAGCTTGATATCATACCTCCCGAGATCGGCAAATGTTTCAGCGAGGTCACCAACAGTGTCGGAACCCTTCCGTGATTTGACCACAATATCATCCATGTATGCTTCCACATTCCGACCGATTTGAGTGAGTAAACACTTCAATCATCCTCATGAACGTGGCTCGCATTCTTGAGGCCGAATGGCATGGTGACATAGCGTATAACCAATGGAGTGATGAAAGCTGTTTTGATCTCATCGGGCCATACAGATGCATCTGATGGTAACCGAATAGGCGCCTAAAAAGACAAGGCCACATCCCGCAATGAGTCGACTATTTGGTCGATGCGGGAGAGGAAAATGATCTTTCGGCAGGCCTGATTGATATGTTTGAAATCAATGCACATGCGGCGACTTGTCCTTCTTGGGGACCATGACAACATTGGCGAGCCACTGAGTGGTAAATTTCTGATAAACTCGCCGCTAAGAGCCGAGCCACCTCCTCGCCAATGGCCTTTTCTTCCGGATGGCGGACCGTCAAGATGTTCCTTGACAGGTTTCACTTTCGAAGTCGACTCATAGACGGTGCTCACCAGCCCTGAACACCCGCATGTCAAGAGGCTTCCATGCGAAGATGTCCCGCTCTCACGGAGGAACCGGATGAGCGCTTCTTCCTATTTAGAGTCGAGTGTTGTGGAGATATGAGTCGAGCAGCACTGGGTCGGTCGCGTGAATGTGAACGGACTTCGCCTCACCGGACGACCGTACGCCGACTGCGGGCGGCTTCTTGGCCCGCAAGAAATCACTCAATCTGCAGCTCGTATTCCCGCAGCTCCACCATCGCTATGTGAGCATCGCAATCTTTGAGCCCTTCAAAGCACTTCTTCGCTTTTTCCGATTGCCAAGAATGGTGATCACACCCTTGGGACCGGCATCTTCAATTTGAGGTACACGAACATGGTCGAGCCATGAATCGCGCATAATCTAGCCTCGCCTAAAATAGCGTGATAAGCACTCTAGAAATCCACAACTTCAAATGTCAACTTCTTTGCGGAAATGCTTTGAATCACCGAAACCACATCAAGAGCGATTTGGCCGAGTGACTCAAATTCTTCCCGTGAATGACTCCATGGAAACTCATGTTGTCGGTAATCGAGTCCGACATCGGAATGCCCATCCTTTAGCGCCTCCGATACAATATATTCAGGCCACTTCCACCATCCATCGTAACTTTAGTCACCGAAAGTGCCTTCGATGACCGGGTCGACCACCAAAGCTTGCCTCCTGTGGGTGGCTATGTGTGTCTGGATGATCATACCGGTCGAATGTGATGGCGGTCCGAGACCATTTCAGATAATCGGGTGTCGCCGAGCGACTATATTCACCTCACGGTTGATAACTTTCAATCGACTTTTACTTTCAACATCAACAAAAATCATCAAGGTGGAATTGACATGGGAATATCCTCCATCGCTGTCCTCTTTGTCCTCAACTTTGTTCGACTCTTTTCCTTATCTTTGGCTTGTTTCCGAAATTGCCGGATCAAGAGCCTACATCGCCGAAAGTGGTATGTTTCGTAAATGAAGTTACCTCCTCATCTTTCTTCGTGGTGGATGTGGCACGGCAAATCCATCACGCCATTTCCTTCCTTGTCTTTTACCTTCTAGGGTTCCAAGACCCTTTAGGCTTTCCTTTGAACTTTCCTTGAGTCACGGCCAAGGCTTCTCCGGAGCAGCTTGGCTCATTTTCGCTTCGCTCCGACCGAGTTCCTCCCCGGTTTCATGAGCGGTCGGTTTGTACTTCCCACCCGAGCCGATCCTCTTCTTCACCATTGGCATATTTGGTGGCAATTCCATCATTCGACTCAGAGTCATGTCTCCGTCCGACCAACTTCAAACTTAACTCCCTCGTTTTACGCCTTCCTTGAAGGCACAAACCGCCCGGTGATCGATACATTCTCCATCGTGATGCAATGTGATCCACCTCCGATGTAATCCTCGAGTCTCATTCGACTTTTGCACACATACCGCAGCTCACAACCCCGCTGGTCGCTTGCAAGTTCCTTCAAATGTTCTCGACAAACACTGGCAAGATCTTCCCGAGTGTAAATGTTGCTAGGTGCCAACTGATTCAGCCATGCTCGTCGAGCCTCCAACACAAGAGGTAGGTGTTTCATGTCTACCTCATCATTGCCGCCGCTAATGAACAGCCACTCTAAGTAGTCCTCAAGCCAAGTATCGGGCTTGGACTCACCAAAGAATTTACTAACTCCTGCCGCCAACCCGGTTGGGAGGAATCACCGCGCCCCGATGGCTCGCTAAACACTCGTCCTAAGACATGAACTCTATCACCGGTGGGCACATCTATCATGGCCTTCTTGGTGAGCTCTGCTCCGCCGACCAAACCTTGAATGATAATGGATCTCGCCAAAGCCTCGGGTTCTTCGGGTCGATCGAACCTTCGCTCGACATCGCGGTCAAGGCTCATCATCTTGTCAAGCCGAGGGACGCATTTACCCACCCCTTGGGGAGGAGGGCACTGACGCCGATCATCACGATTGAATCGGTCATCAAACCGATCACGCCAGCCTCCACGCTCTCACGCCAGGGGCAATCTTGGGCTATGAGTCGATCGATCGTATTCGCAGCCATTTAATCATTGTGAATCCTATTTCGTGAATGCGATAAAGCTTGAATTTTGATCTCCGCCGCCTGAGTAAATCTTCGATATGCATCAAGCCTCCGCCAGCCTCGATCGAGAGGGTTGAATTGACTCGCTATACGGGCTGCAGCCGCCAGATTCTCGACGAGTTCGATATACCGAGTCGGTGGAAAGAGTTGACGCCGATCGAGTCTCGAACCTGCTACACGCGACGCTGCCGAAAGTGCTCGCTGGAGGTTCTCTCCGAAAAGGCGCCAGCCAAATTGGCCAAACGCTGGCCCTCTAGGGCACGAAGTCTCGGGTTTCTCCCACGATGGGAGTATGTAGAGCATCCATGTTCCGGCGGCAAAGATCTTCCTTTGCAGCAAGTGAGTGGCTCGTTGATACTCTCGTGACTCTGCGCTGGTCGCTTCCGCCGCCCCTCCGGCTTGCGGGGAAGCCGGAGGACTGCGCGTCCATTGACCATCAGACTTCCACCGCTGGATCATCGCTGCCAAGACTCGGATGCGCTTTACAGAGCCGCCGACAGATCGAACAAAGCCATAGAGAGATTCGCTGGTTCGATCATCATGATTTGGGGTGGCCGATCAAGGGCTACCGCGGCCTCACCCACCGCGAAGCCTTGATCGACCGGAGCGCTTATACCAAGGGAGACAGGGAGGGAGGACGACGCAGGGTCGACCGATATGGGGCCGACAGCTGCCGCAGAGGACGCCATGCACACGCGCTGAAGTGCGCCGCCTCGCTGGATCGAGCGCGCCGATGTCGAGTGGAGCCTCCTCGGGTTAAGCGGAGTCGCCGGCGATGAACGTGAGGCGCCGAGACGGATCTCGCGCCTCAACCAAAACTCCGCCAGAAACCATTATGAAGGTGATCGAACAATCACAACTTCTCCAATAAGTCGCTAAGACACCAGCCCCACTTGCATGCCCAACTATCGCCGCTTCTAAGCCCCGATAAAGAGAATAGGGGGTAGGTATGGAGAGGCAAGATCCTAGTGAAGGAAATATGCCCTAGAGGCAATAATAAAGTTATTATTTATTTCCTTATTTCATGATAAATGTTTATTATTCATGTTAGAATTGTATTAACCGAAACATAATACATGTGTGAATACATAGACAAACATAGTGTCACTAGTATGCCTCTACTTGACTAGCTCATTAATCAAAGATGGTTATGTTTCCCACCATAGACATGTGTTGTCATTTGATTAGTGGGATCACATCATTAGGAGAATGATGTGATTGACATGACCCATTCTCGCTAGCCTAGCACTTGATCGCTTAGTATACCGCTATTGCTTTCTTCATGACTTATACAAAGTTCCTGCAACTATGAGATTGTGCAACTCCTGCTTATCTGAAGAACACTTTGTGTGCTACCAAATGTCACAACGTAATCGGGTGATTATAAAGGTGCTCTACATGTGTTTCCAAGGTACATGTTGGGTTGGCATAATTCGAGATTAGGATTTGTCATCCGATTGCTCTGAGAGGTATCTCTCGCCTCTCGTAATACTCATCACCTAAGCCTTTCAAGCATGTAACTAATGAGTTAGTTATGAGATGACGACACGGAATGAGTAAAGAGACTTGCTTGCAATAAAGATTGAACTAGGTATTGATACCGACGATCAAATCTCGGCAAGTAACATACCGATGACAAAGGGAACAAAGTATGTTGTTATGCGGTTCGACCGATAAAGATCTTCAGAGAATATGTAGGAACCAATATGGGCATCCGTGTCCCGCTATTGGTTATTGACCGAGAATGGTTTTAGGTCATGTCTACATAGTTCTCGAACCCGTAGGGTCCGTGACGCTTAACGCTTCGATGACAGCTTTATTATGAGTTTATAAGTTTTGATGTACCAAGTTTGTTCGAGTCCCGCGCCTCCCTCCTAGTTTAAATAGATTTAGGGAAGGGGCGCGCCTCTTCCTTCCTCCTCCCTCTTTCCTCCTTCTCTCCTACTCCAACTTGGAAAAGAGGAGTCCTACTCCGTGGGAGTAGGACTCCCCTTGGCGCGCCTCTTAGGCCGGGCGGCCTCCTCCCCTGGCTCCTTTATATACGGGGCGGGGCACCCCATAGACAGAAGTTGATCTATGGATCGCTCTCAGCCATGTGCGGTGCCCTTCCACCATATTCCACCTCGGTCATATCGTCGCAAAGCTTAGGCGGCCCCTCGCGCCGTAGAACATCACGATCGTCACCACGCCGTCGGTCGACGGAACTCTCCTCGACACTCGGCCGATCGAGTTCGAGGGACGCCATCGAGCTGAACGGTGCGTAACTCGAGGCTCCGTGACGCTCGTGCTTGGATCGGTCGGATCTTGAAGACGCACGACTACATCAACCGCTACAGATAACGCTCGCCACGGTTCACGAGGGTACGTGGACATACACTCTCCCTCTCATTGCTATATCATCACCATGATCTTGCGGTGTGTAGGAATTTTTTGAAATTACTACGCTTCTCCAACAAAGGGCATCGGAGCCTAGGTTTTATGCGCTGATGTTATATGCACGAGTAGAACACAAGTGAGTTGTGGACGATATAAGTCATACCGCCTACCAACATGTCATACTTTGGTTCAGCGGTATTGTGAGATGAAGCGCCCGACCGACATTACGCCAGACGCTTACGCGAGACTGGTTTCACTGCTTCGAGCACTCGTGGCTTAAAGGTGGCTGGCGGGTGTCTCAGATTCTCACTTTAGTTGAACCGAGTGGCTACGCCCGTCCTTGTGAAGGTTAAAACGGAGTCTATTTGACAAACTATCGCTGTGGTTTTGATGCGAGGTAAGAACGGTTCTTGCTAAGCCCGTAGCAGCCACGTAAAATTTGCAACAACAAAGTAGAGGACGCCTAACTTGTTTTTGCAGGCATGTTGTGATGTGATATGGTCAAGATGTGATGCTATATTTTATTGTATGAGATGATCATGTTTTGTAACCGGTTATCGGCAATCGGCAGGAGCCATATGGTTGTCGCTTATTGTATGAAATGCAACGCTCTGTAATTGCTTTACTTTATCACTAAGCGTAGCGATAGTCGAGAAGCAATAGATGGCGAAACGACAACGATGCTACGATGGAGATCAAGGTGTCGCTACCGGTGACAATGGTGATCACGACGGTGCTTTGGAGATGGAGATCACAAGCACAAGATGATGATGGCCATATCATATCACTTATATTGATTGCATGTGATGTTTATCCTTTATGCATCTTATCTTGCTTTGATTGACGGTAGCATTTTAAGATGATCTCTCACTAAAATTATCAAGTAGTGTTCTCCCGAGTATGCACTGCTGCCAAAGTTCGTCGTGTCGAGACACCACGTGATGATCGGGTGTGATAAGCTCTACATCCATCTACAACGGTGCAAGCCAGTTTTGCACACGCAGAATACGCAGTTAAACTTGACGAGCCTAGCATATGCAGATATGGCCTCGAACACGGAGACCGAAAGGTCGAGCGTGAATCATATAGTAGATATGATCAACATAATGATGTTCACCATTGAAAACTACTCCATCTCATGTGATGATCGGTTATGGTTTAGTTGATTTGGATCACGAATCACTTAGATGACTAGAGAGATGTCTGCCTAAGTGGGAGTTCTTAAGTAATATGATTAATTGAACTTAAATTTATCATGAACTTAGTCCCGTAGTATTTTGCAAATTATGTTGTAAGATCAATAGCTATGCTTGTTGCTTTATATGTTTATTTTGATATGTTCCTAGAGAAAATTGTGTTGAAAAATGTTAGTAGCAATGATGCTAATTTGATCCACGATCCGAGGTTTATCCTCATTGCTGCACGTAAGAATTATGTCCTTAATGCACCGCTAGGTGATGACCTATTGCAGAGCAGTATGCGACGTTATGAACGCTTGGCTAGCTCAATATGATGACTACTTGATAGTTTAGTGCACCATGCTTAACGGCTTAGAATCGACTTCAAAGACGTTGAACGCTATGGACCATATGAGATGTTCCAGAATTGAAGTTAATATTTCAAGCAAATACCCGAGTTGAGAGATATGAAGTCTCCAACAAGTTCTATAGCTAAAAGATGGAGGAGAATCGCCAACTAGTGAGCAAGTGCTCGATTGTCCGGGTACTACAATCGCTGAATCAAGGGAGTTAATCTTCCGATAAGATAGTGATTGATGAAATTTTCTAGTCACCATCACTAAGTTACTAGAACTCGTGATGAACTATAGTATGCAAGGGATGACGAAAACGATTCTTGAGCTCTTCGTGATGTTGAAATCGACGAAGGTAGAAATCAAGAAAGACCATCAAGTGTTGATGATTGACAAAATCACTAGTTTCAAGAAAAGGGCAAAGGGAAAGAAAGGAACTTCAAGTGAAAGACAAACAAGTTGTCACTCCCGCGAAGAAGCCCAAAGCTGACCATAGCCTGAAACTAAGTGTTTACACCGCAGCGAAATGGTCACCGAAGCGGAAATGCCCAATATTTGGTGGATAAGAAGGATGGCAAAGTGAACAAGGGTATATTTGATATACAAATTATTGATGTGTGCCTTACTAGTGTTTATAGTAGCCCCTAAGTATTTGATACTTGTTCGTTGCTAAGATTAGTAACTCAAACAGAGTTCGTAATAAACAGAGACTAGTTAAAGGGAAAGTGACGATGAGTGTTGGAAGTAGTTCCAAGATTGATATGATCATCATCGCACACCCCTATATTTTCGGATTAGTGTTAAACCTAAATAAATGTTATTTAGCGCTTATGCTGAGCATGAATATGATTTGATCATGTTTATTAAGCACACGGTTATTCATTTGAAGTTAAAGAATAATTGTTATTCGCTTACATGAATAAGACCTTCATGGTTATACACCCAATGAAAATAGTTTGTTGGATCTCGATCATAGTGATACACATATTCATAATATTGATGCCAAAAGATGCAAAGTTAATAATGATAGTGCAACTTATTTTGGCACCGCCGCTTAGGTCATATCGTGTAAAGCGATGAAAAACTCCATAAAGATGGATTTTCGGAATCACTTGGTTATGAATCATTTGATGCTTATAACCATGCCTTCTGGGCAAGATGACTAAAACTCCGCTCTCCTAACAATGGAACAAGCTACCGACTTATTGGAAATAATACATACCGATGTATGCGATCCAATGAGTGTTGGTGCTCGTGGCAAGTATCGCTATTTTCTCGACCTTCACAAGATGATTTGAGCGATATGGGTATATCTACTTGATGAAACATAAGTCCTAAATAGTTGAAAGGTTCAAAGAATTTCAGAGTGAAGTGGAAAATCATCGTAACAAGAAAATAAAGTTTCGCAATCTGATCGCGAGACGAATATTAGAGTTACGAGTTTGGTCTTCAATTAAAACAATGTGGAATAGTTTCACAGCTCACGCCACCGAACACCACAACGTTATGGTGTGTCCGAACGTCAGAATCAAGACTTTATTTGATATGGTGCGATCTATGATGTCTCTTATCGCTTTACCACTATCGCTTTGGGGTTATGCATTAGAGATAGCTGCATTCACGCTAAAATAGGGCACCATCTAAACTGCTGAGACGACACCGTATGAACTATGGTTTAGCAAAGAACCTAAGCTGTTGTTTCTTAAAGTTTGGGGCTGCATGCTTATGTGAAAAAGTTTCATCCTAATAAGCTCGAACCCAAATCGGAGAAGTGCATCTTCATAGAATACCCAAAGGAAATTGTTGGGTACACCTTCTATCACAGATCCAAGGCAAGATATTCGCTGTTAAATGGATCCTTTCCAGAGAAGGAGTTTCTCTCAAAGAAGTGAGGGAGGAAAGTAGAACTTGATGAGGTAATCAGATCTCGCCCCTTATTGAAAGTAGTTCATCACGTAAATCGCCTCGTGACAAATACACCAATTAGTGAGGAAGCTAATGATATTGATCATGAAACTTCGTGATCAAGTTACTACAGTAACCTCGAGGTCTTCCAGAGTAAGATCCACACCAGAGTGGTGTAGTAATCATGTTCTGGAAGTCATGTTACTAGACCATGATGAACCTACGAACTATGAGGAAGCGATGATGAACCCAGATTCCGCGAAATGGCTCGAGGCCATAAAATCTGAGATATGATCCATGTATGAGAACAAAGTATGGATTTTGATTGACTTGCTCGATGATCGCAAGCCATGTTAAATGAATGTATCTTCAAGAGGAAGACGGACACCGATAGTAGTGTTACTATCTACCAAGCTCGACTTGTTGCGTAAAGGTTTTTGGGGAACGAGTAATTTCAAAAATTTTCCTACGCACACGCAAGATCATGGTGATGTATAGCAACGAGAGGGGAGAGGTTGTCTCACATACCCTTGTAGACCAAGCGAAGCGATCACAACGAGAGGAAGTAGTCGACGCTCTCCTCGCGATCCGACCGATCCCGCGCCAAGCATCTGACGCCCAAGTTCTTGACACACGACAGCTCGATGACGCCCTCAGATCCGATCCAGCCGAGTGTCGAGGGAGAGTTCCACAAGACGACGGCGCAGGACGATCTTGATGTTTCATCGCCAGCAGGTTTCGCTTAAGCTTCATGACCAGATAACCGAGGTGGAATATGGTGGAGGGGGCACCGACACGGCTAAGGAACGATCTCACGATCAACTTGTGTGTTCAGGGTGCCCCCCGCCTCAGATATAAAGGAGCCAGGGGAGGGGGCCATGGCCAAGGGAGGCGCTGCCAGGAGTCCTACTCCTCCGAGTAGGATTCTCCCAATCCTAGTTGGACTAGGATTCCTGAGGGGGAAAGAGAGAGGGGGTCGCCTCTTCTCCTAGTCCTAGTAGGACTAGGAAGGGGGAGGCGCAGCCTCCTAGGGCTGCCCTTCTCCTTTCCACTAAGGCCCATCGAGGCCCATTTACCTCCCGGGGTTCCAGAACCTCCCAGATTCCAGAATTTCCGCCCGAACCATTCCAACTCCAAACATAGGCTTCCAATATATCAATCTTTATGTCTCGACCATTCCGAGACTCTCGTCATGTCCGTGATCACATCCGGACTCAACTCCTTCGTACATCAAAATACATAAACTCATAATAACCGCCATCGAAACCTTGCTGCATGGACCCTACGGTTCGAGAACAATGTAGACATGACCTAGAACTATTCACGGTCAATAACCAACAGCGGACCTGGATGCCCATATTGGTTCCTACATATTCTACGAAGATCTTTATCGGTCGATCAAGATAACAACATACGTTGTTCCTTTGTCATCGGTATGTTACTTGCCCGAGATTCGATCGCTTCAGATCCAATACCTAGTTCAATCTCGCTACGCAAGTCTCTTTACTCGCTCCGTAATACATCATCTCACAACTAACTCATTAGTTGTAGTGCTTGCAAGGCTTCAAAGTGATGTGCATTACCGAGAGGGCCCAGAGATACCTCTCCGACAATCGGAGTGACAAAACCTAATCTCAAATACGCCAACCCAACATCTCGCTTTTGGAGACACCTGTAGTACTCCTTTATAATCACCCAGCTTACGCTAGACGCTTGGTAGCACCCAAAGTGTTCCTCCGTAAACGGAGTTGCATAATCTCATAGTTACAGAACATGTATAAGTCATGGATAAAAGCAGAGCAACATACTAAACGATCGTGGTGCTAAGCTAAGGAATGGGTCATGTCAATCGATCATTCTACTAATGATGTGACCTTGTTAATCAAATAACAACTCTTGTTCATGGTCGAAACATAACCATCTTTGATTAACAAGCTAGTCTAGTAGAGGCATACTAGTGACATGTTGTTTTGTCTATGCATTCACACATGTATCATGTTTCCGTTAATACAATTCTAGCATGAATGATAAACATTTATCATGAAATAAGGAAATAAATAATAACTTTATTATTGCCTCTAGGGCATATTTCCTTCAGCCTCCCACTTGCACTAGAGTCAATAATCTAGATTACATAGTAATGATTCTAACACCCATGGAGTCTTGGTGCTGATCATGTTTTGCTCGTGGAAGAGGCTTAGTCAACGGTCTCGCAACATTCAGATCCGTATGTATCTTGCAAATCTCTATGTCTCCCACCGACTAAGTCCCTGATGGAATTGAAGCGCCTTTGATGTGCTTGGTCCTCTTGTGAAATCTGGATTCCTTTGCTAAGGCAATTGCTCCAAGATTGTCACAGAAGATTTTCATTGACCCGATGCACTAGGTATGACACCTAGATCGGATATGAACTCCTTCATCCGCATCTTTCATTAGCTGCCCGGTTGCTATGTATTCCGCTTCACATGTAGATCCCGCCACGACGCTTTGTTTAGAACTCGCACCAACCGACAGCCTCCGCTTAGTGTAAATACGATCCGTCTCGCGATTTAGAATCGTCTCGATCGTCAAAGCTTGCATCAACGTAACTGCCATTTATGAGCTCTTTGTCACCTCCATATACGAGAAACATATCCTTAGTCCTTTTCGTATTTCAGATGTTCTTGACCGCTGTCCAAAGGATCCACTCGATTACTTTGGTACCTCCTCGCTAGGCTTATAGCAAGGCACACATCAGTCCGGTACACAAGATTGCATACATGATAGAGCCTATGGCTCAAGCATAGGAACATCTTTCATTTTCTCTATCTTCTCGCAGTGGTCGGCATTGAGTCTTACTCAACTTCACACCTTGTAACACGTGCAAGAACCCTTTCTTTGCTTGATCCATTTTGAACTTCTTCAAAACTTTGTCAAGGTATGTGCTTTGTGAAAGTCCAATTGCCGCCTTGATCTATCTCTATAGATCTTAATGCCCAATATGTAAGCAGCTTCACCGAGGTCTTTCATTGAAAAACTCTTATTCAAGTATCCCTTTATGCTATCCAGAATTCTATATCATTTCCGATCAGCAATATGTCATCCACATATAATATCGTAAATGCTACAGAGCTCCCACTCACTTTCTTGTAAATACAAAGCTTCTCCAAAAGTCTCAGATAAACCCAAATGCTTTGATCACACTATCAAAGCGCTTATTCCAACTCCGAGATGCTTGCACCAGTCCATAGATGGATCGCTGAGCTTGCACACTTTGTTAGCTCCCTTTGGATCGATAAAACCTTCTCGTTGCATCATATACAACTCTTCTTCCGTAAATCCATTCAGAATGCAGCTTTACATCCATTTGCCAAATTTCATAATCATAAAATGCGCAATTGCTAACATGATTCGGACGGACTTAAGCATCGCCACGGGTGAGAAGGTCTCATCGTAGTCAATCCCTTGAACTTGTCGAAACCTTTATGCATAAGTCGAGCTTTATAGACAAGAATATTACCGCCCACCTTCTTCTTGAAGATCCACTTGTTTTCTATTGCTTGCCTACCCTCGGCAAGTCAACCAAAGTCCACACTTTGTTTTCATACATGGATCCCATCTCGATTTCATGGCCTCAAGCCATTTTATGAATCTGGCTCACCATCGCTTCTTCATAGTTCGAGGTTCATCATGATCTAGTAGCATGACTTCCGTAACAGGATTACCGCATCACTCGTGCGGATCTTACTCGTCGATCTACGAGGTTCTCAGTAACTTGATCTCAAGTTTCATGATCAACATCATCAACTTCCTCACTACTTGGTGTAGGTGTCTCGTAAACCGGTTTCGCGATTTAACTACTTTCAAGTAAGGGAGAAGGTACTATTACCTCATCAAGTTCCACTTTCCTCCCACTCACTTCTTTCGAGAGAAACTCCTTCTAGAAAGGATCCATTCTAGCAACGAATGTCTTGCCTTCGGATCTGTGATAGAAGGTGTACCCAACTGCTCCTTTGGGTATCCTATGAAGACACATTCGATTTGGGTTCGAGCTATCAGTTGAAGCTTTTTCACATAAGCATCGTGATCCCCAAACTTTAAGAAACGACAACTTTGGTTTCTTGCCAAACCATAGTTCATAAGGTGTCGCCTCAACGGATTTCGACGGTGTTCTATTCAGGTGAATGCGGCCGCCTCTAGAGCATAACCCCAAAACGATAGCGGTAAATCAGAAGAGACATCATAGATCGCACCATATCTAGTAAAGTACGACACGACGCTCGACACACCATTACGCTGTGGTGTTCCGGTATGCGGAGTTGCTAAACTATTCCGCATTGTTTCAAATGTAGACCAAACTCAGAACTCAAATATTCACCTCCACGATCGATCAGAAACTTAATTTTCTTGTTACGATGATTTTCAACTTCACTCAAATTCTTTGAACTTTTCAAACGTTTCGACTTATGTTTCATTAAGTAGATATACCCATATCTCGCTTAAGTCATCCGTGAAGGTGAGAAAATAACGATATCCGCCACGAGCCTCAACATTCATCGGACCACATACATCTCAGATGTATGATTTCCAACAAATCTGTTGTCTCTCCATAGTACCGAGAACGGTGTTCTAGTCATCTTGCCCATGAGGCACGGTTCGCAAGTGCCAAGTGATTCATAATCAAGGACTCCAAAAGTCCATCAAGATGGAGTTTCTTCATGCGCTTTACAATCGATATGACCTAAACGGCAAGTACACAAATAAGTTGCACTATCATTATCAACTCGCATCTTTTGGTTTCAACATTATGAATATGTGTATCACTACTATCGAGATTCATAAAAATAGACCATTCTCAAGGGTGCATGACCATAAAAGATATTACTCATATAAATAGAACAACCATTATTCTCTCGATTTAATGAATAACCGCCTCGCATCAAACAAGATCCAGATATAATGTTCATGCTCAACGCAGCACCAAATAACAATTATTTAGGTCTAAAACTAATCCCAAGGTAGATGTAGAGGTAGCGTCGACCGCGATCACATCGACTTTGGAACCATTTCCCACGCCAAGATCGCCACCTCGCCCTTTGCCGTAGTTCGCTAATCAGAGTCCCTGCTTCGAGTTGCAAATATTAGCAATGTAACCAAGATCAAATACCCAAAAGCACTACGAGCTCTAGTAAGGTACACATCAATAACATGTATATCACATATACCTTTGTTCACCTTGCCATCCTTCTTATCCGCCAAATACTTGGGGCAGTTCCGCTCAAAGGACTACCGCTTGCAGAGAAGCACTCGGCCCAGTGTTTAGGCCGACTTGGGTTTTTCTCCGAGCAAAGAACTTGCTTGCTGTTCTTCTTGAGATTCCCTTCTTCTTCCCTTTGCCTTTCTTCTTGAAACTAGTGGTCTTATCGACCATCAACACTTGATGCTCCTTCTGATTTCTACCTCCGCAGCCTTTAGCATTGTAAGAGCTCTGTATAGTCTTTACTAACCCTTGCATATTATAGTTCATCACGGCCTTTGTAGCTTGGTGGCGTGATTGAGAATTTCGTCAATGACACAATCATCCGAAGATTAACTCCCAATTGTGTCAAGTGATTGTAGTACCTGCACATTCTCGAGTATATGCTCACTAATGTAACTATTCTCCTCCATCTTGCAGCTATAGAACTTATTGAGACTTCATATCTCTCAATCCGCATTCTGTTGAATATTAACTTCAACTCCTCGAACATCTCATATGCTCCATGACGCTCAAAACGCCGCTGAAGTCCCGGTTCTAAGCCGTAAAGCATGGCACATCGAACTATAGAGTAGTCATCGCTTTGCTCGCCAGACGCTCATAACATCCGGCGTTGCTTCAAAGAAGAGTTCGCACCTAGCGTGCATCCAGACGAGCTCTTCTCGGCAGAATGAGGATGATCTCGTTACGGACCCAAATTCCGTAATTGCTACCATCATCTTTCAACTTTGCTTTCTCAAGGAACGATTAAAATTCAACGAACAACAAAGACGAGCCATCTATCTACAATCAAACATAAACAAGCAAGATACTATCAGTACTAAGTTCATGATAAATTTAAGTTCAATTAATCATATTACTTAAGAACTCCCACTTAGAAAAACATCTCTAGTCATCTAAGTGATCACGTGATCCAAATCAACTAAACCATAACCGATCATCACGTGAAATGGAGTAGTTTTCAATGGTGAACATCTTATGTTGATCATATCTACTATATGATTCACGCCGACCTTTCGGTCTCCGTGTTCCGAGGCCATATCTGCATATGCTAGGCTCGCAAGTATAACCCGAGTATTCTCATGGTGCAAAACTGGCTTGCACCCGCTAGATGGACGAGAGCTTATCACACCCGATCATCACGCGGTGTCCGGGCACGATTTAACTTTGGCAACGGTGCATACCGGGAGAACACTTTTGATAATTTAGTGAGAGATCATCTTATAATGCTACCGCCAATCAAAGCAAGATAAGATGCATAAAAGGATAAACATCACATGCAAATCAATATAAGTGATATGATATGGTCATCATCATCTTGTGCTTCATGATCTCCATCTTGCAGCACCACCATGATCACCATCGCCACCGCGCGACACCTTGATCTCCATCGAGCATCGTTGTCGCCTCGCCAAACTTATGCTTTTACGACTATCGCTACCGCTTAGTGATAAAGTAAAGCATTACAGTATGCATTGCATTGCATACAATAAAGCGACAACCATATGGCTCCTGCCATTGCCGATAACTTCGTTACAAAACATGATCATCTCATACAATAAAATATAGCATCACGCCTTGACCATATCACATCACAACATGCCCTGCAAAAACAAGTTAGACGCCCTCTACTTTGTTGTTGCAAATTTTACGTGGCTGCTACGGGCTTAAGCAAGAACCAGCCTCACCCACGATCAAAACCACAACGATATTTCACAAATAGACTCCGCTTTAACCTTCTCAAGGACCGGGCGAGCCACACTCGGTTCAACTAAAGTGAGAGAGACAGCACCCACCAACACCTTTAAGCAACGAGTGCTCGTGGCGGTGAAACCAGCCTCGCAGAAGCGCACGCAGTAATGTCGGTCCGGGCCGCCTCATCTCACAATACCGCTGAACCAAAGTATGACATGCTGGTAGGTAGTATGACTTGTATCGCCCACAACTCACTTGTGTTCTACTCGCAAAACATCAAACCATAGAAAAACCTAGGCTCGATGCCACCGCTGGGGAACGAGTAATTTCAAAAATTTTCCTACGCACACGCAAGATCATGGTGATGTATAGCAACGAGAGGGGAGAGTGTTGTCTACATACCCTTGTAGACCAAGCGAAGCGATCACAACGAGAGGAAGTAGTCGACGCTCTCCTCGCGATCCGACCGATCCCGCGCCAAGCATTCGACGCCCCGAAGTTCTTGACACACGACAGCTCGATGACGCCCTCAGATCTCGATCCAGCCGAGTGTCGAGGGAGAGTTCCACAAGACGACGGCGCAGGACGATCTTGATGTTTCACTGCAAGCAGGCTTCGCTTAAGCTTCATGACAGATAACCGAGGTGGAATATGGTGGAGGGGGCACCGACACGGCTAAGGAACGATCTCACGATCAACTTGTGTGTTCCAAGGTGCCCCCGCCTCAGATATAAAGGAGCAGGGGGAGGGGGGCCGGCCAAAGGAGGGCGCGCTGGAGTCCTACTCCCTCCGAGTAGGATTCTCCAATCCTAGTTGGACTAGGATTCCTGAGGGGGAAAGAGAGAGAGGGGCTGCCCCTTCTCCTAGTCCTAGTAGGACTAGGAAGGGGGAGGCGCGCCACCTTGGGCTGCCCTTCTCCTTTCCACTAAGGCCCATCGAGGCCCATTTACCTCCCGGGGTTCCAGAACCTCCCTGCATCGCTAGAATTCTGCCCTCCCGAACCATTCCAACTCCAAACATAGGCTTCCAATATATCAATCTTTATGTCTCGACCATTCCGAGACTCTCGTCATGTCCGTGATCACATCCGGACTCAACTCCTTCGTACATCAAAATACATAAACTCATAATAACCGCCATCGAAACCTTGCTGCATGGACTTACGGTTCGAGAACAATGTAGACATGACCTAGAACTATTCACGGTCAATAACCAACAGCGGACCTGGATGCCCATATTGGTTCCTACATATTCTACGAAGATCTTTATCGGTCGACCGCATAACAACATACGTTGTTCCCTTTGTCATCGGTATAGTTACTTGCCCGAGATTCGATCGCTTGATCCAATACCTAGTTCAATCTCGCACCGCAAGTCTCTTTACTCGCTCCGAATACATCATCTCACAACTAACTCATTAGTTGTAGTGCTTGCAAGGCTTCAAAGTGATGTGCATTACCGAGAGGGCCCAGAGATACCTCTCCGACAATCGGAGTGACAAAACCTAATCTCAAATACGCCAACCCAACATCTGCCTTTGGAGACACCTGTAGTACTCTTTATAATCACCCAGCTTACGCTAGACGCTTGGTAGCACCCAAAGTGTTCCTCCGTAAACGGAGTTGCATAATCTCATAGTTACAGAACATGTATAAGTCATGGATAAAAGCAGAGCAACATACTAAACGATCGTGTGCTAAGCTAAGGAATGGGTCATGTCAATCGATCATTCTACTAATGATGTGACCTTGTTAATCAAATAACAACTCTTTGTTCATGGTCGGAAACATAACCATCTTTGATTAACAAGCTAGTCTAGTAGAGGCATACTAGTGACATGTTGTTTTGTCTATGCATTCACACATGTATCATGTTTCCTGTTAATACAATTCTAGCATGAATGATAAACATTTATCATGAAATAAGGAAATAAATAATAACTTTATTATTGCCTCTAGGGCATATTTCCTTCATCACGAGCAAAACATGATCACACCTTAGTACTCTTTTTGGGTGTTAATCACATAGCGATGTGAACTAGATTATCGACTCTAGTAAACCCTTTGGGTGTTGGTCACATGACGATGTGAACTATGGGTGTTAATCACATACGATGTGAATATTGGTGTTGAATCACATGATGATGTGAACTAGACTATTAACTCTAGTGCAAGTGGGAGATCAAGGAAATATGCCCTAGAGGCAATAATAAAGTTATTATTTATTTCCTTATTTCATGATAAATGTTTATTATTCATGCTAGAATTGTATTAACCTAAACATAATACATGTGTGAATACATAGACAAACATAGTGTCACTAGTATGCCTCTACTTGACTAGCTCATTAATCAAAGATGGTTATGTTTCCCAATTATAGACATGTGTTGTCATTTGATTAGTGGGATCACATCATTAGGAGAATGATGTGATTGACATGACCCATTCTCAAGTAGCCTAGCACTTGATCGCTTAGTATAACAAATGCTATTGCTTTCTTCATGACTTATACAAAGTTCCCGCAACTATGAGATTGTGCAACTCCTTTACCGGAAGAACACTTTGTGTGCTACCAAACGTCACAACGAAATGGGTGATTATAAAGGTGCTCTACAGGTGTTTCCAAGGTACATGTTGGGTTGGTATAATTCGAGATTAGGATTTGTCACCCGATTGTCGGAGAGGTATCTCTCGCCCTCTCGGTAATACTCATCACCTAAGCCTTGCAAGCATGTAACTAACGGGAAAAAAAAAAAAAAAAGGGGGGGGGGGGGGGCCCGGGCCAAAACCCAAAGGGAGGGGGGGGGCCCCCTTTTTTAAAAAAAAGGGGGGGCCCCCCCCCGGAAAAAGGGTTGGGGAAAAAGGGTTAAAATTTTCCCCCCCAAAAGGGTTTTGGGGAAAAAAATTAAAATTTTTAAAAAAAGGGGGAAAATTTTTGGGAAACCCGGTTTTTCCCCCGGGGTGGAAAAGGGCCAAAAAAGGGAAAGGGGAAAAAAACCCTTGGGGCCCCCCGGAAAAAAGGGGTTGGGGGGGCCCCCCCCCCCAACCCCGGGGGGCCCTTTGGGGGTTTTTAAAAAAGGGGGGTTTTCCTTGGGGGAAAAATTTTAACCAAAACCCGGGTTTTTTTTTTAAAAAAAAATTTTTAAATTTAAAGGGGGGGGGCCCCCCCCAGGCCCCCCGGGCCCTTCCCCCGGGGGGGTTTTTAACCCAAAAAAAAAGGGCCCCCCCCCCAAAAAATGGGGTTTTTCCCGGCCAAGGGGCCCCAATTTGGGGGGTTTTTTTCCCCCCCTTCCCCGGGGAAGGGGAAAAAAAAGGGGGGCCCCCCCCCCCGGGGGGGAATTTTTTTTTAAAAAATTTTGGGGGCCCCGAAAGGGTTTTTTGGAAAAACCCCCCCCCAAAAAACCCGGTTTTTTTTCAAAAAAAAAATTTTTTAAACCCAAAAAAAAAAATTGAAAAATTTTTTTTTTTAAAAAAAATTTAAAAGGGGGAAAATAATGCCCCAAATTTTAAAATTTAAAAATTTTTTTAAAACCCCCCCGGGGGGTTTTTTTTTAACTTTTGGGGGAGGCCCCCAAATTTCCCGGCCCTTTTTTTTTTTCCCCCCTTTTGGGGTTCCCCCCCGGGGCCGGGGCCCCCCTTTAAAAAAAAAAGGAAAAAAAAGGGGGGGCCCGGGGTTTTTTGGGAAAAGGGGGGAAGGGGTTTCCCTTTTTTTGGGGGCCCCCCCAAAAAAAAGGGGAAAGGAATTTTTTTTAAAAAAAAAAAATTTTAAAAAAGGCCCAAACGGGGGGGAACCAAGGGGTTTTTTTCCCCTTTTGGGGGTTTTTTTTTTCCCCCCCCCCTTTTTTTTTGGGGGGGAAAAAATTTTTTTTTCCCCCCCCTTTTTTGGGAAAAAAAATTTTTGGGGGGGGGTTTTTGGGTTTTCCCCCCCTTTTTTTTGGGGGGGGAAAAATAAGGGGGGGGGGGGAAAAATTTTTTTTCCCCCCCCTTTAATTTTTAAACCCCGGCCAAACCCAAACCCCGGGTTTTTTTTTTTTTTTTTTTGGGGAAAAAAGGGGGTTTTTTCCCCCCGGGCCCCAAAACCCCAAAAAACCTTTCGCCCCAAAAAAAACCCCCAAAACCCCACCCAATTTGGTTCCCTGGTTTTTTGGGGGGGGGTTTTTTTTTTTGGGCCCTTTTTTTCCCCCGCCCGGGCCCCCCCCGGGGGCCGGAAATTTTTCCCGGGGGGAAAAAGGCCCCCTTTTGGGGTTTTTTCCCCCCCCCCCCAAAAATTTTTGAAAAGGGGGCCCCCCCGGAAACCCCCAGGGCCCCTTTTTTTGGGTTGGGGGTTTTAAACCCCCCAAAAACCCCGGGTTTCCCCGGGGGGGGGTTTTTTTTTTTGGGTTTTTTCCCGGAATTTTTAAAAAAATTTTTTGGGGGGGGTTTTTTTCCCAAAGGGGGTTTTTTGGGGGGGGTTTTTTTTTTAAAGGGCCTTTGGGGAAAATTTCCCGGTTTTTTTGGGGGGTTTTTTTTTGGGCCGGGGGGCCCCCCAAAAATTTTTTTTTGGGGGGTTTTGGGAAATGGTTTGGCTTTTCCCCCCTTGCCCCCCCCCCTTTTTTTAACTCCCTTCTTCCCCCAAAAATTTTGGTTTTTTTTTTTGGGGGTTTTTTCCCCTTTCCCCGGGGGGTCTTTCCGGGTTTGGGGGGTTTTTTTGGTTTTTTAAAATGGGGGTTTTTTCCCCAAACCCCCCCCGGGGGGGGGGTTTACTGCGAGGTACCTGCCGAACCACACCCAGGCCTTATCCTGCATCACGCCGCGGAACGCAATAGTCAGACACACCATGGGAAAGGATTCATATCTGAAACTGGAAATCGTGACATCAACGCACCTGAACGGGGGCGGTGCGGGTGATGAGCTTGTTGGTCCACACGTCGTAGACCCAGTCGACGATGACGAAGACGCGCCGCACGGTGTAGAGAAGCGGCACCAGCGCCCTCAGCGGCGGCGAGAAGACGCCGAGCGAGCCGACGATGTTCTCCGTGAGGATCTGGCACGAGAGCAGGAACAGGTGTGGCGTCGCGGAGCGCACGGCGGCATCGTCGCCGCGCGCGAACCCGCCCAGGACGTGCGCCAGCGGCAGGAACAGCCCCACCGTGGTGCCCATCACCACATACACCTGAAACAGCCTACTTGCGCGCGGGCGCACGATTAATCATCCAGAACAGTGCATCCAAGTATGTATACAAGAATAATCCTCAGGTGCTGATCGTTAATTTTCTCCGAGGAGCGCGGGTTAGCGATGAGAACTTACTTGCTTCCGCGGAAGATCTCCTGGGACGCGGCGGAGTGGGCGGCGGCGGCTTGTCGTCGAGCTTGCTGTGGAGCGAAGGGAAGGCGAGCCGGGAGAGGGCGAGGAGGTAGAGGGTGGTGACGACCGGGAAGGCGAGGTCGATGAGGGGACGAGACCTGACATCGAGAAGACCATGATGAAGGCGACGAGCTGGAGCTCGATGACGCGGAGCGAGCCCATGACGCCCCCGAGCATCGCCGACGACGGCTGCCGCTCCGCCCCGTTGTCCGGGTCAGACCGCGGCGCCACTGCAAGCGATATTCCTGACATGGCAGCTACCTCAATCAGCCCGCTATCAATCAACAGCTACGGCAGGCGCACAACTGATCGCCGATCGCCGATCGCCGGAGTAATGAACAGAGCAGCACCGCGGGACTAAAATTTGCGAGAGGAAAGCAGAGGAAGGCAGGGCTTACAGTAGCAGGAACTGGGCAAAAGGGAGTGGGAGTATTTGTTTGTTCGCTGGCGCCGGTCAGATGGGATACATGTCCGCGCTCGCGGCGGGGCACGTACAGGGCCGAGGACACGAGGGCTGGCTGCGTGGCACTTTTGGGGTAACGCATTTTTCATTTTTCTATGCCACGCCATCGAGTTCGGCTATATCTGTCTTCCATGCTCGCGCCTGGATGGTTCCGTCGGGGAGAAAAGAAAGAGAGGAACAGCGTCGAGGCTCCAGGATTTTTAAAGGAAAACGCAAGAAGCTTCCGGCTTAACTTAATAAAGCCCATGAACAGACAGCATCCAACAAGCATTACAGTCTTTAACGAAAGGAACTGGAAATGAGAGGGCCAAGCCAAAGTTTAACATGCAACCGCCTAGGCCTGATAGAGATAAGGCTAAAATCTAGACATGCCAAGCCGGCACAAAAGAGGAACGGATGTCGACTTCTAATGGCTTGCCGCGATCTAGATAAGTCGAATCCGCCCATCGCTTCCCTCATCCGCCAGCGTCCCGCCGCTTTCCCCAACGACTTTCAAGTCTGGAGAAACAAATGGCATTTGAAAATAATGTCAGCGGGTGAGAGGAAAATTTATGTTCTATGGTGATTTTGTTTCTAATTGTCCATATAGCCCATAACAGCGTCCCTACGCATCTCCAAAGCACTCTACCAAACCCAGCCCTGTGGGCCAGAAGTATGCAGAGGTCACCAAAGATTACGTAAAAAATCAAAGGATTTTTTCAATACTAGCTCCATGCGTTGCAACAAAAAGTCATAATCATCAATGAGCATAACCACGTTTTGCTGCATAACCGAGACACGTTATCACTTTCAATTTCGTGAAATGATGAAGAATTTTTCAAATCATGAGCATTTCTTTAAACTCGTGAACATTTTTCTAATTTTTGAACAGTTTTACAAATTTCGAAACATTTTCTAAAATGAAGAACATTTCTTGAGTTCATGACATTTTATACTATATGAAAACATTTCTAGAATCGACGAACTTTTTAAAAAATTGGTCGAACAATTTTGCAAGTCATGGAATTTTTTGATTAACAAACATTTTCTGAAATGCATGATCTTTTTCGAATAAGCTTAACATTTTATGAATGAATAAACTATTTTGTAAGTCACGGAGACTTTTGAATTTTTAAGACATTTTTCATTCATGAACATTTTTTGAATTGGCAAATTTTGTTCAATTCCATTGATAATTTTAATACACGAATTTTTTAAACAATTATGAATATTTTGTATTTCCTGAACATTTGTTTTGAATTTTCAAATATTTTTGAATAAGCAAACATTCTTGTACACAATCTCAAATATTTTTGAATCCACAAACATTTTATAATTTACTAAAAATATTTTAAAATTATATAATTTTTTAAAAAATTTAACTTATTTAAGTACCAAATTATTTAAAGTAGAAAAACGAAAAAAAATAAAAATCGAAATTTAGAAAATAGGCCACCTCTGACATGGCCAACCCAAACGGGGGCGCTGCGTCTTCTCGCAGTGCACAGAGCGCAATATAGGAGTTCCCTACTACATGGCCGGCCCAGGCGGGACAACCCCTATGTAAAACTCCCCATGTTTTGATACGAAGAAAACACTAATTGCCCCGTCCTTCAAAATGCCCACCGGCGCAATACGACATCCGAGCACTGCAACCGCCGGCAGGCAGGCACACGAATTGAGGTTTAGAAGAAGGGATCATGTTATACTCTCTTTGAAAGGTATTATTAGACTGGTGGACCACTTAGTCTCAGCCGCACAATAATCACAAAATGAGCCTTAGTGCCGATGTTAAGGACATCTCCAATGCGAGGTTACACATATTTTGCCCTTATATAGTTCTGGACCGTAACGCTCCTAACACGTTCGGACCGAAATGCCTCAGACCATTTTACACTCCCATGCTATCCCTTTATTTTCCGCAGACCAGATCGGAGGATGTATGTTCAGTCCACTCAGCCTATGCATGTTTTTTTGTCTTGGTTCGCCACGCCCACATTCACAAAACATAAGGACTACATGTTAGAGGGACCTCTTGCCATGCAAGGTCTTAGGAAAAACTGTTTTTTGGCCCAGAAATCCTGAAATGCATCCGGAAAAACTGTAAATCCATCCTTTCCTTCCTTTAATATCCATCCTTCCTTTCATAGCCCGTAATTCCTTTTACAATTCACGTATACAAAACATCATGCACCTCATTCCTTTTATTTATCCATCCCGACCGTCTACTTTGAGGTGTTTTGCTGATATTTCAAGTCTAGATACGAAGTATATAAACTGATAAGAATCGTTCTAAAGAAGCAAGGTGGGACTATTTTACATGAAATATTATCATGTTGCTCGCAGCCCATAATAAACGGCCCATCAGTAGGTCCGATGGTGTAGAATTTTTTTCACTCAATTAGCTGCATGCCTGCACCAGTGAGGCATAGCCATGCTGCCGGCGTATAGTTCATCTAAGGCGAAATCCTTTTCACGTAACAAGTCCAATCATAGTCTACTGACTGACCTCACACTCTTGTATCTCGCAGACCACGGTTTGAATCCCGACTTTTCTATTTTCTTATTTACAAAACGTTTTTTGTCACTTATGGGTTGCATTGGTGGGTAATTCCTTTTTTTCCAACTTAAACTTAAATTAATCCAAGAGCGGTTTATTACTAGAAAACTCATGGGGGTTATGCAAAACGCCATGACGGACCAAGAATGCCGATTTGCATTATTAGTAGGTAGAGATTAATAAATCATAAATTCATGGAACAATTTTTTTTTCTAAAATCATGTAATCCATGAAAACAAAATTATCGGCTCCCCGATGGTTTGTTTAAAATAACTCATCCTTGAATTTACTTTAATTTTATTCTTTTGCTAACTCCAACCAAAATAGATTGTAAGAGGAGCCACTTCAATTATCGGTGCTAAGAGGGTGCTTAAAGAATCATTTTTTTGTCTACACACTGATACTTATTTATAGAAGACAAATACTTAGTTAGGCACCACTGTTGTAAAGATAAGCACCTGATTCTTAAGAAAAAAAATTGATTATCTCATTAAGCATCTTCTTGAGTGTCTTGCATTGTACAAGGCCTAAGTTATATCATGTGCCTTCTAGATTAGTTTAGTGTAGTTAGTTATGTTAGTTATCTAATTCATTTATTAATTTTTATTTCGTGCTTCATTTAGTCTTTAGACCAAAAAATGCATTGTCTAGTCAGATGTCCTCCCGTAAATGAATCTCTGAACCGCCTTTTTATAACGGCGATCCAAATGGTGCGGTGACCCAAAGATACCACTACATGGTGTAGTATGTTACCGTTGATATAACGCCCATAAGACACCGTCTCATGAACCTTATATCCTTCAGAGTGTACAATAGAAACATAGCGGGTCCAAACCATCATTATATTACAAACTTTATTCAAACAAAGATGTAACATTGAAACGATTCAAACCATGGTACCAACATACGAGGTATCACTATTGATCCCGCGATCACTTATTTGGTTTAGATCATGTCACACACATGATCAAGTTGGCTGCTACTACTATTCATGGGTTGCTAGAATCTACGGCATGGTGTAGTATGCCCGCTGCTGATATAACATTTAATCATCGACTTCACGGGTTGCTAGAATCTCCGATAGACTCCTTTCCCGCCGCTGTCAGCAGATCTTTCCTGCATCGTGGAGTGACAAGCCACAATTTATTACGCCCGCAGAGGTGCGCCACTTTACCCATGAACGATTAACTTAGCCCTTTTGCCTGGTCCGTAACCTTGCATATCCATGATGTGTGGCCGGGTCTAAGATTCGAGTCTTTCACTCTCCCATGTTTACCAATGCCCCTGGCTCGAGAGGAATTCCCTCCTTTTCCCAAAATCTGCTACAGGTAGGGTTCATACGCCTCGTGACCAATGAGCATTTACGCCGCCCTGGCGCTAAAGGATTGACGACCCTTTACCGATAGGGTATTTACAGCACCCAAAGCCGACAACATATATCGACTTCCGGGCCGTTATACTTAATTTACGCATGCGGGCAAACCTGCGAGGGCACATCGATATGAGGAAAAGTTATTTACTCGTCCGTCCAATTCCAGGCTCCGTGGTCAATGCTATCGCTATGGCGCTGGAATGTCTGCTGACTTTGGTTATTAATCCCGGTGCAATGGAACTCTACCATCGTGTTACCATCCTGAGCTCCACCGCCCACCAATGAACTAATAGTACTGAATATAATTTTATTTAATGCAATAAATAGATTATGCAAGTAGAGAATTTGTAAAGATGCTTTTATGAAAACATAAACGAAGGCATGCAAGGTATGAACTTGCCTGGTGATCGATGGGTAGTGTAACTCGAGGCTTCGAGACTCGCTGTTGCCTCGGCTCGAAAACTACATATAGTCCGATATGACTAATGTTGCAAAAAAGCTACAGGATGCTATTATGCATAGGATAATATGGCTTTTCTACCCGTCTAACCCTCCGAGGTTTTATTAGTGCATTTCTTTCAATTCCTTTTATTAGATTTGTCGTGGTGGGTGCACGACAGATGCCAAGGGATGGCTAAAGAGATGTACGGGCTCGAGGGCACGGTTGGGCTCCAGGGGCGAGGTCGGCATGAGCGAGTGAGGGACGCAAGACATACCCAGGTTTGGGGCTCTCCAGAGAGATAATACCCCTAGTCCTGCCGAGAGTGGTTTATATGTGGATGCACGTAGCAGTACAAAGTTGCTCCTGGAGCTATTTGGAGGAGGAAGGAAGGCAGCCGTCGGTGTCAAAACCGGCGGATCTCGTGTAGGGGGTCCCGAACTGCATGCCTAGGCGGATGGTAACAGAGACAAGGGGAACGACAGTTTTTACCTGTGTTCGGCCCTCTCGATGGAGGTAAAACCCTACTCCCGCTTGATTGATATTGATGATATGGGTAGTACAAGAGTGGATCTACCACGAGATCAAGGAGGCTAAACCCTAGAAGCTAGCCTATGGTATGATTGTTGTAATGGTTGTTGTCCCACGGATTAAAACCTCCGCTTATATAGACACCGGAGAGGGCTAGGGTTACACAGTAGTCGGTTACAATGGTAGGAGATCTACATATCCAGACGCCAAGCTTGCCTTCCACGCCAAGGAAAGTCCCATCCCGGACACGGACGAAGTCTTCAATCTTGTATCTTCATAGTCTTGGAGTCCGCCGATGATGATAGTCCGCTATCCGCACCTCTAGTCCGTGGCTCCTCAAGAGCCCCTCGAACCAGCTTCAATGACGATGAGTCCGCAGATATTGTTCGGCATTGCAAGGCGGGTTCCTCCTCCAAATAATTCATAGAAGATTGTGAACACCAGATAGTGTCCGCTCTCAAAAACAATTTCCACGCTTCCCCGTAGAGAGAATATTATGTACACAAGCTCAATCACGATGTATCTTGTAGCATGACGCCACGCCACTACCAAGCCTTTACTTGAATCGCTTTTTTATTATACCACCAACGCTTAGCTAAGCGGTTTCTTGGCACGCCTTGTCGGCAGAGATCGTGTTCCCTTATTCCGGATTCTCATCAATACGGACGTGTAACCCAACCGCCTGCCTGCGTTACACGCCTCTATCGGGCGCTAGTCTCGAACGGTCACGGAGACGGCTCTTGGTATTCTCCTCTTATAATAGGACCAAGGCTCGCTTTTTGTTCAATCCTCCATCGAATCTTCTTTGCTCCAAGTTCCAACACCCTGAGCCCCAGATTCGAGCGCCTTTGACCTTCAACACGTCCGCCCGACCTTCAAGGTCGGTGGATGCCCTCCTCACACGGAGGAGGACGTGCTAAAGCTGCGAGAGGCCAAGCACTGCCTTACGAGATTTGCACAAAGTTGCCCGCCAAGGGCAGGCCATCCCCACCCCGAGCCCCGCGAGTACGCTGCCTTTGTGTCCCACCTCCGCCGGGGTTTAGGCTTCCCGATGGATCCTTTTGTGAGAGGGCTCATGTTCTACTATGGGTTGGAATTCCACGACTTGGCTCCAGAGTCCATCCTCCATATTTCAAGATTTATTGTTGTTCATGAAGCCTTCCTCCGATCACCCCCCACTTCGCTTGTGGTCAAGACCTTCAATGTAGAGCCAAGATGATCGAGGGGCCAAGCAGTGCGGGGCGGCTGTGAAGCAGGAGGGTCGATGCCTCAGGCCCGTGGGCTCCTTCCAAGAGGAGCTCTGGCCAGGCAGCAGGAGGAGTTCTATATTACGCTCCGGGGCAAGCAGTGTAAACCGCCTCTTATTCCGCTGGGACCTCCACAACGGTTGATGTCGGGTCAACCAGGCTCAATTGGGGCCAAAGGACGTGCCTCACTGCAGGCCGGATTCGAGACCTCCAAGCGAGGGAGATCGATCTGTTGTGGTAATGCAGTCATGCCGATTAGGCGCCTCCCGCCTCGCAACGCCGCCTCTCCGGCCAGGGAGTTTAACTGAGGATCACGATTCTCCAACACTTCATGGGTATGACACCGTGGAGATGTACAAATTATTCTTCGGATCACGAGAGGCATGTCCGAATTGACCGAGGACACCGCCTAAGCTGCAATCGCCTGGATACACAAGTAAGTAGCTCGAGTCCGACATACCGCTTGTTTGCCTTTTCTATGATTCGCCAACCGATTTCTAAACAGGAGGATAGCGAAGCAAAACTGACATGGTGTCCGCCCTCCCCAAGACCGCGCCGATCCCTGTGGCCGGGTCAGATGTTGGAGGTTGCGCCTTAAGAGGAAGGCGAAGGGGAAAATAAGGAGCTACCGCCGCCCAAGGAGGCTCTTGAAGAAGGGGATCAAGAATCCCTCCTCCAACGGGAGAGAGGACCGCCCCAAGACCCGGAGGCCAAAGCCCCTGCCAGGGAAGAAATCTTCACCAGAGGGTCCTCGCGTCCGGGAGGTCCCAGCCGCACAGCTCCCCTAAAGAATCAGCCTCCAATGAGCCGTAAGTAGAAAAAAGGAGTTCGCAATAAGAGACATCCCCTGCTTGTGCTTCCGAGGTTAACCAAGTTTTTACCTTGTAGTTCGGATTCCACCTTCTCGATGAGCTCGCCTTCGGGGACCTTCGTCCCGAGATGGTGGAGAGCGAGACGCCTGCTCACGCGCTGCTGCCGGATGGGGCGGACGAGCCCAAGTGTCATCACGGAGGGTATCCCCGAGCCCAGCAGAGCCGAAGAATTCGGGCGCCAACCGGTGTTTGGCCGGGAGCCAAGGATCTACTTGAGAGGGCGCCCATCTCGTAAGACCACCATGCATTGATGAGTATGGTGATTGAAGGATTTCGGCCCGCCGAAAAGCGGATTGCATAATGCCGCCGAGTTTGTCAGCGGGTTTGAGGTACGTAAAATGACACACCTTTTGACAGCTTTGCACATAAAAGTGTGCCTCAGATAGATAGTAGCCCCGAGGCTCGGAGGTTGTCGAAAGCGATAGCGCGTCGAGGATCAAAATCGCAGGTTTCACTTTTCGCTGCCTTATGCAGTGGCGGATCGTCCGGGGCCAGCCGGACTCGATGGAGTTGTTGAACTAAAGCGCAACTCGACGCTATGATGCGATATTGCGCTACCAACAGCGACTTGATGAGTCGCAAGGTAATCAAGCTCAAGCATGTCACTTAGTAAGGGAGCCAAGCCCACTCCTTACAACATGTGTGTGAAATGCAGATGGTGCCGCTGCGGGAGAGCCTTTTCAGCCTAACTTGCTCAAGCCAAGGAGCAAGCCAGATGAGTAAAGCAGCCTCGAGGGCGCCGAGGAGTTAGAAGTCCGAAGATGCACACCGCCAAGCAGGAAGAGATGGCCAAAATGGTGTGAAGTTAAAAGATGCTACCGACCGCAATGGGGTTCTTGAAAAGGAGCGCCTAGTGGAGCGAGAAGACCTGGGAAGGCCATCGCCGAAGCCAAGGATGCCCGCTCGCAATGCGGGCTATAAGGGAGGAGCTGCGCCAGCCGGGACATTGTGGTCGGTAAGCCCTTTCGCGGCCAAGGTTTACGGATCCAAAGTATGCTCAACTTGGCTAGCTCGGGGTCCGGAGGATCCTTATATGGACTTAGCGGCAAGCGGCGGATGCCGCTGTGTACTTCCGGAAGTCGGCGACCACAAGACTAAGAGTTGTTTTGGTCTCAATTCCATAGTCCGGAGCGCTTCGCTCACGACCGATCGGTCGCCGAGTGGGCTGAGCTGAATAGGTTGTCGACTTGCCATGACGGATATCGTGACTCATGTCCGGCGGATAGGCCCAAGCCAAGAGCTATTTCGCTTATTGCAGCAGCTTTGGGGCGGTGCCGCATATCAAGGCGATGAAGCGGTCGGCCCGCATAGAGGGTGCACGGATGGCACTCGCCGCGTGAAGACACATTGGACGAGATGGATGCCACCACCGCTCCGACCCGTGGTTCGACGAGAGCCGGTTACCCGCCGAGCACTATTTTGGGGAAGTTCTCGTGGTGCTCATGTAATAGAGTCGCAGTGTTCAAAAAATGTCACGCTCAAATGAACGCTTTATTTTGTAAAACAATGTTTATGATGTAGGCGCTTTTATACTTGTGCTCAAGTATTGAAGTATCTCCTATGTGGCCGCTTATGTATAATGCAGTATAACCCGAAAGATGGCAGCTGTCGGCTTCAGTTTCCCACGCATAAGGTGCGGGGTGTTCGCAAAGATAGCGATTTTCACACTTAATCCGACGTCTCGGTCCTGTGAAGGAGGTGGTAGCATAGCAAACGAGGCAACCGGACTATAATGCTTTATCACTTTCACTTAGCCATGGGAGTTCGAGGGTGGGTGTCGGTGTCAAAACCGGCGGATCTCGGGTAGGGGGTCCCAACCGTATGCCTAGGCGGATGGTAACAGGAGACAAGGGACACAATGTTTTTACCAGGTTCGCCCTCTCGATGGAGGTAAAACCTCACGCCCCGCTTGATTAATATTGATGATATGGGTAGTACAAGAGTAGATCTACCACGAGATCGAGGAGGCTAAACCCCAGAAGCTAGCCTATGGTATGATTGTTGAGATGTATGTTGTCTCACGGACTAAAGCCCTCCGCTTATATAGACACCGGAGAGGGCTAGGGTTACACAGTAGTCGGTTACAATGGTAGGAGATCTACATATCCAGATTGCCAAGCTTGCCTTCCACGCCAAGGAAAGTACCATCCTGACACGAGCCGGAGTCTTCAATCTTGTATCTTCGTAGTCTTGGAGTCCGGCGATATTGATAGTCCCGCTGTCCGACACCCCCAGTCCAGACTCCTCAAGAGCTCCTCGAACCAGTCTTCAATGACGATAAGTCCGGCGGCACAATGTTCGGCATTGCAAGGCGGGTTCCTCCCTTGAATAATCCAAAGAAGATCGTGAACACCGTGATAGTGTCCGCCTCGCAAAAATAATTTCCACATTCCACCGAGAGAGAATAAAATGCACACTCAACTCAATCTGGCCGACGATATGCGGCGTGACATCACACCGCAACCAAGCCTTTGTTTGAACCGCTTTTACTATACCAACTCAGACGCTTAGCTAAGCAGCTTCTTGGCACGCCCCGTCAAGCAGTAGATCGTGTTCCTTTATCCCGGATTCTCATCAATACGCATGGTAACCCAACCACGCCATTGATGGTGGCGCTTGGGAGATAAGCGAGTTTTACCAGTGCTGGGGGGACGATAGTTTTGTCCGCCTATATAAGGGATAAGGATTCACCTTCTCACCCACGCCTTCTTCCTCCTTTGCTTATCCATCCTCGCTGAACTCAAGCTCCAACGCCAAGCTCACAGATCTCGCCGACCTTTCTCCGAATATGTCCGGAGCGGAGGTAAATGGCTGGCCTCCACCGCTAAGGAGGAGGACATCACCAAGTCAGGTACGGGATACCTTTCGGGATATCACAGATCGGTCGCCTCGACGAGGGGCAGCTCATCCCTATCCTGTGGCCCCATGAGAGGGTCATCTTCCTCCCCACTTCCTCCGCGGATCGGGCTTCCGCCCATCCATTTGTCCGGGGCTCATGTTTTACTACGGCCCGATTTCCACGATCCGCGCCAACTTCATCCTCAACATCTTGGCGCTTATCGTCGTGGTGCGAGGCCTTCTCTGCATCCAGCCCCACTTCGCCTCAGGGCTCAAGACCTTCAACGCTGTCAAGGTTGTGAAGGGCACGCAAGCGAATGCGGAGGCGCCTATGTTGGGCAATTGCCCAACGCCCCTTGGCTGGAAGGGACCTTCGTGGACTCCGCCAAGGGGTGGCACCGGGTGGTTCTACATCACCGAGCCGCGCGAAGCCCACATGGGCGGCGGCCCCGAAGTTTAGATCTCGAATCCCCACGCAGCTCACCTCCCCGAAAGGGAAGGGCTTGCGTGGGGCAATCCGATGGAGGTGACGGACTCCGAGCCTGATCAAGAAGATGGTGAGCAATAGGTCCCGCTTGTCGACGTGGTCCAAGTCATGCTCCTCCCATGGATTCTCCCATGCCAAGAACGGGCATTCAATTTGTGGAGTTCAATCCGAACAGCACCAGCGCTAAGCGGCTCTTCGATACAACATACGGCGCTCGAGGGTGCTGTTCAAGGGCGCTTTCCTCGTGATCTCGCGACGGAAGATCGCGATTCAGCTCGCAGCGGTCCAACCGACGAGGTAAGTGATTCAACCCCATTACGGGACACTTGTGATAATTATATTGACTCTAGTGAGGTTTCATTCTGCCTTCTTCCTTTGACAGAATGGATGGAGAAGGCTGTTGCTCATCAGCCCGGCTCCCATGCCGAAGACACAAGGACGCCCGCCATCAGGGAAAGAGTTGCTGGTTCCGCACCGCATGTGGTGCCGAGAAGAAGGCCAAGAAGGTGGCCGGGACTTGAAAGAGTTCCCGCAATCGTGCATCTCGACGACGATGAGGACTCTCCCCAAGACGAGGAGGAGGAGTATTCTCTCCCAAGGAGGAGAGAAGAAGAGGAAGGCTTCCGGTCGGGAGGCCGAGGGTCCAAGAGGGGGAGAACTATCCTCAGACAGTTTCGCCAACATCGCGCTATGGAGATGAGTGGCTCCAAGGGCCAAAGCGTCCCGCAGGATCGTAATTATCCGGATCCCTGACGTAATTTCTTTTATGTCGCAGAGTATCCTTCTAACGCCGCATTCTCGTCCGTAGTCCGCCAAGGATGATCTCCCCGACTCATCGAAGGGTCATTGGCCTCGTCGGATGTGAATTCCATCCCGACTACCTCTACCCCACGCGCCGACGAGGACCCCGAGGTGGGATCCCAAAGAGGGACCCATCAGGAGGAGGCTCCGGAGGCGCCGTCTGGCGACCTCCTCGACTTCGTGCCGACTCTACATCGAACCCGCAGGGTTCCAGAGTTCGCAAGCGCCCCTTGGAAAGAAGGGCAGATCATGACGCCGGTGGCCTCCGGCCCAACCGAGGCGCCGGATAACTGTTGGAGGCGCTTAAAGGCGCTCCATCGATGAAGAACACCGCACTATCATGAGTGCGGTTATAGAGAAGGTTCACCGCTAAGAGCGGGCTGACCGAAGTTCGCAGCAGCCTTTCTAACAAAGCTTTGAGGTAAAAAGTTAAAATTATGTAATGTAATACCGCGATAGACAAGAGTTCTCGATGCTTAGTTCTGTGTTCGGAAAGAAAAGCCGGACTAAGGATCTAACAAGATATACGCAGGTTGCCTAAAATATGTCAATATGGGTTTGCAGTTGCGCTGCCGGCTTCGCCGCTTAACGGCGGAGGTCGATGTGTCAAAGAAGGATCTCGAGCGGTCCGAGCAAGAGCTCGCCATGCGAAGAAGCAGCTCGAGGAAAAGAAGGTGAGTAACACCTCTTTGAATAAGTACCTTACGTAAAAGGATTTTGGTTGCAAATAAAATTAACGAGGATAATATGTGTATTGCAGGGCCACTAACGAGGTGGCAGTCTCGGCGATGCCGTGTCCGCGGGTCGAACGCGACGCGGCCACGGAACGGGCTGAGCGAGAAAAGCAAGAGGCACTAGTGGCGGAAGTTCGGCAAGAGCTCCGTGCTCATGGAAAAGCATGAGAGTTTGGAGCGTGACTCCAAGACTCGAGAGTCCGAGCTTGCCTCGCCTCGAAAGTGCCAAGTCCGCCAAGGCCGAGGCCCGTAAGGCCCTTCGTGAAGTGGAGGACATAAAGAAGATAGCGGCGGTAAGGCATTTTTCATGCAAAGCGCATGTTAGAGTGAACTACCCGACACTTACCCGAATTCGTGAGCTCTGTATGCTTTGCAGATCTACTGCAGAAAGGCCCGATGCCACAGATTCTATCATGGCGAGGAGGGAGCTCGACGGAGAAGGTCTTCGGTCTCAAGATGCCGAGGCCGCCATCCGGTGTTTTCAAGCGACCAAATGAAGCAATGGTCGAACTCCACAGGTAGCCGAGGAGGCCATGAAGGGCCTTATAGTCCGGCCAGGCTCGACAAAGCTATGCCCGGGAGCTACTTTGTCCTAGTGCGGCGCTAGTGGATGCATGCCCCAGTGGATGTAGTCAAGCGCCGCCGTATTGAAGGCGCTTGCCGTGTCCTTGCCCGCATAAAGGTGCAATGGGGCAAATTGATGCGAGAAGCTTCACGGACTCCACCGCCGGCAAGGAGTATCGCACGGAGAAGTATTATAAAATTGTCTTGAAGGGAGCTCGCGATATTGCGTATGAGTGCTCCCTAAATGTAATTTTTGAGTGAACTCGCAGATATTTATCCTGGCGCTGAAAACTTCGCTCATATGCGCCATGAGCAACGCTTGTTTAATTTAAAATATTACCTTCAGGCGGCCGCTTATAAAATCTCGAGATGGCAAGTCGTTGGCTTCAGCCCCCAAGCCACAAGTGCTGGGTGTTCGGATAAACTTGAGCACTCTTGTTCCCATATTTGGGTCCATCTAGGGAGGCGCCAACACAACTAACAAGGCAACCGGACTTATAATGCTTGAACACTCTCACTTAGCCATAGAATTCTATAATTTTAATTTCGCGAAGCCCCGGTATTCGAAGACCGAATGGGCGCTTATCCACGCCGTCTTGACATTATCCGAACTCGCCGAGGCGGCGTGAGTCTTTATGACCCAAAAACCTCTCAAATAGCGTACCAGCCTCGCCTTATCATGCCGCCGTTTTAGCTTTCATCGAGGCGTTAACCTGCTCAACCGGGCGCAATCGCAGTGGTTCTCCCAAAGGTCACCTTAGCCGCGGTAACGGAACGTAAGGCACCAAAACGTGGGAGCCGGGCAAACCCAACTATTGACCCAAGACATGATTCAAGCCGATTCATATAATGCTATAAGTTCGGGTGCCGACTTGTGAAAGTGTTCGACTTTATCACACCATAATTTTGGGAACAAAAGCCTCGGCGATTCGGCCGCACTCAAAATATACGGGTGCAAGATGTCATGTGATGAACATATATAAAAGATAATGTAATTGCAATAAAGAGGTGTTGCATTATTTATGAAAGAAAGTCTGCTAGTAGAGCGGACTGATACAAATAGTGCGGTGAGCAAGGGATTTGGACTAAATAAAAATGTCCCCCTCCAGGGATGAGCTGCAGACTTGGTGTATATAATTGAATTTAATGCTCGTAATTGAGACCACCGAGTGTTCGCCGCGCCTTCTTTAGTCCCCGATCGCTGTGATCATGAGTTCGCAAGTTCGCCAACGGACAGGCTTTCGTTAATGAGTCCCGTGTACATAAAAGAAGAAGAAAATAAAAGAAGGGGGCACTCAGAGCCCCGTGGTGTGGTCGAGCCGCACTCTAGGTCCACAGTGATCGTGTCCCTTTCCTCGCGCCCATGGTATCTCCAAAGCGTAATGATGTACGCGGAGTGTTATTCTTACGCATCATAAGCGGCGAGGGTTAGCCGCATTGCTACGCTGCGGCTCGATCGCACTGTGTGGTCTTGGTTGGCATTGCTCCGGCGCTTGATGTGTCCGCCTTTTGACCGCCGGACTTGAGAATTGCCTTAGGAGGCTACTTTGTACTTCTCGCCATGAGAGTCGGCCAGATGTTCCTCCGCTCGAGGGAGCATGATGACTCCATGAGGGCCTGGCCCGCATCTTGAGCTTTAGGTATGCATAATGCAGCACCGCTGAATTTAGCAATGCGGTTCGTCCGAGCAGAGCGTGATAGCCGCCATGAACGGGACTATATCGAAGATTAACTCTTCGCCCGAAATTATCCGGGATCCAAGACCACTTCCAAAGCAGACCGAGCTCGCATAGCTTGGCTTCCACTCGGTATGACACCTTTAAAGGTTCTCTTTGTAGGTTTAATCCTTGATGGGTCTATGCCCATTTTGGCGACTATATCCCGATAAAGGTGTTCAGTTATCCGCCGCCCATCGTGACTCTCGTGAGGTGAAATCCATCGACGATTGGGTCTAAAACCACGCGCGAATCCGCCATGGCGATAAGCCGGTCGGATGGTCTCTTCGATCGAAAGTGATCGGACAAGAGGACCATGGATTGAACTTTGGGGCGATCGCTCCATCGCATAGACGCCCCTTAGCTGCTGCTTTCTCTCCTCTTGGGTATGTGGGTCGCAGATATCATATTCACCGTCCGCACTTGTGGGGAAAACCCTTCGTCTTCTCCTGTTGTTCGGGCGGTCGGTCTCTTCCTCATCGTCATTGCTTAGCCCTTGTCATTGTTTTCGCAATGAACTTGTTTGCCGCTTGAACACCCAAAGAATCTCTATTGGTGTGGTTAGCTGGCTTTTCAGAGGTGCCGTGTATCCGCATAAGCGGTCGAAAGTATTCGTCCAGATTGGACGGACCAGAGTGGTTCTTTAAATGGCTTCTTCCACGACCGGTTTAGAGCTCGAATCCGCATTGACCGCCAGATCCTCCTTATCGCCGCCATTAATGCGGCGCTTTGTTTTGTTTCGACGCGGACTCCGTTGTTGTCCTTGGTATCCGGACTGCCAGAATTTTTACGGAGATTGTTGTCGCTGGCTAGCCAGCTTGTCCTCTCTCCGCACAAAAGCGGTCATTAATGATGTGAGGGCTGCCATGGATTTCGCTTTTCCCGCCCTGTGCCGAGCTAGCCATTCGTCCCGGATGTTATGTTTGAAGGCTGCAAGGGCCTCTCGTGATCCCGGACAATCAACGATTTGGTTTTTCTTTGTCAAGAACCGTGTCTGTAATTATCCGCCGATTCATCCGCCGCTGAATGATGTGTCTTAGGTCATCGGCGTTCGTGGTCGCATATGTGCCTTTGAAGTTATCATGAATGCGGCCTGTGTCTTCCCAACACCCAATTGACTCTCGCGCCAAGCTGTTAAGCCAATGTCGAGCTGGTCCTTGCTTGAGGGAGGTACTTGATGGCGTGAGATCGTCAGCCGGGGCCATATGGATGTGGATAAGATAGTCTTCGATCCACACCGCTGGGTCTCACAGCCATCGTGAAGATTCGATGTTTACGGGTTTAAACCCTTCGGGATCCGATGATCCATTACTGCCGCTGAAGCATAGAGGGTGTGCGGCTCAGATGAGCGATATCGCGACGCAGCTCGAGAGCGCCGTCATTGTGTTCGCCCGCCGGGTTATTATATCCGCGCGACGGTATTCGCTGTGAGTCGAGGGCGCCACGTGATCCATAGATGGATCTCGATTGCCTTGCCTTGTCCTCCAATATGTCTCGCAAGTCCGGCGCTGCTCCTCTGGCTTTGTACTTTTGGAGCGATGCCGGGTACGGTCTTGGCTGGGGCCCGATGCTTCTTCGCCACGCACCACGGGTGGTCGGTCACCATATCGCGGCGCCGTGATGGAGGTGTGTATGCTTCCTCCTCTAATCGGGGAGCAGCTTTGCGCCTTGGGTAACTTTTGAGGACGCTCGAAGTTTATACTTTCGCCGCGAGGACCTCGGTCCATCGATCGCCAGCAGATCCCGATCAACTTGAAGCTGTTGCTACTTTTTTTAGGATGTTTGTCGTGGCGATAAGCCTGCGCTTGAAGCGCTCTTGTTCGACGAGATCCTCGTGCACGGCGAATTCGCCATCGCTGAGGCTTGCCTCGCCTTCGGAGGGAGGCATGGTTATGATCCTCGATCTTCGCTTGCCGCCTCTCGTGAGGGCTTGCTTCAAGGCCCTCCCGCGCCGAGTCTTGCCGAGGGGATTGTCTTCGGCGCCTCCGAGTGTTATTATCTCCGTGCCGGAATCTCCATTCTTGCCGTGGCGGATTTAGAGCGCGCCACCGACGCCGGGCGTTTGGGTCTGCTTTTTAGAGAGTCTCGCCTCCCCGCTTCTTTTTCGCCATCCCCGCCCTTTGGGGTGTCCACCATATATATGTCGATGACGAGGTGGTCTTCCAGCCTCGTAGGCGCTGGTTTCTATTCGCCTCCCGCATCGCCGCCCATAGCATCGGCGTCATCGAGTCGAAGTTCAGCATGTCGGTTAAATCTCGATGCTGGCTACAAAGTGGAGGTGGTGGGCTCAATTTCTTCGTCGTCTGCATTTCAACCATCCCGCCATAGTCCGCCAGACTCTCCCGATAGCGAGAGATGCTTTAGTGAATTCGTGGATATCGCCAAAAGGTGAGTGTTGAAGATGTCCGCCGGTGAATTCCATAACCGCGCCTAATCCGATCGATCGGTAGGGCGCGGAGGTTCGGAGTCCGCAAGGAGTCCGCGCCGGAATCACGAAGTTTCATGGGGACAAGATTGGTGTTCGCCCCATCGCTGCGGATATTGAAGCCCTAGGGCGGCTTCTATCCACCGCCTCGACCGGGCGATCGGCCCGCTAATGGTCGGAGCAGATCCAGAGGCGCTACCAAGGCAATCGTTCGCGACAGAGCTAGATCATGCCCATCATCACAAGCAAATACTGGCTGGTTGTGGCTCGAGTCCGTCAAGATCAAGTCTCCGCGACATCGGCCGTGAAGTTTGTTTCCAAATCTGACCGACGGCCAGGGGCGAAGCTGACCGCTTCCAGATGGCCAAGTGAATTGCCCGCAGCAAAGCCGCCGAATACGAAGATCTCGTCCGGGAGAAAAGTTCACCTCGACAGCTTGCTGGTTGAAGATGCCATCAAGTTTCATCGCATTACACGAGGAACTCTCAATGAAAGCACCAATGTCCGTGTCAAACCGCGGATCTCGGTAGGGGGTCCCGAATCAGGCGCCTAGGCAGATGGTAACAGGAGACAAGGGACACAATGTTTTACCTGTGTTCGGCCCTCTCGATGGAGGTAAAACCCTCACGCCCCGCTTGATTAATATTGATGATATGGGTAGTACAAGAGTAGATCTACCACGAGATCGAGGAGGCTAAACCCTAGAAGCTAGCCTATGGTATGATTGTTGAGATGTATGTTGTCCTACGGACTAAAGCCCTCCGATTTATATAGACACCGGAGAGGGCTAGGGTTACACAGAGTCGGGTTACAATGGTAGGAGATCTACATATCCAGATTGCTGCTTGCCTTCCACGCCAAGGAAAGTACCATCCGACACGAGCCGAGTCTTCAAGCTTGTATCTTTGTAGTCTTGGAGTCCGGCGGATATTGATAGTCCGCCGTCCGACACCCCTAGTCCAGATTTCGGGGGCTATGATATAGCTCTCGGGGCACCGCGCTATCCGAATTTGGGGCGCCAGATGTGCCTCGACCGAAACGTCCTTCACAAAGCAGAGGAATTCTAAACATTCGTGGTGGTCGATCGAGTGGTCGACAGCCTTCATCAGATCATGATGCCGCCGCTTTCATCGAGGTGCTCGCCAAATTAATCGGGGCACAATCGCAGAGTTCTCCTCGTGCCGCTAGCCGGCGATACGGAACGAAGGCAAAGAAACACGTGAGCCGGCAAACCCAACATTTGACCAAAGACATGATTCGGAGCTGATGCATATAAGGCCTAACTCGAGACGCCGAGCACTCCTAAGGTGTTCGGTCTTTATAATAACGGGCGTAACAATGCCCTAAGCCCCTAGTGTCCGTGCACGGCGAGATCCTCCGACGCTGCCGATGCCAAAACGCTCGCCTCCTCTCGTTATAATGAGAAACCAGGGATTATAGCAACAAGAGACAAGAAAAAGGTTTACGCAGGTCATAATCAAAAGAATCTTGAACGGGTTCCTACCGCACGCCCTCGCTACCGGTTCCAAGTAGCCGATCCCGGACGTGTGCATGTTGTTCATCCGTAAAAGGAGAGGAACTTAGTTTGAAAAGAAATCGTATGTAAAAGTGCATAAAAATTGAAATATTAATAAATTAGTAAAGCTGAGCCTATATTAGCTCATTATTGCTTATATGCACAGCCCCTTGTGAAGGGGTGTGTGCGCTAGGAGCCCTTAGCTTATTTATGCCGGACTGCCTAGCCGTGTCCGTGGTCTTTGAATGACCTTTAATGAAATGATGCCACGTGGACCGGCATTTTAAGCGAAGAGACGCCAGAATGGTATTGCGTTAAAGCGGACAAAAGCTTTACGTCCCAATAGTGCTTGATAGCTACTTTTAAATGGGGCGACATGAAAGATTAGTTGCGTTGCTGGAAGTTGTCGGTGACCCAACACAACTTCTAGTAATAAGGAGCCTGTGCACTTGGCGAAGGGCCAAGCGCCACCCTTTAAAGGAAGTGCGCTATGCCAAATTTTAGTAAGGTCTATCCTCAACTTGCGGATTGTGTTCGGATATAGCAGTTTAAATCGCTGCCGCCATTCCATCGTGACTTGTGTGAATTGTAGTCCGTCAATTATGGGATCCAATATCGAGCAGTCCATCCTGCTTTCAACACTTCGAATAATCCGTGGTCGAAGTGATTGGTTTTGACATCCAACTTCGAGGTTCCGGCTGGGTGGACCGTATGCACTTATTTTTGCGGTGCCGATTGTTTTTCCCGTACTATCACATGAAGTGAGTTTACTGCTTTGACTTCTTGTGGGAAAGTCTTTTGTGTTCCGTGCTCGCTAGTGGGGTTCGCCATCATTCTCGCTTGCGCGCCGAGCCCTTGTGTTCGGCGTTGAGTCGGCCGACTGTTTGAAACCCAACAATCTTGTGGGTGTGGTTTGCAGGTGCCTTCCCGAGGTAATCGTGGATTTGGCATATCCGATCCAAAATTTTGTTTGTTGGAGAGCTCACACCGTTGTCCTTAAGAGGCGTGTTTTATTGTTTGGTCATGAAGCTTTTGAATCCGCATCGACCGCCGTGTTCTTGGGCTTTTTCGTTGTTCCGGCGCCGATCTTTTCGCTACCGTGATTTTCCGCTTCCATCTCTCGATCTCGGATGTACTGGTCGCCGGTGCTGATCTTGCTAGCCACCTGTCTTCCCCGCAAAAGCGGTCATGAGGCTTGTTAGCGGCCATTGTCCTCGGCTTCTTGGCCGAGGTGTCCATGCAGCCATTCGCCCCTTGACGTTGTGTTTGAAAGCTGCTAAGGCTTCAAAGGTCCGACAATGACTATTTGGTTCTTTTTGGTAAGGAACCTGTTCCAGATTCTATGCCTACGACTCTCCCGCTGTTGAGTTATATGACTTAGATCGTTCGTGATCCTGAGGGCGGACATAAGTCCCTTGAAAATTTGTTCTAAACGCTGCCCTCAAGCTCTTCCCAACTTCCAATAGTGTTTTTGGGAGGCTTTTGAGCCAATGCCGAGCTGGCCCTTTGAGCTAGAGGGGTAGATATTTTATGGCGTGAGATCATCTCCTCTAGCCATGTGTATGTGTACTATGTAATCTCATCCGCACTCCGGTCTGTTGTTCCGTCAGATGCCTCTATGTTTATGGGTTTGAACCTCATCGAAATTCATAATCCAGCACCTCATCGTTGAAACATAGTGGTGTGCGCGCCTCAGATTTGGTGTGCCGCTGTCTTCAATACTTGGCGGTTGTGTGCTTCCTCGGGCCCTTTTTGGCCCGTGAATGGACCTGGCCGGGCCATCTATTTTCCTGTGATCATGAGTTGGCTTAAAGCGCGCCGCTTGTCGCTCGCTCATTATCCGCCGTCTATCCGCCAGCGCCTCTTTGTTCTTTGACCGTGGGGGCTCTATGGCTTCCTCACAAATTCTCGCAGCAGCTTGTGCTTCGGTAGTTTTTTGTTTGGTGGCCATTGCCATATTTGTCTGCGTCCTCGAGTACTTTGCTCCACCTCATTCTCGAGTATGTCTTCCGCTGTTTTGAGCTTCCGCTTCCTTCTTCGCATTTCTTGTAAAGGGCGACGTTAGTCTTTGTGAAGGTTCTTATGCTCCCGTGGTGTGTCCGCGTGAGGTCCTCCGGACGCTGGTTTCACCGGGCATGGATTTATTATCCGATTCGCCCCTGTTCGGACGGTTGCTTGGTTGCATGTTCGCTGCCCACCGGGTTTGCCCCGCTCTATTGCTGGGTCATTAGGAATGCTAGTTTTGTTGAGGCGGGATTTAGGGCGGCGCTCAGGCCGCCGCTTTGGTTGTTTGTCGGCGGGATTATCCTTGTCGCTCGCTGTTCCTCGTTATCGCTTCCTTTTGGGGTGTCCACCATATATACGCTATGTGTTGGGGTGGTCTTCAGTGCCCTATAGGCGCTGGTTTCGATCGCCTCCGCATCGCCGTCGTCATACCGCCGATGTCTTCGGAGTCATAGTTTAGCATGTCGGTTAGATCGCCAACAAGGCTACAAAGTGGGTGGTGGGTGGGCTTTGAATTTCTTCGTCGTCGCGATCCCAACCATCTTGGCCGAAGTCCGCCAGGCTCTCCTGATAGCGAGAGATGCTTTAGCGATTTTAGGATGTTGCCAAAGGGTGAGTGCCGAAAGATGTCCGCAGCGGTGAACTTATGATCGGCGCCCAATCGGATTCGATTAAGCGTGGGCGCAGGAGGTTTGGAGTCCGGCAGGAGTCCGCACCCGGAGTCACAAGCTTTATAAGGGACGAGGTCGCTCTCGCTCCATCACCGTGGAAGTTGCAGCCCCGAGGCGGTGTCCAGCCACCTCCCCCTCGATCCGCGCGATCGCTCAATTATGGGTCGGAGGATTCGCAGCGCCTCCAAGGCATTGTCCGGCAGCAGAGTTAGATCATGCCCATCGCGACAAAGGCGACACGCCGGCCGCGCTCGGATCCATCAAGATCAAGTCTCCGCGATATCCGCCATGAAGTTTAGGCTCCCAACCGACTCGATGGCTGGGCGAAGCTGATCCGCTCCGATGGCCAAGTGAATTGTTCTACAAGCGCGGCCGCCGAATACGAAGATCTATCCGGGAGAAAAGTCTCACCCAGATCGCGTTGTTGTTGATTGAAGAAGCCATCGTTTATCGGTGACGTACACGCAGGAACTCTCAATGAAAGCACCAATGTCGGTGTCAAACCGCGGATCTCGTAGGGGGTCCCGATGGTAACAGGAGACAAGGGCACGATGTTTTTACCTGTGTTCGCCCTCTCGATGGAGGTAAAACCCTACTCCGCTTGATTGATATTGACGATATGGGTAGTACAAGAGTGGATCTACCACGAGATCAAGGAGGCTAAACCCTAGAAGCTAGCCTATGGTATGATTGTTGTAATGGTTGTTGTCCCACGGACTAAAACCCTCCCGTTTATATAGACACCGGAGAGGGCTAGGGTTACACAGAGTCGGTTACAATGGTAGGAGATCTACATATCCTCAGACGCCAAGCTTGCCTTCCACGCCAAGGAAAGTCCCATCCTGACACGGACGAAGTCTTCAATCTTGTATCTTCATAGTCTTGGAGTCCGCCGATGATGATAGTCCGCTATGCGACACCCCCAGTCCAGACTCCTCACGTGCCAAGGCTTAGGCCGCCTTTCTCCGGTGTGTGTGTGTTCTCATCGATGGTTCACGCTAGTGTTCTCACCCCGTGCATGGAGGCCTCCGGTGTTTTATAGGTCAACACCTCCAAAGCTTATAATGGTAAAGTTACATGGCCATGGGGTCGATGTTAGCGTGGGGAAGCCGGCTGGGACCCGCCGGTGCCGTGGATTCGCCGGTTCTTAGGGCGCGGGCCCCGCGGCGCCGGGGGCACTGCTTCCCCGCTTTGTCGTGGCATCACAGAGTGATTGGGCCGGTTCGCCACATAGGGGCATCGCCGGTCGCCATCAGCTATGCCGCCAGGACAAGGGTGGCATCAATGCTATGTCGCCCTTGTCGCCGGAGTAGAGGGCCATCGTGGCATGCTCCCGCCATCGAGGAGTTGGTGGGCACTATGGCCTCGCCACCCCTTCTACAAGGACTTGTTCCGTCAGACACCTTGGATAGGACGGAGCTGACCCGCGGGTCAGAAATAAGTCTTGGCCGGGTTGCGGAACCCGACCAAGCGCGTAGCCGGATTAAGGGCGATGGCGGCCTTGATGTTTGTGAAAAGGATCCGGTTCCGCTGTTCGCCCGGGTTCATCCTCTCGACAAGAGTCCCGGGCCGTGAAGGCTCGCTGCTTCTGCCGGGGCCTTCACAGCTTCACCCTCGAAAAGATGGCGATGTTGCTGGCTTGAGATCGCCGGTCCGCAACACCCATCGTAGCCAGCCTCTTCCGAAGCTGGATCATAGCATTCCGGCATGGGCCGGAAGTCGAAGAGTCTGCCGAATCTTGAAGGGGAAGGGACGCTACCGGTTTGGTGTGGACGCCACGCGGCGCCTGGTCAAGAGGCCCTGACAGGCCACGCACGGGACAAGATGTAACAGCGGCTGGGGCCTGCCACGCTGCGCCCTCGTCCCAGGCGCGCGGATTTATTGTTGCGCCTGCGAGCGGTTACCCTTCTCGATGCAGTTAATGTGTGTGTGAGTCATGCACACTTAATGCGGGGAAGTGGGAGGGGCGGGCGCAATCGATCCCACTTCCCCATGTTCAATCCGTGGCTATAAATCGGGGGGAGGGGCGGTGGAAATCATTCACGCACGCGCCCCCACCTCCATCTTATTCTCTTGCTTTGCCTCCGAGCTCATCACAGGCCGCGACAAGCCGCTACTCTCGAGCTTAAACTCACCGCCGGTTCGCTGCACTCAAAGGACTACTCCTTCTTCTTACTTTTGCCCACGACACGCGACCGCCTGATGGAGCCGCCTTGAAGGTTCGTGGGAGGGATCCACCATCACTCATCGAGGATGTTCAAGATTCGGCTGACACACGACGGCTGCCACCGGAGAAGGAGGTGGTCGCACCGCTGGACGGCGAGATGGCGCCAGCCCGAGAGGACCGAGCGCGCGGTCTTCTTTTTCCCACTTCAAGCATGGGTTGGCCTCTCATGAAAGTGATTTCTTTTTCGCACATTCTGGATTTCTTTAGCTCTAGCCGCATCATCTAGGGAAAATGCGGTGCTGCAGCCTCAGAGTTTGTCACCCCGCAAGGCTATCCAAGGCCGAGCCCACCGTCGATCTTTGGGTCCGCTTCTTCTTCGAAGCAGCAGGGCCGGAGGCCGCATCATGTCCGCCATGGGGCCGCCGTGGTCTCGATCCGGTGCATGGGGTGCCCCAGATGCCGCTGGAGGATTCTCACAAGAAATGGCGTAACTCCTTCTTCACGTCAAGAACCTAGGCGCGGACCGCATCAACTTTTCCGCCTTCATCGACATGGCGCCGCTTCAAGACCAACTAGTCCTATCGCCCAAAGAACCCGGCGCAGAGGTGCTGAACTGGGCAACCGGTGGCGGAGATGGTGACGCAGAGGGTCTCACCGACGTAACCTCATCGCCGCTTTCATCGCGGCGCTGGTGCTACGCCCGCAGCGCCTGACGATATCATCGGACAGTATGATCGCCTCCAAGATCCCAACCGATGTCATCCCGGTGGTTGATGCAGGATCAGGTCGCCGGCCGGGTGAATGACATTTCAAGGCCGGTGAAGGACAAGTGGCAGTTCGAAGACACCTATAGCCACGGAGACCGACGCCGGCGGTGAGTCCTGGTCCCCAGATTTCGCTATGTCTCATCTTTCTTCTCCGCCCCAATGCGATATGGGAGGTGCTTCGAGTGCCATCCGCATCCATATGACGGAACAACAATGCAGGGCGTCGCCCCGCCAAGCCCGCTGAGGGGCGGGATCCTTGCCGAGACCCGAGACGGCCGACGCAAGCCGGGCGGACGCGCCATATGGGTAATTTATTTGTGTTCGTCCTCGCGAGACTAGCTGGAAGATGTCGCGGAGGTTTTGACGTGCGCCGATGGTGCAGTGCCACTGAGGGGAGGAGATGGCGACGCGGCTAGGGCCGGGTCGTCCCGCGCGCCGGCAGCCGCTAGCCGACCGCACGGGAAAGAAGACGTGATGCCAAGGAAGCCGGTCGCAGCGCCGCGCGACTCGACCACGGGCTGCAAGCCAGCCCCCATGAAGTGGCGCTGCGCCAACTCGGCGCGGCATCGGGCGAAACCAGCCTGGCCCGGTGCAGGATCGGGTAGGCCTTCTTGCTCGACTTCGCGAATCGCTGCCGTTCCTTTCGTGGCTTATCTTGTCTTGATTCAGGTCACTGCTGGAGCTGGCATTGGCGGCGACGGATGCTGCATCTGGTGGTGTCTTCACGTTCCGGAGGTCCCAAAGCAGCGCCATCGACCTGCCCAAGAGCACGGCCAGGGAGGACCTCGGCCTGGACCCGACAGACATGGAGCGCTACGCCTAGAGGGACCGGAACAAGGCCCTCGAGGAGCTGGAGGTGGTGGACCAGGACTGGCCGGCGTGGCCAGAGATGGCGGTGGACACGAACCTGGCGATCGTCGTGCCGCCGACGAGGGAGGGGCGCGACCCGAATGGCCAGGCGGAGATGGGTGGTGGACGACTGAGAGGTCGTGGTGATCAGATACAACACCCCGTCGCGGACCAAAGTGGTCGAGCGGGTGGAGGTGGGGGCCGCCTTGCAGGAGACGTCGCAGGCGGCAGCGGACGGGGATGCCGGACACGGTGCCACACGAGATGCCAGACGCGGCACTGAATGCGATGATGGACGGCGTGCCGGAGGGGACGCCGGCCGGAGAGGAGACGAAGAGCGGCGAGCACGCCCTGGTGGTCAGGCAGCCAGCGACGGTGTCGGGAGGCCGTCCCGCCACTGGATTGCAATAGGTCCGGGCTGGGCCCAGCCAGCCCGTCTTCGGGCCCATGGTGCAGGAGGAGGTGGCTATGGCCGCCAGGAGCTATGGTCTCCATGGGCGCCGCGGAGCGGTTCAGCCTTCGCCGTGTCAAACAGAGGGGCACGGAGCTAGAGCGCTGTGTTTGTAAGTTTTCCTCCTTGGTTTCTTTTTGCGCTAGTTAGGTGGGCGCTAGCGCACTCCATCGGTGCAGCCCTCGAGATTCGCCACCACGAGTAGTTGGGTCGAATCTTCACATGCTTCATCTTGTATTGATTTGCCCTTTCACAAAGAATCGGATGCTTACCGGGTTGGTGTTTACAAGTGGCTCCTCGAAGCACCAAAGAGCCACGTGGCGCGGTTCGCCTAAGGAGGAGGCGCCCGCTTTGCTAAAGGTATGTTTTATGTGTTTTAGTGGGCACGCAGCGCACTCACCGGTGTAGCCCCGAGATTTGGGCCAACTACGAGTACTTGGGTTGAATCTTAGTGTTTCGTTTTTCCTTATCTTGACTCGACCTTGTTAGCCAGGCAGCCGCCGCAGAGCCGAGGCGCCGGCTTGGCAAATGGCTGATTAGAGCCGCCATCGCGACTGGTTGTTGCTTTCGCGGGCGGCTCCGCTTGAGGCGGGAGCTGCAGTGAGACGGGCGAAGCCCTGGTGGGCGCTGCTGGCCAGCCAGGGCAGCATGAGTAGCTGGTTGTTGACAATACCCCACTCAAGGCCGAGGGGAATGCCTAACGGCGAGGCGGACAAGGCGGCGGAGGCCCAACAGACACTGTCAAGCCGCCAAAGAAGCCAATGACAAGGGCCACCAAGTCGAGGTGGAGCGCTCGAAGGGGGCCGCCAAGGTGGCGGAGGCCCATCAGCGAAGCCTTCGCCAAGGAGGAGCACGAGAAGGTGGCTACCGCCAAGGATGCCGAAATGAAGGCGGTCGCCGACAAGGATGCCAAACCGAGAAGGCTTTGAAGCGTGACCGTGTCGTGAACCGGAGCGGCAAGGTATGTTGCTTGAAGCGCAACACTTGGACGAGGACTTTGTCAGTAAGTGCCGCTTTGTTGATTTAGCCGGGTCGAGAAGCCGGTTTTGTCCTTTCGTTGCTGATTGTCTTGCTTTTCTTCTTCATAGGGCACTTTCCAAAGACGCAGGGAGGAGGTTATTTGTGTTCAACGGACGCCGAGGAATCCAGACGTCGGGCTTGACCCGAACATTCCATGGGGCTTCTCGGAGATCATGAACGCTGCCCAGGCCCGCCTGCAGGTCTTGGGAGAGCAGATGGTGCGGGTCTCCTCGGCTGGTGTGGGGATGACGGCGGCCCTCTGGCCTAGCGCCATTGCGCCCAATAGCTTCACACGGTTGGCGCGGAGGCTGGAAGTCGGGCCGGAGCAGCTTCACGCATGGAGCGCCTCGCCGCCTGTCGGTCGCGCCGACATGGCGCTTTGGTTCGCTATGTCCTAGTACATGGAGTTGGCGCTGACCACCGGTGGCCCAACGAGCCGCACGGAGCCCCACCAGTAGGTGGACGGGCCGATTGTCGCCAAGGCCAGCTATCGGGCCTCGTCTCTGCCCACCACGAAGTTCCAGCCGGAGCTGAACGGCGACAGCAAGGTGGTGCCGCCTAATGACTTTGGCCTACTGCTGGACAACCCAGAAGGTAGCTCTGAGGAGTCGGGCCCTTAAGCGGATGAGGACGCCGGGTTGGCTGATATCGGCACCTCGATGAACCCGGAGGCCACCGAGGAGGAGACGGCGGTTGTGCAACCCCGACGGAGCCATCTCGGGTCAAGTCGCCCCGCTTATCTTTTTAGCTTATTTGTTAAGTAGCAGTTCCACCCACCCACCGGGTGTTTGTGAATGTAATGAACTTTGCTCTTGGGCCCATTTGGCGTGTAAATATTTTTGTAGAATGTTTGCGCTTTCGCTTTTTGTTTTCTAAGCTTTTTCCTCGTCTTGGCTCTTCCTTGGACCTCCCCCCACGGATCAAACTGCCGGGTTCCGGTCTGTGACAAGGAGTTCGGTCCTTGGAAAGGGCATGCAGTACTCAAGCCCTTCGAACATTGACTGTAAGCGAAACACCCACTGGGCCGGCTGGCAAGCAGCCGGTCGTGCAACAACTTAGTGTGATAGGGCCCGGTTGGCCAATCCGCCAGACCCAACTTAGTGTTTCATAGCAAGTAGGTGCTTTGGCCCATAGTTCTTGTCGGCCATCAGCCGAAAACGATTCATGGCGCTAGGCAAAGTGGAGGGCCTGGGCTGCCTGGACACGCCGAGATATGCTAAGGAGGATGACGGCCAGGCTGCGCCAGCCACTTCGAGCCCTGTGGTTGAGCAGGTCAACCCGGTGGTTGAGGTTTTTAAGAAAATTTGCAAGGATGTGTGGAACATAATAACTTGGCGGGAAAAGGCATCCCCTGAGTGTCGCCCGGGGGTTCCATAGTTTTTCATATGATTACAAAAGGCAGTGATACATTCGTGCATACAGCTAACTATAAAACAGGCGGAGGAGTTCTCGATTCCGTGGCCGCTTGTCTCTCTTCGTCGCGGTATCTCTCTTGCAATTGTTCGCTTGTGGGCGCCAATGAGGTAGTAGGCGCTATGCTCACACGTGCTTTGTCGACGATGAAGGGGCCTTCCCATGGGGAGGCCAACTTGTGCTGGCCGGTTGTCGCCAGACAAGCCGAGGATGAGGTCTCTCGCGAACGCGAGGGGCTTGATCTTCTTGCTGTGGTAGTGCCTCGCACCTTGCCGATAGATGGCGACTGGCTAAGGGCCAAAAGGCATGCCTCTTCGAGCAGTGTCGACACCGCCTTCACGCTTCCTTGGCTTGGGCTTCGGTGGTACATCACGACTCGCGCGCAGTCGAACTCGGCGTCGGTTAGGATGATGGCTTCGCCCAGAGGCGAGGAAGAACGGGGTGAACCCGGTTGACCGGTTTGGCATTGTGCGAAGACTCCAGAGGACGGCCGGCAACTCATCGAGCCAGCTACCGGGTGAACGAATGAGGGGCTCAACGAGCCGTGGCTTGATGTCGGATAGGATGAGGCCGTTGGCCCGCTCGACCTGGACGTTGGACTGAGGATGGGCCACAGAGGCCAGGTCAAGCCCTTCCAAAGTTGGTGCCGCTGTCTGTGATGATGCTGTGCAAGACGCCATAGCGCACCGCGATGTCTTTGATGAACCGGACGGCTGTTGGCCCATCCAGCTTCTTGATCGGCCGCGCCTTGATCCACTTGGTGAACTTGTCGTCATGCGACCAGCAAGTGCATCATGCCAACCCAGCGGTCTTGAAGGGATCGACCATGTCGATCCCCGCACCGCAGCGTCCGGTGATCGGGATGGTTTGCAGTGGTCGACATCGGCCGATGGCCGCGCTTGTCGGGCTGCCAGCATCCTCACACTTGAGGACGAGCGACTTGGCATCTTTGAGGGTCGTGGGCTGATACGCTCCAATGTATCTATAATATTTGATTGTTCCATGCTGTTCTATTATTATTCTTGGATGTTTTACAATCATTTTGTAGCAACTTTATATCCTCTTTGGTACTAACCTATTGACATAGTGCCCAATGCCGCTTTTTTTTTTTGCTTGCTTTTTTTCATCGCAGAAAATCAATATCAAATGGAGTCCAAATGCAAATAAACTTTTTGGAGATTTTTAAACCGTAAGACATCCAAGGGCAGTAGAAGCACGGGGGGTGTTCGAGGGGCACAACCCACTGTGGCGCTGGGGTTGTGCCCACTTCGTGGCCTACCGCACCACCTCTTCGCTGTATAAATACCCAAATATTCCAAAACCATAGGAAGTCGACGAAATTTTGTTCCAACCGCCGCCAGTTCCAAAACCGTAAGATCCAATCTAGAGCCCTTTCCGCACTACCGAGGGGAAAATCTTCACTGGTGGCCATCTTCATCATTCCGCAGCCACCATGATGAGGAGGAGTAGTCCACCCTGGGCTAAGGGTTTGTACCAAGAGCTATGTGTTTAATCTCTCTCTCTCTCTCTCTCTCTCTCTCGTTCTTGAGATGTCATGATATTGATGCATCGCGAGCTTTGTTAATATAGTTGGATCATATGGTGTTTTCCTCTCTATCTTGTTGTGATGAATTGAGTTTTCCTTTGAGATTTTGTTTTATCAAATTGAATACTTTTATTGATTAGAGGACACTTGATATATGTCTTGTATATGAATACCTGTGGTGACAATGGGGTATTATTTTGATTCAGCTTGATATATGTTTTGGCACTCAACTCGCAGATTCTCGAGGTGACATTGGGGTAATCTACACGACAAGGGTTGATGCATGTTCTCGCTTTTGTTTCTCCGGTAGAATCTTGGGGCACCCATGAAGTTCTTTGTGTTGGATTGAGTATTATGAATCTGAAATTATTTGGTGTTATTTTAGTACTAACTCTTGGATAGATCGATCGGAAAGAATAGCTTCGAGGTGGTTTCGCATTTATTTCTTCTTATGTTCTCCGCTAGATAGGAACTTTGGAGTGATTCTTCTTCGCACGTTGAGGGATGGTTATGTGATCCAATTATATTAGCATTCTTGAGAGATTGCACTAGCGAAAGTACGAACCCTATGCCTTGTTTTCAAGCATTTCAATACAATTTGTGCTCACTTTTATCGATTGCTACCTTGCTGTTTTTATTTATTAAGATTATAAAAATATATTCCTACCATCCATATTACACTTTTATCACCATCTCTTCGTTGAACTAGTGCACCTATACAATTTGCTATTGCATTGGGTGTTTTGGGGACACAAGAAATTTCTTGTATTTGGTTGCAGGGTTGTTTGAGAGAGACCATCTTCATCCTAGGCCTCCCATGGATTGATGAACCTTAGGTCATCAACTTGAGGGAAATTTTCTACTGTCCTACAAAACTCAGTGCTTGGAGGCCCAACACGAGTCTACAAGAATAAAGTTGCATAGTAGACATCAAGCTCTTTTCTGGCGCCATTGCTGGGGAGGTGTGTGCATGAAGGTATATCTTTAGATCTTGCAATTGAATCGTTTAGTTTCCTGTTTTATCATTAGTTTGGTTTATAAAAAGAAAACTACAAAAAAAGGAATTGAGGTTGCATCATATTATTCATATTTATAATGTCTTTCATGAAAATGATGGAAAGGAAAATTGTGCTCAATTGATATAAGAAGAATTATATAAAATGGTTGACAAAAAAAATCTTGGAATGATGAGCATGATTGCAATGTTGCTAGTATCAATTCTTTGAATATCCATGATGCTAATGATATGCAAAGCCATAAGCTTGGGGATGCTATGTTTGACGAAGATGATATTTTTAGTCCCCCAAGATTTCATGTGCAAATTTGTTATAATGATTGCATGCCTCCTATTTATGATGATTATAATGATGAAAGTGGATTTGGAGAGGTCATGACTTTATTTAGTGATGAATTCACTATTTTAGATGAGGCTTCAATTGACTATGATATCAAAGTTGCTATCTATGATGATTATGGTGATGACATGTATGCTATAAAGAATAATAATAACCATGAAACTTGTCATCATGATTTTAATTTTCACTCCCATGATAGTTATTTTGTTGAGTTTGCTCCACTACTATGCATGAGAATAAATTTGATTATGTGGAGAGTAATAAAATTTCTATGCTTGTGGATCATGAAAAGAATGCTTTATGTGATAGTTATATTGTTGAATTCATTCATGATGATACAGAAAATTATTATGAGAGAGGAACATATGCTTGTAGGTATTGCAATAATATCAAGTTTCCTCTCTGTGTGTTGAAAATCTTGAAGTTGTGTTTGTTTTGCCTTCCTATGCTAGTTGATTCTTGTTCCCATAAATTGTTTGATCACAAACCCCCTATGCATAGGAAGTGGGTTAGACTTAAATTTTCTTGCCATGTGCTTCATGATGCTCTCTTTGTGTTTCAATTCTTATCTTTTATGCGAGCATCATTGAAATCATCATGCCTAGCTAAAAGGCTTTAAAGAAAAGCGCTTGTGGGGAGGCAACCCAACATTTACCCCTACTGTATTTATGTGTTCACATGATTAGGCTACTGTATTAATCATGTCTTATAGCTTTTGTTTCAATAAAGTACCAAGTAAAGCCTTTGGGATAGTGTGGATGATAGTTGACTTGATTTTGTGCAAAAACAGAAACTTTTGTGCCAAGTCCAGGAATTTCTAAAATTCACTGGAACGTGATTTTGCTCTGAATATTTTACATGTGATATATATACAAATTCTCTACATTGTCCTAATTTTTCAGAATTTTGGAAGTTACAGAAGTATGGTTGGAGTACAGATTACTTCAAACTGTTCTGTTTTTGACAGATTCTGTTTTCAATGCATAGTTTGCTTGTTTCCTAGTTTCTATGGCTTATATTGCTCAATATAAATTGTGAAAATGATATGCTACAGTAGGCATTGTGTGGAAACAATTATGAATCTCGCCTTTGACAGTACCAAAGTGAAATGGTTTGCTCTTTATCATACTAACCTATCTCAACGTAAGTTCCATTAAGTTTTGTGTGATTGAAGTTTTCAAGTTTTGGGTGAGATGTCGATATGAGGAGAATAAGGAGTGACAAGACCCTAAGCTTTGGGATGCACAAGTATCCCCAAGGTAATATTCAAGGAATATCCAAGAAACTAGCTTGGGATGCCCTGAAGGCATCCCATCTTTCTTACCAACATTATCGGTAACCTCACTTGAGCTACATTTTTATTCGTCACATGATATGTGTTCTGCTTGGAGAGTCATTTTATTTTGTTAGTATTTGCTTGTTGTTATTTATAATAATGGTTTGAATCTTTATTTTCAATAAAATGTCAAGGATAGCCTTTAGCATGCTTATTTTGCAAGTCTACATGTTGCTGTTTCAAAACAGATAGCTTATCGCTATTGCAAAATTTTCTGAGAAAAGTCAGAATCTGATAAAATGTTGAAACTTTTTGCATAATAAGATCTGATAAATTTTCTACAGTGTGGTAAATGTTCATAATTTTTGGAGTTAGGTTAGTATGATGAATCTTGCATTCTTTACAGACTGTACTGTTTTGGTAGATTGCTGTTATGTTTGCATTGTTTGCATATGTTTGCTTCTTTAATGATTTTATTTGAGGATAGGAGTATTAAATATGCAGAGGAATTTAGTAGGAAATGTTAAATAATAATTTTAATGATTTTTTACAGTAGAGAATGATAAGGTTTTGCATTGATTTATACTAACTTATCTCACGAAGTTCTTGTTGAGTTTGTGTGGATAAAGTTTTTGAGATTTAGGGAAACCGTGATATGAGAGGAATTAAGGGACATAAATCTCAAGCTATGGGTTCCCAAGGCATCCCAAGTTAATATTCCAAGAAGTCTCAAGCATCTAAGCTTGGGATGCCCTGTAGGCATCCCACCTTTCTTATTCAACAATTATCGGTTAGTATTGGTTGAGCCTAAGTTCTTGTTTCTTCACATGAGTTGTGCTATACTTGGAATGTCATTTTATTTTGTTTAGCTTGCTGTTTTAATAAAATGCTTAGATCTGAAACTTTTAAATAAGAGAGAGCCCTCACATAGCTACCTATTTACTTAACTACTCATTTGATCTTCACTTATATCTTTTTGGAGTAGTTTGTCAATTCTCTCATGCTTCACTTATATTTTTTTTGAGAGATGAAAATTTTTATGCTCGGGAAAAAAACCCTTTTAAAAAGGGGGAAACCCCCCTAAAGGGGGGGGGGGCCCCCCCCCCAAAAAAAAACCCCGGGGGGGGCCCCGGGTTTCCCCCCTTTTTGGGGGAAAAAAAGATTTTTTGGGGCCCCGGGAAAAAGGGGAAAAAAGGGGGTTTTTTTTTTTTTTGGGGCCCGGCCCCCTAAATTTCCCTTTTTGGGTTAAAACCCCCCCCCCGGGCCCCCTTTTGGGGGGTTTTTTTGGAAACCCCCAAAAAAGGGAAATTTTTTTTTGGGGTTTCCCGACCCCTTGGGAAAAACCCCTTTTGGGGGGGTTTTTTCCCAAAAGGAGGGCCCCAAAAAAAGGGGAAAAGGCAAAAAAAAAAAAAAAAATTTGCCAAAATTTAATTCCCCCTTTTTTCCCCCCCCCCCGGGGGGGCTTTTTGGGGGGCCCCCTTTAAAAATTTTGGGGGGCAATTTGGGGGCCCCAAAAGGGTTTGCCCCCTTTTTTGGGGGTTTTTTGGGGAAAAAAAAAGGTTTTCCCAAAACCCTTTAAAAAAAATTGGGGTTTAAAGGGCCTCCCCCTTTTAAAAACCCCCAAATTTTTTTAAAAAAAAAAAAGGTTTTTTTTTGTTAAAAGGGTTTAAATTTTAAAAAAAGTAAAGGTTTTTTTTTTGGGGGTTATTGGGGAAAACCCCGGGCCCCGGGGAGGGGCCCGGGGGGTTTTTTTCCCAATACCAAAATTTGGAAATTTTGGAAAGTTTTTCCCCCCAAAAAAATTTTTTGGTTTTTGGGGCCCCCCAAAAAAATTTTTTTGCTTTGGGGGGAAAAAAAATTTTTTTTTAACCCCAAAGGGTTTTTTTTTTTAAAAAATTCCCGGGGGGCCCCCCCCCGGGCCCTAAGGATTTGGGGGGGGGAAAAAAGGCTTTCCTTTCCCCTTTAAAAGGGTTTGGGGTTTTTTTTTCCCCCGGCCCAATTTCGGGGGGGCCGGGAAATTTGGGAAAAAACCCCCCCTTTTTTTCCCTTTTTGGGGGTTTTTTTTTTTGGGGTTTTTTGGGCCCCGTGGGGGGGAAAGGGGAAATTTTTTTCCCCCCCCCCCCTTTTTTTTTTTTAAAAATTTTTTTTGGGGGGAAATTTTTTTTGGCCCCCCCAAAAGAACCCCCGGCCCCCTTTTTTTTTTTGGGTTTGGCCCCAAACTTTTAAAAAAACCCCCCGGGGGGGGGTTTTTTAAACCCCGGGGTTGGGGGCCCCTTTCCCTTTTGGTTTGGGGGCCCCCGGGAAAAAGGGGTTTTTGTTTTTGGGTTTGCCCATCCCCCCCTTTTGGTTTTTTTTTTTTTTAAAATTCCCCCCCCGGGGTTTTTTTCCATTCCAATTTTTTGGGCCCCCTTTTTGCCCCCCTTTTCCCCCTAAACCTTGGGCTTTTTGGTTTCCCTTTTTTCCCTTTTCCCCTTTTCCCCGGGCGAAAAGGGGGAAACCCCTTGGGGTTTTTGGGGTTTTTTTGGGGGTTTTTTCCCCCCCCCCCCCGGGGCCCGGGTTTTCCCTTTGGGGTTTTTTGGGGGGGGCCGGCCCCCCGGGGGGGGTTTTTTTTTCCCTTCCCAATTTTTTCCCCCTTTCCGGTTGGGTTTTTTAGGGAACCCCCCCCCCCCCCCCTTTGGGGGGTTAAAAAGGGGAAAAGGGGGGGGGTTTTTTTTTTGAAACCCCCCCCAACCCCCCCCTTTTTTAAGGGGCCTTTTTTTGGGTTTTTCCCCCAAAATTCCCCAAAAACCTTATGTGGGAAAATTGGGGGGAAAGGGGGGGGGGGGGTTTTCCCCCGGGGGTTTTTGGGGGCCCGGGCCCCTTTTTGGGGCCCCCCCCCCCCCCCCCCCCTTTTTCCCCCGGGGGGGGTTTTTGGGGGGCCCCCCCTTTTATTTCCCGGGTTCCCCCCCCTTTTGGTGCACTTAAGATCTCGGAATGCTTCATCCGCTTGGTCATTCCACTCAACGACGACGCCTTCTTCATTAGCCGATACAGGACCAAGCAGCCGGTGAACTTTAGACATCGCTAGCTGAACCGCTTGGCGATGCGCTTAGATGGCCTTGATTTTCTACGGATTGCCTCAATGCCGCGCCCGAGACGCAGGAAGCTAAGGATTCTCGCCAAAGACGCCAAAAACGCACTTTTCTCGGTTGAGCTTGACCCGCACTCGTAGATTGGCAAAGGTCTCCCCTCAGTCGCCAAGGAGCGTGGAGGTACTCGGTCTTCACTGACAATGTCATCCACGAGGCGTGATGTTATGGCCCGAAGTTGTGTCAACAGCATTTCGCATGCAATACCGAAGGCAACCGACATTCTTCAAGCCAAACGACACGGTGATGTAGTGATACGCCTCCAACGATCTATATTTTTTGATTGTTCCATGCTATTATATTATCCATCTTGGATGTTTTATATGCTATCTTATATGATTTTGGATTAACCTATTAACCTAGAGCCCTGCTAGGTCTTGAGCTTATGCTGGTTTTCCTTGAAGAGGAAAGGGTGATGCAGCAATAGTAGCGTAGTATTTCCCTTGGTTTTTGAGAACCAAGGTATCAATCCAAAGAGGAGGATCCTCAAAAGTCCCACGACCTACACAAACAAAACAAAGAACTCGCAACCAACGCAATAAAGGGGTTGTCAACCTTCACGGCCACTTCATGTAAAGTGAGATCTAATAGAGATAGTATGATAAGATAAATATATTTTTGGTATTTTATAATATAGATGCAAAAGTAAAGATGCAAATAAAAGTAGATTGGAATCAAATATGATAAAAGATAGACCCGGGGCCATAGGTTTCACTAGTGGCTTCTCTCAAGATAGCATAAGTATTACGTGGTGAACAAATTATCGCTCGAGCTATTGATAGAAAAGCTTAATAATTATGAGATTATCTAGGCATGATCATGTATATAGGCATCACGCTCATAACAAGTAGACCGACTCCGCCAGATCTACTACTATTACTCCACACATCGACCGACTCCATCGCATCTAGAGTATTAAGTTCATAAGAACAGAGTAATGCCTTAAGCAAGATGACATGATGTAGAGGATAAACTCATGCAATATGATATAAACCCCATCTTTTATCCTCGATGGCAATAATACAATACGTGCTCCTGCAACCCATTTCACATCGGGTAAGGACACTGCAAGATTGAACCCAAAGCTAAGCACTTCTCCCATGGCAAGAAAGATCAATCTAGTAGGCCAAACCAAACTGATAATTCGAAGAGACTTGCAAATATAACTGATACGTCCATTTTGCATAATGCTTTTATATCAATATTTATTGCATTTTGGGCTCTTATTACACATTATATCTCAATACTTATGGATGTTCTCTTATTTTACAAGGTTTACCATGAAGAGGGGAATGCCAGCAACTGGAATTTCAAGGAAAAGGAGCAAACGTTGAAACCTATTCTCGCACAACTCCAAAATTCTCAAACTCCACGAAACATCTTTTTGGATTTAATAAGAATTTTGAGCTTAAAGAAATACACCAGTGGGGCCCACACCTTGTCCAAGAGAGAGGAGGGCGCCCCTATAGGGCGCGCCTCATCTCCCGGGCTCCGGTGGGCCTCCTGTCCATCTTTTGCTACATCATCGCTTACCCTAGAAAAATCATGGGCAAGCTTACGGATTAAACTCCACCGCCACGAGGCGGAACCTCATGGAATCAATCTAGGCTCTCGACGAGCTGTTCGCCGGGGACACTTTCTCCGGAGGGGGAAATCATCACTAACGCCATCACCAACGATCCTCTCATCGGAGGGGTCAATCTCCATCAACATCTTCACCAGCACCATCTCCTCTCAAAAACCCTAGTTCATCTCTTGTATCCCATCTTGTATCAAAACCACAAATTGGTACATGTGGGTTGCTAGTAGTGTTGATTACTCCTTGTAGTTGATGCTAATTGGTTTACTTGGTGGAAGATCATATGTTCGGATCCTTTATGCATATTATTACCCCTCTGATTATGAACGTGAATATGCTTTGTGAGTAGTTACGTTTGTTCCTGAGGACATGGGTGAAGTCTTGCTATTAGTAGTCATGTGAATTTGGTATTCGTTCGATATTTTGATGAGATGTATGTTGTCTTTTCCTCTAGTGGTGTTATGTGAACGTCGACTACATGACACTTCACCATTATTTGGGCCTAGAGGAAGGCATGGGGAAGTAATAAGTAGATGATGGGTTGCTAGAGTGACAGAAGCTTAAATCCTAGTTTATGCATTGCTTCGTTAGGGGTTGATATGGATCCATATGTTTAATGATGTGGTTAGGTTTACCTTAATACTCCTTTTGTAGTTGCGACGCTTGCAATAGGGGTTAATCATAAGTGGGATGCTTGTCCGTTAGGGCAGTTCCTGGCACCGTCCACCCACATATCAAATTATCAAAGTATCGAACGCGAATCATATGAACGTGATGAAAACTAGCTTGACGATAATTCCCAATGTGTCCTCTGAGCTCCTTTCTCATTATTAGAATTTGTCCAGCTTATCCTTTGCTACATAAAGGATTGGGCCACCTTGCTGCACTTTATTTACTTTATTTAGTTGTTACTGCTGCTATTTATCTTATCACAAAACTATCTATCACCTACAATTTCAAAGTTTTGCAGAGAAAACCCACTAAAACCGCTTATCATTTCTTCGCTTCCTTGTTGGGTTCGACACTTTACTTATCGAAAGGACTACGATTGATACCCTACACTTGTGGGTCATCAATAACTCAATCATACATAAAAGAATTCAGAGGAGATTCAAATATTTCATAGAAAACTTGATCGAAACCCACAATTCATCGGATCTCATACAAACACACCGCAAAAAGAGTTTATATCGAATAGATCTCCACAAGAGAGGGGAGAACATTGTATTGAGATCCAAAAGAGAGAAGAAGCCATCTAGCTAATAACTATGGACCCAAGGTCTGTGGTAAACTACTCACAACTCATCTGAGGGGCTATGGTGTTGATGTAGAAGCCCTTCGTGGTCGATTCGCCCTCCGGTGGAGCGCCAGCGAAGGCTCCAAGATGGGATCTCATGGATATGTATGTTACGGCAAGAGGGAAATTGTGTTTCGGGCTCCTGGATGTTTTCAGTGGTACGAGGCTTATATAGGAGGAGGAAGTACGCGTGGCCACCCGAGGCCCACAAGACAGGGCGCGCCTATAGGTGGGCGCGCCTACCCTCGTGGTCCGCCTGCTGCTTCGACTTGCACTCCAAGTCCTCTCGATCACATTCGCTCCAAAAATCACGCCTCCTGAAGGTTTCATTCTGCTTGGACTCCGCTTGATATTCCTTTTCTTTGAAATACTGAAATAGGCAAAAAATAGCAATGGTGGTGTATAGTACCGCAAAGTTGCGGCACAAGAGAGGCTAGCAATGGTGGAAGGGTGAGGGTGCGATAATCCATGGACTAAACATTAGTCAAAAGAACTCATATACTTATTGCAAAAATCTACAAGTCATCAAAAGCAAAGTACTATGCACATGCTCCTAGGGGATAGATTTGTAGGAAAGACCATCGCCGTCCCCGACCGCCACTCATAAGGAAGAAAATCAATAAATAAAATTGTGCTCCAACTTCATCAAAAGCGGTTCACCATAATGCATGCTACGGGAATCACAAACCTCAACACAAGCATTTTTCATAATCACCTCAACTAGCATGACTTTAATATCACTACCTCCATATCTCAAAACAATTATCAAGCATCAAATTGATCATAACATCCAATTCACTTTCTATGATAGTTTTTATGATACCCAACTTGGATGCTCATCATTCTAGGACCAAATTTGTAACCATAGCAAATACCATGCTGTTCTAAAAGACTCTCAAAATAATATAAGTGAAGCATTAGAGACAAGCAATTTCTTCAAAATTAAGCCACCATTGCGTGTTCTAAAAGATATAAGTGAAGCACTAGAGCAAAAACTATCAAGCTCAAAAGATATAAGTGAAGCACATAGAGTATTCTAGCAAATTCTAATCAAGTGGGCTTCTCCCAAAAGGTGTGTACAGCAAGGACGATTGTGGTAAACTAAAAAGCAAAGACTAATATAATACATGACGCCCAAGCAAAACACATATCATGTATGTAATAAAAATATAGCTCCAAGTAAAGTTACCAATGAATGAAGATTTAAAGAGGGATGCCTTCCGGGCATCCCCAAGCTTAGGCTTTTAGCTATCTTGAATATCTTGGGGTGCCATGGGCATCCCCAAGCTTAGGATCTTGCCACTCCTTATTCCATAGTCCATAAAAGCTTTACCCAAAACTTGAAAACTTCACAACACAAAACTCAACAGAAATCTTATAAGTCTGCTAGTGAAAGAAAACAAAACCGCCACCTAAGGTACTGTAATGAACTCATTCTTTATTTATTTTGGTGTTAAACCTACTGTATTCCAACTTCTCTATGGTTTATAAACTATTTTACTAACCATAGATGCATCAAAATAAGCAAACAACATACTAAAAACAGAATCTGTCAAAAACAGAACTGCTCAGAGTAATCAGAATTAACGCAAACTTATGGAAATTCAAAATCCTACCAAATTAGGAAGTCCTGGACAATTTGTGTATTGATAATCATAAAAAGAATCAATGCAAAATCACGTTTATGTGATTTAAAAAACTAAATTGTATGCACAAAGTTTCTGTTTTTCAGCAGAATCAAATCAACTATCATCATAGGTTATCCTATAGGTTCTACTTGGCACAAACACTAATTAAAAGATAAAATAACATCTAAACAGAAGGTATATGCAAGATTTATTACTAAACAGGAACAAAACAAAAACATAAATAAAATTTGGTTGCCTCCCAACTAGCGCTATCGCTTAACGCCTCTAGCTAGGCATAAAAGCTAAGATAGATGTAAGTAGCCATCTTTGGCACTAAATTCATAAGTAGCCCGCATGATAGATTCATAAGGTAATTTGACTTTCTTTCTTGGAAAGTGCTCCATGCCTTTCTTTAATGGGAATTGAATCTAATATTCCCTTCCTTCATATCAATAATCGCCAATCGCTCTAGGAAAGGTCTACCAAGAATAATAGGGCAAGAAAGATTGCAATCTATATCAAGGACTATAAAATCTACGGGCACCAAATTTCTATTTGCAACAATGAGAACATCATTGATCCTTCCCATTGGCTTTTTAATGGTGGAACTGCAAGGTGCAAATTTAAAGAGCAATCATCAAGATCATGGAAACCTAGAATATCACATAAAGTTTTCGTAATCGTGGAAACACTAGCACCAAAATCACACAATGCAAAACACTCATGATCTTTAATTCTAATCTTTATAGTAGGTTCCCACTCATCATTAAGTTTTCTAGGTATAGAAACTTCCAAATTAAGTTCTTCATCATAAGATTGCGCCAAGGCATCAACAATATGTTTGGTAAAAGCTTTATTTTGACTATAAGCATGAGGAGAATTAACAACGGATTGCAACAAGGAAATAAAACCTTCTAAAGAACAATTATCATAATCAAATTCCTTGAAATCCGAGATGGAGGGTTCAATGCTCTTAAAGCCATGACCTCCAATCCCACTTTTACCAAATTTAGCATCAAGATCTAAAACTCCAATTCTTGGGACGCCTTCTAGGTGAAGTTGACTCATCTCCAGTCCCATAATTATCAAGATTCATATTGCAAAACAAAGATCTAATAGGAGACACATCAATAACTTTAAGATCTTCATCATTATTTTCATGGAAACTAAAAGAACATGCCTTTATAAAGCAATCTTTCTTAGCATGCAATCTAGCGGTTCTTTCCTTGCACTCATCAATGGAAATTTCATGGCATTGAGAGACTCATTGATATCATTCTTAGGAGGAGAAGATCTAAGTTTGAGAGAATCAACATCGCTTAATGTCTATCAATGTTCCTAGCCAAATCATCAACTTTGAGCAATTTTTCTTCAAGCAAAGCATTAAAATTCTTTTGAGAGATCATAAATTCTTTCACACTATTCTCAAAATCAGAGGGCATCGATTAAAATTACCATAAGAATTATTGTGGGAATTTCCATAATTATTAGAGGAATTAGTAGGAACGGTCTAGCATTAAAGTTTCCTCTAAGCATTGTTTCCAAAACTATTCGCACCAACAAAATTCACATCCATAGATTCATTATTATTCTCAATCAAAGTAGACAAAGGCATATCATTGGGATCAAGAGGAGTATTTTAGTAGCAAACAATTTCATAAGTTCATCCATCTTTCCACACAAAACATTGATTTCTTCTATAGCATGCACTTTTTACTAGAAGATCTTTCGTGTGCCATTGAGAATAATTAGCCGTAATATTATCAAGAAGTTTTGTAGAATCTCCTAACGTGATTTCCGTGAACGTGCTCTCCCGTGGGTCAATCTAAAAGATTTCTAGAAGCAAAGTTCAAACCGCATAAAATTTTGTATGATCATCCATAAATTCAAACCATGAGTAGGGCAATTGCTAATCATCAATTTCATTCTTTCCCAAGATTGGGCAACATGCTCATGATCAAGTTGTTTAAAATTCATAATATCATTCCTAAGAGTGATAATCTTAATGGGAGGAAAATACTTAGAGATAAAATCATCTTTGCACTTGGTCCAAGAATCAATACTATTTTAGGCAAAGACTAAAACCAAACTTTAGCACGATCTCTAAGTGAAAACGGAAATAACTTCAATTTAACAATATCATTATCCATATCTTTCTTCTTTGCATATCACACAAATCAACAAAGTTGTTTAGATGAGTAGCGACATCTTCACTAGGAAGGCCGCTAATTGATCTTTCATAACAAGATTCAGAAAGCAAGATTGATTTGACAAGACTCAACATCATTAAGAGGAGCAATCGAGTACTAAGGAAATCATTATTATTGGTATTCGAGAAATCACACAATTTTGTATTATCTTGCCCATGCTAACAAGTAATCCAACACACAAGCAAATGTAAAAAAGGCAAGCTTAAAGAGAGAGAGGAGATTGGGAAAGAGAGGCTAATAAAATGGCAAGGGTGAAGTGGGGAGAGGAAAATGAGAGGCAAATGGCAAATAATGTAAATGTGAGGGAGATGAGTTTGTGATGGGTACTTGGTATGTCTTGACTTGAGCGAAGACCTCCCGCAAAGGCGCCTGTAAATCCTTCTTGTTATGTCTTCAGCTTTTGCATTGATTTTCCTTGAAGAGGAAAGGGTGATGCAGCAATAGTATCATAAGTATTTTGCTCAGTTTTTGAGAACCAGGTATCGATCCAAGAGGAGGCTCCTCAAAAGTCCCACGCACCTACACAAACAACAAAGAACTCGCAACCAACGCAATAAAGGGGTTGTAAATCCTTCACGGCCACTTCATGTAAAGTGAGATCTAATAGAGATAGTATGATAAGATAAATATATTTTGGTATTTTATAATATAGATGCAAAAAGTAAAGATGCAAATAAAAGTAGATTGAAAGCAAATATGATAAAAGATAGACCGGGGCCATAGGTTTCACTAGTGGCTTCTCTCAAGATAGCATAAGTATTACGGTGGGTGAACAAATTGTCATCGAGCAATTGATAGAAAAGCTTAATAATTATGAGATTATCTAGGCATGATCATGTATATAGGCATCACGTCCGCAACAAGTAGATCGACTCATACCGCATCTACTACTATTACTCCACACATCGATCACTTCTTCCTCGCATCTAGAGTATTAAGTTCATAAGAACAGAGTAACGCCTAAGCAAGATGACATGATGTAGAGGGATAAACTCATGCAATATGATATAAATCCCATCTTTTATCCTCGATGGCAACAATACAATACGTGCCTTGCAACCCTTTCTCACATCGGGTAAGGACACCGCAAGATTGAACCCAAAGCTAAGCACTTCCCATGGCAAGAAAGATCAATCTAGTAGGCCAAACCAAACCGATAATTCAAAAGACTTGCAAAGATAACTCAATCATACATAAAAGAATTCAGAGGAGATTCAAGTATTTCTCATAGATAAACTTGATCATAAACCCACAATTCATCGGATCTCGACAAACACACCGTAAAAAGAGTTTACATCGAATAGATATCCACAAGAGAGGGGAGAACATTGTATTGAGATCCAAAAGAGAGAAGAAGCCATCTAGCTAATAACTATAGACCCAAGGTCTGTGGTAAACTACTCACAACTCATCGGAGGGGCTATGGTGTTGATGTAGAAGCCTCCATGGTCGATTCCTCCCACGGAGCGCCATGAAGGCTCCAAGATGGGATCTCACGGATACAAAAGGTTACGATGGTGGAAATTGTGTTTCATTGGCTCCTCGGATGTTTTCGGGCACGAGGCTAATATAGGAGGAAGAAGTACGCCGATGGTCGCCGAGGGGCCCACAAGACAGGTGTGCCCTATAAGGGTGGGCACGCCTACCTCTCGTGGCCGCTCATGCTTCTTGACTTGCACCCAAGTCCTCTCGATCACGCTCATTCCAAAAATCATGCTCCCGAAGGTTTCATTCCGCTTGACTCGCTTGATATTCCTTTTCTTCAAATACTCAAATAGGCAAAAAATAGCAACACGGCTGAGCCTCCGATTAGTAGGTTAGTCCCAAAATGATATAAATGTGTAAAATAAAGCCCATAAACATCCAAAAGGGGTAATATAATAGCATGGAACAATAAAAATTATAGATATGTTGGAGACTGCTTGATTGGCTCCGCACCTTTGAGGTTCAACACGGGTGCGCAAGAGATTTCACCTCTACCTACTCTGCACCCGGCCGCCTTGCTAGGACCTAAACTACCAAAGGAACAACACAAGAGACACAAGGTTTATACTAGTTCGGGCCACCATTGTGGTGTAATACCCTACTCTAGTTTGTGGTGTGGTGGATTGCCTCTTGGCTGATGATGATGAACAATACTAGGAAGAACAACCTTGCGAGGGCCTCGTTCTGGTCGGGGGATGAACTGCTAGGAAGGGTTCAATAGCCTTCTCTCTTGCTATGATGCTACTTGGTTCTAGCTCTCGATTCTCGGATCGATCAAAATATCGATCGATGCCTCTACCCCCGGGGTGGCTAGTCCTATTTATAGGCAAAGGCCTCGGCCTCGCCCAAATATTGAGCGGAAGGGCGCCAACAATTGGCCATTTTGAAGGGGAACATCCGTACACTTATCCCGACTAAAGTTGGTCCTCGCCGCCAAAGGCTCGTGGTGACGCTCGCTGGGCTCCACAATGACTTCCTTCCTGCCATTGGGCTGGTCTGAGTCTTGTTGCACCGAAATGGATGCCTTTACTTGATGCTCTCGCCTGCGCTTTCTCCCTTTGCACCAAAGAGGAAAGGAGGACATCACATGGATCGGCGCCGCCACGGGCGCCTCTTGGTCGCCATGGCTTGCATCATGGGCACCTCGTGAGGTACCCCGCCTTGATCTCTCGCCCCTCGTGAGCTGCCTTAATGAGGCCGTGCCTGAGGAAGCTCCTTGTTGTCCACCCCGCGAGGCTTGGCCCCTAGTGAGGGTCTTGAGCTTGTGTTGACGAAGATGGGCCGTGCTGGGCCCCCTTTTAGCCACGCCGTAGGCCACAGGTAGGCAAGTCTGGGGACCCCCGTTCCCAAAACACCGACAATAGCCCCGGCCCAAGGCGCGCCTGTGCTTGGCCGAGTAGAGAGGCGAAGGGCAGGCGGCGCTGGGCCCTAACAAATCATGGCCTTGGGCGCAGCGTGGCGGTTGATTGACGTGGCGCCTCCACTTCCCCACGACGCCTAAGAATCGCACGAATTGACAAGTCCTCGCAGCAGAGCGGGTCATGATTACCGCAACAAAGGAGGTCGGGCGATTGGTCTCTCTCTGGTTTGGCACGGCACGGCGCTGCGCCCTTCCGCCTATCCCCTTGCTTCTCCTTTTTTCCCGTCCTGCCTCGCCTTGTCGCAATGGCTCCGATCCGCCTGCTCTCGCGGGCGAGAAGGGAAAGGCCCCCGAGAGGGGGGCGCTGCCGGTGTCAAACCGCGGATCTCGGTAGGGGGTCCCGAACTCAAGGCCTAGGCGGATGGTAACAGAGACAAGGGACACAATGTTTTACCCAGTGTTCGGCCCTCTTGATGGAGGTAAAACCCACGCCCTTCTTGATTAATATTGATGATATGGGTAGTACAAGAGTGGATCTACCACGAGATCAAGGAGGCTAAACCCTAAAGCTAGCCTATGGTATGATTGTTGTAATGTAGATTGTGTCCTACGGACTAAAGCCCTCCGGTTTATATAGACACCAGAGAAGGCTAGGGTTACACAGAGTCGGTTACAATGGTAGGAGATCTACATATCCGTATCGCCAAGCTTGCCTTCCATGCCAAGGAAAGTCCCATCCGGACACGGGACGGAGTCTTCAATCTTCTATCTTCAGATTCTTGGAGTCCGTGGACGATGATAGTCCGCTGTCCGACACCCCTAGTCGAGGACTCCTCAAGAGTCTCCCTAACCAGCTTCAATGACGATAAGTCCAACGCAGATATAGTCTTCGGCGCTGCATGGCGGGTTCTCCTTTAAGTTCCATGTACCGCCGAATGTGTCCGCTTCATCATAAATGCTATGCTTCTGGCTTCTACGCCCAATAATGGCCTTTACTCCACGCTGTCGCACTAATGCGAAAAGCCATGGTGTCTTTTATGTTTCACCCCTAGTCGCAAGTCATCCGCCTATAAAAGAGGCAAAAATCCAGATCCAAATCACACCATCTTCCTTCCACGAATACTCATCGGAGCGCCTTTGACCCAAAAATCCATTCCATCATGGACCGCCGACGCTGCTCTTCTTCGCGCCCCATCCCACCGCCAGAGATTGGAGGAGGTGCTCTGTTCCACACAACGAGCTAGTGAAGCTCCAAATGGGGGATATCTCCTCCGCCTTCATGGTCCCGGCTCGAGCCGGCTGGTCACCTACCATGGTGGGAAGCAAGCGAGGCTACCCCAAGTCCCAAAGAAAGGGAGCGGGTATGCTTCGCCCCTTATCTCGATAAGGGACTTGGATTCCGATACATCCGCTCCTCCGCTGGCCTCCTCGGAGTTCTACGGACTCAGCTCCATCACCTTACACCCGCCTCGCCCCGCATATCGCGGGTTACGAGCTCTTTGCGAGCTATTCCCGGCATCGAGCCCCATTTTGCACCGTGGAAGAGGTTGTTCTCATTGCACTCGCTCTCACGAGGGATCTATATATCATGGGCGGCGCCAAATATGGCGATTGCCGACCGGATATCCATCCGCACCGAAGAAGGCGCCCAAGACCGGCCTTCGAATGGTTTTACATAGAAGACGCCCGCCGCCGACCCAGTCCGGGTCGGCCTCCCGAGTTTAGTGCTACTCCTCAAGAACGCTTTAGTCGGGCGCCCACGGAGCCCCCAATTGGAGGAAGACAGGAGCGTCCATTACCTGATGGGCCGAATAAGATTACTAGCCCATTCCGGGTTGACCATGATTGGAGTCATGTCAACATGCATCACGCGGGGGGTACAACCATTGAAATACAGGGGCCACCCCATGTGGGATTTCAACGGGGAAGACGATGCCACCCGCCATGGCCGCAAAGGGCCAGATTCGACCGAGGATCTGGTGCAGATCCTGTCCGGCCTGTACAAGGGGGAGAAGGAGGACTTCCTTTGAACAAACCCCTTGAATGGGTTTTCCATGAATAACCCTTGGGGCTGGGTAAGCGAACACCTTTAAGGGCTCAACCCATGCTTTCAAAGTCTAGGCTTTTTACATTATGTCTTCGGCGCAGAACTACGCCGATTCAGAGGACATGGTAAGTCCAGCCCGCAACCCGAGGATCCGAGAGATCCTGTGATCCGGATATCAAGGTGGAGCTGATCGACGGGTGTTCCACCAGCTCAGCATGGATAACGCTTAGTCGCCATTACGGCGACTACCCCGGATTATATCCGCTTCCTGTGTGATTGCGACCGAGGTCCGACACCATTATCTCTTCCTTGCCCATTTCGACCTTCGCGAATGATGGTGTTTTACAGAAGCGCCTTTACGGCGGAAGCCGAGCTCGCGGCGGCCGACCAACAAAGGCTAATCCGACCAAAGAAGCGGAAAAGGAGCGCGCATGGACGGAAACGCCGCCGCAAAGGTATAGTTTGTATTTAAATATTCGAGCAACGCCCTAGGAGCGCCCGAGTGCTCATGATCTTTGTAGGAGAAAAACGCCGCGGATCAGGGCGAGAAAGTTGCTAATCCGACCTACACCGCCAAGCTCCAGCCTCCGGTCCGAGAGGGGGAGACAAGCGCAAGACGCTGGCCGGATACTTCTCCAACGGAGGATGCCGGCTGCATCGCCCGCCACCAAGTTCTGAGGTGGAGAGCGCCATGAACCATAGGCGCCACGCACAAGATTTCGTGAAGCGTGCTTTCCCCTAAGGCATTAACGCTTTTAACGCTGGGACGCGACTCCGCGGCTGCTCAAGATGGTTTTACCAGAGCTACAAGCAAGATGTAAAAGACATACGTAAGGGAATTTAATGGTTATATATACCAAGAGCCCCGAGACTTAAAGTAGTTATGTTAATCGATTTAAGGATCATTTGAAACGCAGTTTTACCGAGAAGAATGCCCAATTGTCTCGTGAGCTGCAAGAATGCAAAGCCCAACTTGAGGCCGACTTGTCAGCCGCAGGAGGAAACATGAGGCCCTTCCCGGTAACACATTTTTGTTAAATATAAGCACTGTGTGGCGGCGCGCAAGTCTAATAATGACATTGCAGTGCCGCTTGACAAGATCCGGACAGTAGAACATCGCGCCACCAAAGGTCGGCGAGAGGGTGCTGAATAGAGTACAAGCAGAAAGGAACAAGCTTCAAGATGCCCACGCCCATCTTGGAGAAGAGCTGAAAGGCGCCAAGCCGAGCTGTCCGCCCGCAGGAGAATCAGCGCTTGCCGCGCATCTATAGTAGTGCTTGAGCGAACTCTTTTGAAAAGAAGAGTTCGGCGAGGAAGTCAATTGACATAATATGTCTTGTAGGTATACTCACAGGTCGCCTCATGGAGGAGATGCCCATATCGACGGGTGATCAACTTCCCGAAGTTGTTGTAACCGCCGAACGAAGTTCGGCAGCAATGAGCGGCGCTGCCCAGCATTATGGCTACCGCCTCCCTACCCGAGGGCCTTGGGGAGCTTATGGAGAAACTCCAGTGAGTGCGCAGCGCCTGCTTATGGAAGATTTCGCCCGCCATTAAGGTGCCAGTGGAGGCTTGGGCCATGGTGAAGACGCTGCACAAGAAGGCGGATCCCAACCACATGGCCGGTTGGACCGTGGGGCCCGGCGGGAAGGAGATCCCTGTGAGTTTAGTATACAGCCAAGTAGAGTTGGTTGCTAAATTTTCCCAACGGACTGTAAGTTAGACAACCTGTTAGACGGGATTGAGGAGGAATACAATCAAGAATTTGACAATGTATTTTAAAAGTGACATGTGAAATGCCTTCTAGCCGGATTGTAGATCGCTTTGTCTTTGCCGACCTTTTCGCTTCAACCTCGACCCTAGAGTCCGGAGTGTGTCCGAATACCTTTTTGGTTAAGAAACAACCGGGTATGCATGAAGACCAAAGCGAGGGGTCATTAGTGCTTTATCGCATAAGTGCCCAACTAGTTATGTTATATTACATGGTTAGTAAGAAACATCTTCCAGGAGAATGGTTCCGCTAAGGGTTCCTTTCTCGAGGCATGCCCTAAAGTGCATGTCCGACCGCAAAAAAGCAAAAAACATCCGGGGCAGATAAATAAGTAGGTAAAAATCATCTTTCAAGTCACCGACGGAATATTCCCTTAAGAACGCTTAGCTTTGGCTTCACCCACCGAGGTACACATCCGCCGACCCGGCAAGAATAATCGCAGAGGTGCTCCTTTACCTCCTAGCCGAACAATCGGGAACGAGGGGTAAGCACAGGAGCCAGGCAACCCAGCTTGGCCAAAACTTAAGTCATATCGATGCATATAATGGTGAGTAAAAGGTGCATGTGGAAGCATGACACATGTGTTGGGTCATGGAGCCCTTATAGTTGAGCTTCTGGAAAAGAAGCCCCCAGGTATAATGAGTGCGGATAGCACATCAAGTGTATGCAAGTAGGCCCTTGGGGACCTTTTAGTAGAAGGGTTTTAAGAAAAGAAAGGGAAACAAAGGGCAGCTGCAGTATAAAAATTTGAATGGGGAAGGGACGAACTCTTAGTCCGCGCTAGGCGAGAATCTTCGGAGGCGGGCTGCTCCATGGGTTCGCTCGAGTCGGTTGTCCGACGATTTTCGAGACGGTATGCTCCTACCGTCGACTTGGTCGATGATGAAGGGGCCTCCCATTTGGGCTTGAGCTTGTCCTTTTCTTGTCCCAGAGGCGAGAACTAGTTCGCCAACGCTGTAAGTCTTGGCCCGCATTTCTCGCTTTGATATCTTCGAGCCGCTGCCGATAAAATGCGGAACGAGCCTTGGCGACGCCGCTTTTTCCTCCAATGTGTCCAGCTGTCCCGCCGATCCAGCTCGCCTCCTCGCTTCATACATGCGCACTCGAGGTGAGTCATGAATGATGTCGCAGGGCAAACTGCTCGCGCCAGATACCATAAAGAATGGTGTGAACCGTAGTATGGTTAGGCGTTGTCCGCAGCCCCAGTGAGTACGGAGTCGAGCCCTCTACCCAAGGCGTGTCGGATTTTGTAAGTGACCGCACTAGTCCGGGTTTAATGCCACCATTATTAGACCATTTGCTCGCTCCACTTGACCGCTGGTTTGAGGGTGATAGATCGGGCGTAGTCGAGCTTAATGCCCATGTTTTGCACCATGACTTAACCTCGCCGGCCGTGAAGTTCATGCCGCTGTCGGTGATGATGTCGGGGGACACAGAACGTGTATGACCCCGATATAAAGTCTATCACCGGTCCGACTCGCTGCTTTGACCGGTTTGGCCTCTATCCATTTGGTGAATTTATCCACCATGACCAATAGGTACTTTTGCTTGTGGGTTCCCCTTTAAGGGGTCCGACCATATCAAGCCCCTGCACCGCGAACGGCCGTGTAATGGGTATAGTTTTGAGGGCGGGGGTGGCCTATGGCTCGATTAGCAAAGAGCCGACAACCAACGATCTTTGGACTAAGTCCTGGCGTTCGCCGCCGCGGCCAATAAAATCCTATACGGAATGCCTTTCCTACAAGGGCCCGGAAGGACTCCGTGGTACTTTTCTTATAAAGTTCTGGTAGGCCTCGATCACGGACTATGCAATGGGCCTCAGTCCGCATGAATTTCAGCCAGAGGTTTCAAGGAAATATGCCCTAGAGGCAATAATAAAGTTATTATTTATTTCCTTATTTCATGATAAATGTTTATCATTCATGCTAGAATTGTATTAACCGAAACATGATACATGTGTGAATGCATAGACAAACAACATGTCACTAGTATGCCTCTACTAGACTAGCTTGTTAATCAAAGATGGTTATGTTTCCTAACCATGAACAAGGAGTTGTTATTTGATTAATGAGGTCACATCATTAGTAGAATGATCTGATTGACATGACCCATTCCATTAGCTTAGCACACGATCGCTTAGTATGTTGCTACCGCTTATCCATGACTTATACATGTTCCCGTAACTATGAGATTATGCAACTCCGCTACCGGAGGAACACTTTGGTGCTACCAAACGCCACAACGAATCGGGTGATTATAAAGGAGTACTACAGTGTCTCCAAAGGCGATGTTGGGTTGGCGATTTCGAGATTAGGTTTTGTCACTCCGATTGCCTGGAGAGGTATCTCTCGGCCCTCTCGGTAATGCACATCACTTAAGCCTTGTAAGCACTACAACTAATGAGTTAGTTGTGAGATGATGTATTACGGAACGAGTAAAGAGACTTGCCGGTAACGAGATTGAACTAGGTATTGATACCGACGATCGAATCTCGCAAGTAACATACCGATGACAAAGGGAACAACGATGTTGTTATGCGGTCCGACCGATAAAGATCTTCAGAGAATATGTAGGAACCAATATGGGCATCCAGGTCCCGCTGTTGGTTATTGACCGTGAATAGTTCTAGGTCATGTCTACATTGTTCTCGAACCGTAGGGTCCGCACGCTTAAGGTTTCGGCGATGCTTATTATGAGTTTATGTATTTTGATGTACCAAGGAGTTCGAGTCCCGGATGTGATCACGACATGACGAGGAGTCTCTGAATGGTCGAGACATAAAGATTGATATATTGAAGCCTATGTTTGGAGTTCGAATGGTTCCGGCGAAAACGGAATTTATCGGAGTACCGGAGGTTACCGAACCCCCGGAGGTAAATGGGCCTCGATGGGCCTTGAGGAAAGGAGAAGGGCCAGCCAGGTGGTCACAGCGCCCCCCTCCCTAGTCCTACTAGGACTAGGAGAAGGGCCGCCCCTCTCTCTCTTCCTCCCCCAATCCTAGTCCAACTAGGATTGGGGGAATCCTACCCCCAGAGGGAGTAGGACTCTCCCGCGCCTCCCCTCTGGGCCGCCGCCCTCCCCCTTGCTCCTTTATATACGGGGCAGGGGGGCACCTTGAGACACACAAGTTGATCGTGAGATCGCTCTCAGCCGCAGCGCCCCTCCACCATATTCCACCTCGGTTATACCGTCGCAAGCTTAGGCGAAGCCCGCGCCGGTGAAACATCAAGATCGCCACCACGCCGTCAGGTCGACGGAACTCTCCTCGACACTCGGCTGGATCGAGTACGAGGGACGCCATCGAGCTGTACGGTGTCAAGAACTCGGGGCGCCGGAGTAACGGCGCCGGATCGGTCGGATCGCGAGGAGAACGACGACTACTTCCTCTACGCCAGATCGCTTCCGCCGGTCTACGAGGGTATGTGGACAACACTCTTCCTCTCTGCTATACATCACCATGATCTTGCGTGTGCGAGGAAAATTTTTGAAATTACTACGCTCCCCAACAAAGGGCATCCGAGCCTAGGTTTTTTCTATGGTTTGATGTTTTGCACGAGTAGAACACAAGTGAGTTGTGGGCGATACAAGTCATACTACCTACCAAAGATGTCATACTTTGTTCAGCGGTATTGTGAGATGAAGCGCCTGCACCGACATTACGCCAGACGCTTACGCGAGACTGGTTTCACCGCCACGAGCACTCGCTGCTTAAAGGTGACCGTGGGTGTCTGCCTCTCACTTTAGTTGAACTGAGTGTGGTACGCCCGTCCTTGAGAAGGTTAAACGAGTCTATTTGACGAAGTATCGCTGTGGTTTTGATGCGAGGTGAGACTGGTTCTTGCTTAAGCCCGTAGCAGCCACGTAAAATTTGCAACAACAAAGTAGAGGACGCCTAACTTGTTTTTGCAGGCATGTTGTGATGTGATATGGTCAAGACGTGATGCTATATTTTATTGTATGAGATGATCATGTTTTGTAACCGGTTATCGCAATCGGCGGAGCCATATGGTTGTCGCTTATTGTATGCAATGCAATCGCTTCGTAATGCTTTACTTTATCACTAAGCGTAGCGATAGTCGAGAAGCATAAGTTTGGCGAGACGACAACGATGCTACGATGGAGATCAAGGTGTCGCTACCGGTGACGATGGTGATCATGGTGGTGCCGCAAGATGGAGATCATGAAGCACAAGATGATGATGACCATATCATATCACTTATATTGATTTGCATGTGATGTTTATCCTTTATGCATCTTATCTTGCTTTGATCGACGGTAGCATTATAAGATGATCTCTCACTAAATTATCAAGAAGTGTTCTCCCGAGTATGCACCGCTGCCAAAGTTCGTCGTGCCTGCACACCACGTGATGATCGGTGTGATAAGCTCTACGTCCATCTACAACGGTGCAAGCCAGTTTTGCACACGCAGAATACTCGGTTATACTTGACGAGCCTAGCATATGCAGATATGGCCTCGAACACGGAGACCGAAAGGTCGAGCGTGAATCATATAGTAGATATGATCAACATAAGATGTTCACCATTGAAAACTACTCCATTTCACGTGATGATCGGTTATGGTTTAGTTGATTTGGATCACGTGATCACTTAGATGACTAGAGAGATGTCTTTCTAAGTGGGAGTTCTTAAGTAATATGATTAATTGAACTTAAATTTATCATGAACTTAGTACCGATAGTATCTTGCTTGTTTATGTTTGATTGTAGATAGATGGCTCGTGCCGTTGTTCCGCTGAATTTTAATGCGCCTTGAGAAAGCAAAGTTGAAAGATGATGGTAGCAATTACACGGATCGGGTCCGAATTTGAGGATCATCCTCATTGCTGCACGTAAGAGCTACGCCCCGGATGCACCGCTAGGTGACAGCCTCGTCATTGAGCAACGCCAGATGTTATGAACGTCCCGCAGAGCAAAGCGATGACTACTCTATAGTTCAAGCAGCTATGCTTTACGGCTTAGAACCGGACTTCAACGACGCTTTTGAACGCCATGGAGCATATGAGATGTTCCAGAGTTGAAGTTAATATTCCAAATGTAATGCCCGGATTGAGAGATATGAAGTCTCCAATAAGTTCTATAGCTGCAAGATGGAGGAGAATAGTTCATAGTGAGCATATACTCGTAATGTCCGGTACTACAATCACTTGACACAATTGGGAGTTAATCTTCCGGATGATTGTGTCATTGATGTAATTCTCCAATCACCGCCACCAAGCTACAAAGGCTTCGTGATGAACTATAATATGCAAGGGTTAGTAAAGACTATGCTCGAGCTCTTCGCAATGCTAAAGGTCATGGAGGTAGAAATCAAGAAGGAGCATCAAGTGTTGATGGTCAATAAGACCACTAGTTTCAAGAAGAAAGGCAAAGGGAAGAAGAAGGAATTCAAGAAGAACAGAAGCAAGTTGTCGCCAGAGAAGAAACCCAAGTCTGGCCCTAAACCTGAAATCGAGTGCTTCTACCGCAAGCGATCGTCACCGAAGCGGAACTGCCCCAAGTATTTGGCGGATAAGAAGGATGGCAAGGTGAACAAAGGTATATGTGATATACATGTTATTGATGTGTACCTTACTAGAGCTCGCAGTAGCACTGGTATTTGATATCGGGTCTGCTGCTAATATTTGCAACTCAAACAGGACTACGGATTGCTTAACTCCGCAAAGGACGAGGTGACGATGCGCTGGGAAATGGTTCCAAAGTCGATGTGATCGCGGTCGGCACGCTACCTCTACATCTACCTTCGGGATTAGTTTTAGACCTAAATAATTGTTATTTGGTGCCTGCGCTGAGCATGAACATTATATCTGGATCTTGTTTGATGCGAGACGGTTATTCATTTAAATCGAGAATAATGGTTGTTCTATTTATATGAGTAATATCTTTATGGTCATGCACCCTTGAGGAGTGGTCTATTTTTATGAATCTCGATAGTAGTGATACACATATTCATAATGTTGAAACCAAAAGATGCAGAGTTGATAATGATAGTGCAACTTATTTGTGGCAATCGCCGCTTAGGTCATATCGTGTAAAGCGATGAAGAAACTCCATATCGATGGACTTTGGAGTCACTTGATTATGAATCACTTGGCACTTAAGTAACCGTGCCTCATGGGCAAGATGACTAGAACACCGCTCTCCCAGACTATGGAGAGAGCAACAGATTTGTTGGAAATCATACATACGTATGTATGTGGTCCGATGAATGTTGAGGCTCGTATGGATATCGTTATTTTCTCACCTTCACAGATGACTTAAGCGATATGGGTATATCTACTTAATGAAACATAAGTCCAAACGCTTGAAAAGTTCAAAGAATTTCAGAGTGAAGTTGAAAATCATCGTAACAAGAAAATTAAGTTTCTACGATCCGATCGTGGAGGTGAATATTTGAGTTACGAAGTTTGGTCTACATTTGAAACAATGCGAATAGTTTCAAGAACTCACGCCACCCGAACACCACAACAGAATGGTGTGTCCGAACGTCAGAATCGCATTTTTACTAGATATGGTACGATCTATGATGTCTCTTACAGATTTACCGCTATCGCTTTGGGGTTATGCTCTAGAGACGGCCGATTCACACCGAATAGAACACCGTCAAACTGCTGAGACGACACCTTATGAACTGTGGTTTAGCAAGAAACCAAAGTTGTCGCTTAAAGTTTGGGGATGCGATGCTTATGTGAAAAGCTTCAACCCGATAAGCTCGAACCCAAATCGGAGAAATGTGTCTTCATAGGATACCCAAAGGAGACAGCTGGGTACACCTTCTATCACAGATCCAAGGCAAGACATTTGTTGTTAAGAATGGATCCTTTCTAGAGAAGGAGTTTCTCTCAAAGAAGTGAGGGAGGAAAGTGGAACTTGATGAGGTAATAGTACCTTCTCCCTTACTTGAAAGTAGTTCGTCGCAGAAACCAGCTTCGAGACACCTACACCAAGTAGTGAGGAAGTTGATGATGTTGATCATGAAACTTCAGATCAAGTTACTACAGTAACCTCGAGATCAACCAGAGTAAGATCCGCACCAGAGTGGTACGGTAATCCTGTTCGAAGTCATGCTACTAGATCATGATGAACCCACTAACTATGAAGAAGCGATGGTGAGCCCAGATTCCGCAAAATGGCTTGAGGCCATGAAATCTGAGATGGGATCCATGTATGAAAACAAAGTGTGGATTTTGGTTGACTTGCCCGAGGGTAGGCAAGCAATAGAAAACAAGTGGATCTTCAAGAAGAAGACCGACGCCGACGGTAATGTTATCGTTTATAAAGCTCGACTTGTCGCAAAAGGTTTTCGACAAGTTCAAGGGATTGACTACGATGAGACCTTCTCACCAGAAGCGATGCTTAAGTCCGTCCGAATCATGTTAGCAATCACCGATTTTATGATTATGAAATTTGGCAAATGGATGTAAAGACCGCATTCCTGAATGGATTTCGAAGAAGAGTTGTATATGATGCAACCGTAAGGTTTTATCGATCCAAAGGAGCTAACAAAGTGTGCAAGCTCCAATGATCCATATATGGACTGTGCAAGCATCTCGAGTTGAATAAACGCTTTGATAGTGTGATCAAAGATTTGGGTTTGTATGCACTTTTGGAGAAGCCTCAGATTTACAAGAAAGTGAGTGGAGCTCAGAGCATTTCTCGATCTTATATGTGGATGACATATTGCTGATCGGAAATGATATAGAATTTCCGATAGCATAAAGGGATACTTGAATAAGAGTTTTTCAATGAAAGACCTCGTGAAGCTGCTTACATATTGGGCATTAAGATCTATAGAGATAGATCAAGACGCTTAATTGACTTTCACAAAGCACATACCTTGACAAAGTTTTGAAGAAGTTCAAATGGATCAAGCAAAGAAAGGGTTCTTGCCTCGGTTACAAGGTGTGAAGTTGAGTCGACTCAATGCCCACCACCGCAGAAGATAGAGAGAAAATGAAAGATGTTCCCTATGCTTCAGCCATAGGCTCTATCATGTATGCAATGCTGTGTACTGCACCGATGTGTGCCTTGCTATAAGCCTAGCAGGAGGTACCAAAGTAATCCAGAGTGGATCATCGACAGCGTCAAGAACATCCCGAAATACCGAAAAGGACTAAGGATATGTTTTCAGATATGGAGGTGACAAAGAGCTCATCGTGAACGGTTACGCTGATGCAAGTTGACACCGATCCGGACGATTCTAAATCGCAGACCGGATACGATTTACACTAAACGGAGGAGCTGCCATTGGTGCAGTTCTAAACAAAGCGTCAGAAGGGATCTACATGTGAAGCGGAATACATAGCAGCTTCGAAGCAGCTAATGAAGGAGTCTGGATGAAGGAGTTCATATCCCATCTAGGTGTCATACCTAGTGCATCGGGTCCAATGAAAATCTTCGTGACAATATCGAGCAATTGCCTTAGCAAAGGAATCCAGATTTCACAAGAGGACCAAGCACATCAAGAGACGCCTCAATTCCATCCGGACTTAGTCCAGACCGAGACATAGAGATTTGCAAGATACATACGGATCTGAATGTTGCGCACTGCTGACTAAGCCTCTTCCACGAGCAAAACATGATCAGCACCAAGACTCCATGGGTGTTAGAATCATTACTATGTAATCTAGATTATTGACTCTAGTGCAAGTGGGAGATCAAGGAAATATGCCCTAGAGGCAATAATAAAGTTATTATTTATTTCCTTATTTCATGATAAATGTTTATCATTCATGCTAGAATTGTATTAACCGGAAACATGATACATGTGTGAATGCATAGACAAACAACATGTCACTAGTATGCCTCTACTAGACTAGCTTGTTAATCAAAGATGGTTATGTTTCCTAACCATGAACAAGGAGTTGTTATTTGATTAATGAGGTCACATCATTAGTAGAATGATCTGATTGACATGACCCATTCCATTAGCTTAGCACACGATCGCTTAGTATGTTGCTACCGCTTTTATCCATGACTTATACATGTTCCTCGTAACTATGAGATTATGCAACTCCTGCTACCGGAGGAACACTTTGGTGCTACCAAACGCCACAACGAATCGGGTGATTATAAAGGAGTACTACAGTGTGTCTCCAAAGGCAAATGTTGGGTTGGCGATTTCGAGATTAGGTTTTGTCACTCCGATTGTCGGAGAGGTATCTCGGCCCTCTCGGTAATGCACATCACTTAAGCCTTGTAAGCACTACAACTAATGAGTTAGTTGTGAGATGATGTATTACGGAACGAGTAAAGAGACTTGCCGGTAACGAGATTGAACTAGGTATTGATACCGACGATCGAATCTCGCAAGTAACATACCGATGACAAAGGAACAACGATGTTGTTATGCGGTCCGACCGATAAAGATCTTCAGAGAATATGTAGGAACCAATATGGGCATCCAGGTCCCGCTGTTGGTTATTGACCGTGAATAGTTCTAGGTCATGTCTACATTGTTCTCGAACCGTAGGGTCCGCACGCTAAGGTTTCGGCGATGCTTATTATGAGTTTATGTATTTTGATGTACCAAGGAGTTCGAGTCCCGGATGTGATCACGACATGACGAGGAGTCTCGAATGGTCGAGACATAAAGATTGATATATTGAAGCCTATGTTTGGAGTTCGAATGGTTCCGGCTAAAACGGAATTTATCGAGTACCGGAGGTTACCGAACCCCCGGAGGTAAATGGGCCTCGATGGGCCTTGAGGGAAAGGAGAAGGGCAGCCAGAGGTGGTCACACGCCCCCTTCCCTAGTCCTACTAGGACTAGGAGAAGGGCGCCCCCTCTCTCTTCCCTCCCCCAATCCTAGTCCAACTAGGATTGGGGGAATCCTACCCCAGAGGGAGTAGGACTCCTCCCGCGCCTCCTCTAGGGCCGCCGCCCTCCCCTCCCTCCTTTATATACGGGGCAGGGGGCACCTTGAGACACACAAGTTGATCGTGAGATCGCTCTCAGCCGTTAGACTCAAAACACCTTCGTGGCTACGGTGGTGCCCGACGAGGGCCTTGTCAACATCGGGCAGCCATCGATTTAAGAGCGGCAGAATCGACTTGGCGGGCTTTCGAGTACCCTCCGACGAACCTCCACCAGCCAAGCTTACTTTTTTTTTTCAGGGTGACGGTTTCCAAAGAGTCCGGAAAGGATCCCAAAGAAGCTGGCCGACGAAGTCGCAAGCACTGTGCCAAGGTCTTGGAGAAGGTGTTGGTGAAAATACCGCAACCGGCCTTGACCTCACCCCCCTGCCCTCAAGAAGCTGCCGGGCGGTGCCGATCTTGAAGAGCTCAAAGCCATTGTCGCACCCATTGTGGACAAGGTGAATGAGGTCGAGGATCGACGGCGAGCGTGATTAGGCCACCCTTCTTCTCCTTTCCTTGTCGCCGATATTTAAGTTATGAGAACAATTCAACAATACGCAACAAGTTACTTTTGTAATATAACTTATTCGGCAATGCTTGTTACGCTATCTCCTTTACTTGATTCCTTTCTTTTGTATTTCACCCCACGCTTTTAGAAACTTGCCGCTGCCAGACGCTTAAGTCATGAAGCGCTGAAAAGGAACATCAAGAGTCTGCCAAGGTGTTTGGCCTCCGCAAGAATCCTTGTCAAGAACTAGTTGCAGCACACTTAAGTTGTTGAGCGGACTCAAACAAAGTAAGGGCTTAACTAGCTACGAGGAGGTTCCTCCGCCGCACAGTGTTTTCCATACAAAGCACTGGCCGCTCAAGGAAGATAACTTAAAATTTTAAAAACTGATCATGCCTCGACTTTGGCACTTAGCTTTTTTTCTTTTGTCGTCTGTGTCCCTAGAAGGTCAAACTTCTGAACGATGCGCCAAGTCCACACCATTATCTTCTTATCTTCTCCTCCCCGTGAACTTGTGGGTGGAGGAACCTTTCTTTGAGAAAAGAAAGAAGAGAAAATAATCGATATGGAGCCTTAAGGCCCGTTATTGTTATATCGCGAAAAGCCGCACAAAGTGTCGAAAGCATGCAAAAAATAAAGAATGCATGAATTTTGACAAGATGTGCGGCTAATATGAACTTTATTTACGCACAATCATACCGGCTTTGTACAAAGGGTTACATGCAACAGCGCAAGGTTTGTAAAAGGTGGTTGCCGAACAGGTTCCGCAACCGCCGCCTTATGGATAAACTTACTAAGATGCTCTATGTTCCAGAATTGCTCACCGAAAGCCATCTTCGGTCTCATGACAGCGCCGCCTAGTGACTCGCTTTTACCCGATAGGCCTTCCCACTTCAAGGCCAACTTGTTGGAATTTTGGCGGATTGAACGCTACCAAGAACAAGGTCGCCTTTCCTCAAACTTCGCATTAACTCATGGGTTATGGTAGCGGCTAAAGTTTGTCAGCGTAGCAGCTCAGACAAAGCTCAAGATATCTTCCCAAGGAGCAAGCAGGCCATCTGTCAGCATTTGCTCAAGCTCATCATAAGCAGCACTCGAGGCGATCCGTGATACGAAGTTCCATGGGGAGAACGCCGCCTCGTGAGACTAGAGCAAAGGGTGTCCGCCGTGGCTCGATTTGGTGTCGCCCTAATCCACCAAAGAACCACTCGCAGCTCCTGATCCACTTGCGACTTGTGCAGCCCGTCAAAGTTCTCGTCTTTGAGCCCATGCAACACTTCAGCTCGCCTCTTCTCGCTTGACCGCTGCTTCTGAGCAACGGCGGCAGTATCTTGGCGCCAAGATCTTGGACGCATCGCATGAAGGTGTGCGCTCGGAATTGTGTGCCACGGTGATGTTCTCGTTAGGGACTCCGGCGGCAAACAATTGACCTAAGAACTTGATCGCCGACCGTGGCTGCCACCTCTTCCTCATCGCTTCCATCTGCCACTTCGTGAACTTGTCGATCGCCACGCATAAGTACAAGCCCCGACATCGGGAAAGGGGCCGAGGATATCGAGCCCCAAGACCAAAAATGGCTAGGACAACGGGATTGTTTGGAGAGCTTGAGCTGGTTGATGTATCGCTGAGTGGAACCGCACACTTCACACTTGGTTACTTGTGAAGTTGCATCCTAGAGGGTTGTCTCCGAAGAAACCTTGTCGAAAGCCTGGTTTAGTTTTGCGCCAATGTGGTGACCACATATGCCTCCATGTATCTCCGCCAACAGCTCTTGTCCTTCTTCGACCTTTTTCAGACAAAGATGTCATCGACAAACTGGTACATACTTGACGCCGGGCTACTCTTCGCTTCTACTTGCTCTTCGGAAGTTCTCCTTGCAAGGAAACGGACGATCGGCAGTGCCCATGCCGAGCCAGGCTCGATGACAAGGACTAAAGGCGCAATGTCGCAAGGAACATCCGCTCACCAAGAAGGATCCGTGACTTAGCCGAGCTTGATGTTCCCGGCAAGATTGCCGTGAGCAAAATCTTGTGGGAGCGCCTCGCTTCAACGAACAAACCCTAGGGCTTGCCTGAGCGCATAGCCCTCAAGATTCTTTTGTGTTGATCTTGGGACCTTTTGACGACGGCTTCGGGAGCTCAGCCGAAAGTAGTCACCAGAAATCAACTTCCTCTTCTTGTTCTCATCTAGCTGATGGTGTTACAAATGGTTGAGTCACTTGAGCACAAAGATCCCTGGTTCCACAGCAACTTGAGGCAGATTTTGACAAAGCCATCCGCAATGTCGTTTAGGCTCTTGGAACATGTTCCATTTGCAGCCATCAAAATGCTTTTCCAACTTCCTCACTTCATCAATGTAGGCTTCCATCAATGTGACTCGATAATCTTGTTAACTCGCGGACGACAAGCCGAGTCACCCTTGACAATAAGCTTGATCCCAAGGTCCGCCATGATCCTCGAGTCCGCAAGCAAGCCTTCATACTGCAAAGATTGTTTGTCGCTTGCTCCTTGGGAAAGTGCATTCGACCACATACTTGAGGTGCTCTCCGGGTGCGACAAGTAGTATGCCACAGACCGCGCTTTTGCATGAGAAGGCACCATCAAAGTACATGACCATTCCTTGTTTGCTTCCTCTCGACGATGCTCGCTCCAAATTTCTTCATCGTGTTGGCGCCCACTCGCTATGAATTCGCCAATGCTCGGCTTTTGATAGTTGAGGTACTCTCAAATTTAAGGCCAAAGCTTGATAGTCTAGTGCCCACTGACAATCCTGCTTCCGGATTCCGCAATATCCTCTTCAACGGAAAGCGAAAGTGACAATTGTGATCTCATGTGCTTGAAAGTAATGGCGCAATTCCTCGAGGCCATGAGAAGGCCGGTGCTTCTGCGACACCGTATACCTTGATCTAGCCCCCGCAGTATGGAACCGACAAAGTAAACCGGCGCTGCACCATCTTCTTTGTTTCTTCCCGCTGCACAGATTTATCCTGTTGGGACCAGAGCTTGTCGGAGAAGCCCGCTTGTCGCCGGATGTGCTTGCCGCGTCAGCCGGCTCATCATCCCTCCCTCTCCGCTTATTAACGCAGACTAACCACTTGATTGGTCGCCGCTAGGTATAGCAGCAACTTCTCTTGTGGCTTAGGTGCACAAGTATTGGAGGGAGGACAGATATCTCTTCAAGTCTTGCAAGCGCAGCCTCCGCCAGAGTCCATTTTATTGACCCGCTTTTTCAAAATTTTGAAAATGGTATGCCAAAGCAGACTTTTAGAGACAAACCTATCGAGAGCAGCAGCAACGCAGCCGACAAGTTCGACATCCTTGACGCGCTGCGTGCTTCGATTCGCTCAATGGCCTTAATCTTATCAAGTTAGCTTCAATCACCCATCGAGACACAAAGAACCCGAGAAGCTTGCCGGAGGGAACTCCAAACACGCACTTCTCGGGTTGAGCTTGAGGTTGATCTGCTAAGTTTGCAAAGGTCTGGCCCAAATCTTGGATCGAGTTGCTCGTTTTGCTCTGACCACTGCCGGTGTCAAACCGCGGATCTCGGTAGGGGGTCCCGAATCGTGCGCCTAGGCGGATGGTAACAGGAGACGAGGGACACAGTGTTTTTACCTGTGTCAGCCCTCTCGATGGAGGTAATACCTCACGGCCCGCTGCTTGATTAATATTGATGATATGGGTAGTACAAGAGTAGATCTACCACGAGATCAAGGAGGCTAAACCCTAGAAGCTAGCCTATGGTATGATTGTTGAGATGTAATGTTGTTTCACGACTAAAGCCCTCCGTTTATATAGACACCGGAGAGGCTAGGGTTACACATGTAGTCGGCAATGGTAGGAGACCTACATATCCGTATTGCCTGCTTGCCTTCCACGCCAAGTAAAGTACCTTCCTGACATGAGCCGAGTCTTCAATCTTCTATCTTCGTAGTCCGGGAGTCCAGCCGATATCGATAGTCCGCTATCCGATACCCCCTAGTCCAGACTCCTCAAGAGTCCCCGAACCACTTCAATGGCGATAAGTCCAAGGCGGTATAATGTTCGCATTGTAAGGCGGGTTCTCCCTTGAATAAGCCGGAGAAGATAATGAATACCAGATAGTGTTCGACTCGAAAATTAATTCCACATTCCAACATAGAGAGAATAAAACGATACACCGATCCAATCTGCCGACGATTATGCAGCGTGACATCACACCGTAGCAAGCCCTAGTTTGGGTCGCTTATTATTCCGCCAAAGACGCTTAGCGAAGCGTTTTGGCACGCCCCGCCGAGGCGAGATCGTGTTCCCTTTATTCCGGATCCTCATCAATACGCGGCGTAACCCAACCATTCCTGCCGCCACGCCTCTATCGAAGAGGAATTCAAACGGTCACGGAGATTTTATTTCCCTTTATAAGAGGACCAAGGCCTGTCCTTGTCTTTCAACCTCGTGATCAATCTTTCCTCGCTCCCAGCCCAACACCTAGAGCTTCAGATTCAGCGCCGGATCCACAACAATGTCCGCCCGCCTCTAGGGTCGGTGGATGCCTCCGCCATGGAGGAGGACATTTTGAAGCTGCGGAGGCCAAGCACCGCCCACGGTTTCTCACAGGTTGCCTTCCCTGGCAGGCTGTGCAGCCTCGAGCCCCGCCAATACGCTGCTGCTGCCTCACCTCCGCCGGGATTAGGCTTCCGATGGATCCCTTCGTGAGGGGCTCTCGTTTTCACGGGCTGACTTCCACGACTTGGCTCCGAGTCCATCCTCCATATCTCCGCATTCATTATCGCTCACAAGCCTTCCGCCATCCCCACTTCGCCCGTGGCTGAAAACATCCAAGGTGGAGCCAAGATGATCGGGCGCTAAGCGGAGTGTGGCGGGCGACTATAAGCAAGAAGGTCGATGCCCCGTGGCTCAAGGTTCCTTCCAAGAGGAACATGGATTGTGGCAGCAGGAGTGGTTCTACATCACCGCCTAAGGGGCAAGCAGGTAGCCGCCGCCTCCTTCCGCCTCGGACCTATGGCAATCGATGTCGGGTCAACCAAGGGCTCAACTGCCGCCCGAGGACGTGCCCGCACTACAGGCCGATTCGAGACCTCCAAAGAGGAGATCGACCGTTAAGGTGATGCAAGTCATGCTAGTCGTGCACCTCCTACTCTCGCAAACGCCGCCCTTCCGCCTATGGAGTTCAATCCAGAGGACCTCAGATTCTCCAGATTTTATGGGCGCAACACCCACGGAGATGTACAAGCTGTTCTTCGACTACAGTAGCGCGGTCCGGATTCGCCGAGACGCAGTTTAAGCCACGATCGCCTGATACTCGTAAATAGCTCTGTAGCTGGACGTTTCTATCTCAGATGCCTTTGAAAAGATCATCTCTCGACCTTTTATTCTTCATAGGAATGGGTGGCGATCAAGGCCGAGCAGGTGTCCGCCCTTCCCAGAGACCGACTGGAGCCCGTGGGTCAGACAAAGAGGTTGCCCCACAAGAGGGGCGACGGGAGATAAAGGAGCTAATACTGGCCCAAAGGGGCGATCAAGAGGAGGGAACCGAGGATTCTCCTTCGAAGCGAAAGAGGACCGCCTCAAGATCCGGAGGTCCTGCAGCCCCTGCCGGAAGAAATCCCCACTGGTCCGCGTCCGAGAGAATCCGGACGCGACAATCATTGCCCAAGGACCAGCCTCCAACGAGCCATGAGTATGAGAGAAGAAGTAATAAGGAAATACCTTTCAGACGCTTCTCAGAGGTAACCGAATATTCATATCGCAGTTCGATCTGCAGCTGCCTCGTGATGAGTTCATCCTCGGGGATCTTCTTCCCGAGATGATGGAGAGCGATACGCTCCGCCCGCCGTGCCGCTTAGATGAGGCGCGAGCCCAAGTGTCGCTACCGAGGGCGCCCCGAGTCCCAGGGGCCAAGAGTTCAACGCCCACCGTAGTACGGCCGAGAATTGAAGAGTTTGCTTGAGAGGGCGCCCATTTTCAAGATCACCGCCGCTAAGCACGCGCACGTGGTTGAAGGATTTCGTCCGCTGAAAGCGATCGCGAATGCCGCCGAGCATCGGGCGGGATTTGAGGTATGCGAAAATGATGCACCCTTTGTCTTCTAACAGTTTTGTATATGAAAATGTGCTCAGATAGATAGTAGCCCCCGAGACTCGTAGGTTGTCGAGACGCATAGCGTACAAGGATCAAAAATCGAAACATCTCGTAGTGAATACCGGCTCGATGTGGCGGATAGTCCGGGCCACCGATCGATTACTATTTAATCGAAGTCGACATACCGATATGGCGATGCCGACATCAAGACTTTGTCAATCAGCGATTTGACGAGTCGCAGGTAAATAAATTTCAAGAGCCGCTTATTGAGGGTTAAAGCCCTCCTCATAAGTTATATGTCGCTTTTACAGACAAAGGCGGTTGCCTGCAGAGTTTGCCGAAGCTTGCATGCTAAGGAGCAAGCAAGGGGAGTGATGTGGTTGCCGCGAGGGCGTCAAGAATTGAAGGTCGAAAAGGCCGCGCATCGCCTATGATGAGGTACAAATTGGCCAAGAATTTAAAGGATGCTACCGACCGTGAAGCGAGGCTCTTGAAAAGGAGCGCCATTGGAGCGGAAGACTCAAGAAGGCCATCGCTGGCTAAGGATGCCCGTTATGCAATGCGCTATGAAGGAGGAGCTGCGCTGTCGAGAAATCACGCTGGCAAGCCGCTCTTGCGCCGCCGGTTTATGGATGCCAAGTATGCTAAATTTGAAAAGCAAAGGAGTTCGAGGATCCTTACATGGACTTGGTTATGAGCGGCCGACGCCAAGCACTTCCCGAGCCGGGGATCACGAGGTGGAAGAGTTATATTGACCCAATTCCACCGCCCGATCGCCTCTGTTTCCGGACAAGTTGGTTTAATGGGCTCAATCAATAGACCGTCTGGCTGGCTATGATCCACATCGGGCCTATGTGCTGTGAGAGGTCCAAGGCGACGAAAGCTTTTGCCCACGCAGCAGCTTCTTTGGGGCGGTGCCATATCAAGGAGATGAAACGGTTTCAGACGAGGGCGCGATGGCTCTCGCCCGTAAAGGCGCAGCGGTCCGAGATGGATGCCACCGCCAATGCCTAAGGTTCGGATGGAATCGCTTCCGCCGGCATTATTTCGAAGTTATGCGCGCGCCAGATAATAGAGTCGCAGTGTCAAGAATGTAACGCTCAATTGAACGCTAACTTGGCAGATAAACATTATAGCATGAATGCTTTTTATACTTGTGCTTCCAAGTAGTAAGACTTCTCCTGGGCGGCCGCTTTCAGATACTTGTGTATAACCCGAAGATGCAGCCTGCTTTCAGCCCCCTTTGCACAAGGTGTGGGTGTTTGCAAAATAGCGCTTTTTTCACACTTAACTGGACGCCTCGTCCCGTTATAAGGAGGTGGTAGCGAGTTTAACGAGGCAATCCGGACTATAGTGCTTTTATTTCTTCACTTAGCCAATGGAGCTTTAGAGTGGGCTACGAGAGAAGCCCCTAGTGACACTACACATCTCCGGATTCGGTGCGTATGTGCTCGACCGAAGCGCCCTTCAAGAAGCGGGAATTCTAAACATTCGGTAGTCGATCATGGCTGACCGTGACTCTCGCTATATCACATGAAGCTAGTTTTCGCTTTCATCGAGGTGCTCAAATTAACTGGGGCACATCGCAGAAGTTCTCCGGTGCCAGCCGGTGATACGAACGAAGGCAGCAAAACACGGAGCCGCAAACCCAACATTTCACCAAAGACATGATTCGGAGCTGATGCATATAATGCCCAACTTGAGACGCCAACACTCCGGAAGGTGTTCGACTTTATGATAACGGGTAGAATTATGCCCTAAACCCCTTTTGTCCGTGCACGGGCATTGCCTTCCGACGCGCCAATGCCAAAGGCTTGCCCGCTATTATAGGAGGAAGCCAAGGAGATTAACAACAAGAGACAGAATAAAAAGGTCTACGAGGGTCTTAATCAAAAAGAATCTGCGACGGTCCCCACGTGACGCTCATACCAGGTTCCGCCATATCTCGGACGGCACGGACGCTTGTTCATCTAGAGAAAAGAGGAACATTTTAGTTTTAGAAACCGTTCAGGCGGAAGATATGCAAAAAGGAATAAATGCAAATAATTAAAGCTAGGTTTATATGAAACCGTGTTAGTTGTGAAGAGCCCTTATTAAAGGGCGCGGCTAGGGAGCCCCTAGCTTGCCGAGTCCGGATTCGCCTATCCGAAGTCCGGGTCTTTGGACCTCGTGACCAAATGGTGCCATGTGGACCGGCATCTTATGTAAGAGACGCTGCAGAATGTATGGCGTAGTTTTATTAAAGCCTTTCGTCCTAATAGTGCTTGATATTCACTTTAAATGGGACGATATGGAAAATTAACTGCCGTAAAATTGTTCGCAATCCAACACGACTTCTAGTAATATCGAGCCTGCACTTGGCGAAGGGCCTGGCGAATTCCTCTTTTAAGGAGTGCGGTCTGGTCAAATTTGGTAGGGTCTATCCTCATCCGACGGATCGTGTTTGAATATAGCAGGTTTGTCATCGCTTCCGGCCCATTAGGACGTTTGTGAATTGCAATTGCCTATTATCGGATTCAATATTAGGGAGTCCCCCGCTGTTCAACACTTCGAATAATCCTGATCGGTGATTGGTTTTGATACCCAATCTCTATGGTTTGTCGGGCTAGACCGCGGCGGATTTTTTAGAAAGTGTCGTGACTGCTCAGATCTCACGGAAGTGACTTTTACCGCTTTTGACCCCTTGTGGGAAAGTTTTGTTTTCCGGGTTCTCGGGCTGGGTTTATCTTCTTCGCTTGTCGCCGAGCCCTTTTGTGTTCGGGCTTTTAGTTGGCTCGACTGTTTGAAAACCCAACATCCGTGGGTGTGGTTTGTGTGCCTTCCGGGTAATGTGGATTTGACATATCCGACCAGCACTTTTGTGTAGGTTAGACAGTTCGTCACGCCGTCTCTGAGGGGTTGAGCTTTATTATTCGCCGTGAGCTTTTAACCGCGCCATCGACCGTCAGGTTTTTGGCTTTTCTTTATTCCTAAGAAGTTCTTTCGCTGCGGATTTTCCGCTTCCATCTCTTATCTCGGATGTACTTGGGTCATTGGTACCGCTTCACAGCCGCCTGTCCTCTCCCCGCAAAAGCGGTCATGAGGTTTGTTAATGCGTCATTGTCCCTGCTTTCGATCGAGGTGTCTCGGCAGCCATTCGCCTCGACATTGTGCTTAAAAGCTGCTAAGGCTTCAAGGTCCGACAATCGACTATTTGGTTCTTTTTGGTAAGGAACCTGTTGCAGCACTTCCGCTACGACTCGGCTGTTGAGTTATGTGACTTAGGTCATCTCAGATCCGGAGGCCGACATAAGTCCCTTGAAAAATTTGTTTCAAACGCTTCCTCGAAGCTCTTCCCAACTTCCAACAAAGGTTTTCGGGAGGCTTTGAGCCAATAACAGCTGGCCTTTGAGCTTGAGGGTAGATATTTTATGGCGGAGATCGCCTCTCGCCATATGTATATGCAAAGATATAGTCTCATCCGCATCTGTGGTCCGTTGTTCCATCGTAGGCTTCTATGTTTATGGGTTTAAATGCTGGGAATTCATGATCCAAAGACTCGTCTGGTGAAGTATAGGTGTGCGCGCCAGATTGTATCGCGTTGCTATCGCCGGACACTTGACGTGTTCTTTGCTTATCGGGCTCTTTTGGGTCCAGATGAGATGGACTCTGGGCCATTTGACTATGGGGGCTTTGCGGCCTCTTCGGCTGCCTGGGAGCAGCTTGCGCTTCGGGTAGCTGTCGATTGGTGGCTGCTGCCGGTTTGTTCAGGGTTTTGAGTACTTTGCTCCATCTTATCCGGAGCGCCGCTCTTCCGCTGTGGTTGAGCTCGTTTCTTCTTCAAAGCCAGAAGCGGCGAGCTCGCCAGAAGATCTTGTTCGACGCTCTTCAATTCGCTGCCATTGGGGGCTTGTTTCGCCTTCGGAGGAGGCATAGTTGTGATCCTCAACCTTTCTTCGCCGCTCTTTCATGAGGGCTTCTACATCCTCCTTCACGAAGTCTTGCCGAGGATCGCTTTCAAGACTCTCCTGAGTGTTATTGCCTCGCCGACTTCCATTCTTGTTGTGGCGGATTTAGAGCGCGCCGCCGACGCCGGCGCTTAGGCTGCTTCTTCAAAGAATCTTCTTCCGCCGCCGCCATTCCTCTTTTTGGGTATCCACCATGTAGACATATGACGATGGTGGTTTTCCAAGGCCCCGGCTCGGGTCTCGACGCTTCCGCATCGCCGTCTATAGCGCCGATGTCATCGGAGTCGTAGTTCAGCGCGTCGGTTAGATCCTCAGCACAAGCAAAGTGGAGGTGGTGGGCTCAATTTCTTCATCGTCTGCATTTAACCGCCCCCGCCATAATCCGCCAGGATTTCCGAGCAGCAGAGATGCTTCAGAATTAAGATATCGCCAAAGGCGTAAAAGCCGGAAGATGTCCGCGCGGTGAATTCCATAACCGCGCCCATCCGTTTAATTGGCAGGACGCGAGGCCTCGGAGTCCGCGAGGAGTCCGGCTCGGATCACGAAGTTTCGCAAGGGAGAAGATCAGCATTCCGCCCATCGCCAGATGTTGGCACCGGCGCGGCTTCATCCACCGCCTCGCTATAAGTAAACCGCCCGCAAGAATGGGCGATTCGAAAAGCGCCACCAGCACTGCCCGCGGCAGAGCAGATCATGCCCATCGCCTGTAGCGGCGCGGCTATTGCACGGTCCGGTCAAGATCAAGTCTCCGCGGGTCATCGGGCCGAAGTTTAGGGTTTCAAATCTGACTCGACGGACAGGGCGGCTCGATCCGCTTCCGAGCGGCTAAGGAATTGCCCGCAGCGTAAAGCCGCTGAATATGAAGATCTGTCCGGGAGAAAGTCTCACCACCGACAGCGCTGATGGTTGAAGATGCCATCGAGCCCATATCGTGACCACACGTAGGAACTTTCAATGAAAGCACCAATGTCGGTGTCAAACCGGGCGGATCTTGTAGGGGTCCCAACTGCATGCCCTAGGCGGATGGTAACAGGAGACGAGGGACAAGTTTTTTACCTGTGTTCAGGCCCCTCTCGATGGAGGTAATACCCTACGTCCCTGATTAATATTGATGATATGGGTAGTACAAGAGTAGATCTACCACGAGATCAAGGAGGCTAAACCCCTAGAAGCTAGCCTATGGTATGATTGTTGAGATGTACGTTGTCCCTTACGGACTCAAAGCCCTCCGGTTTATATAGACACCGGAGAGGCTAGGGTTACACGAGTCGGTTACAATGGTAGGAGATCTACATATCCGTATTGCTGCTTGCCTTCCACGCCAAGTAAAGTACCTTCCGACACGAAATGAGTCTTCAATCTTCTATTCGTAGTCCGGGAGTCCCGCGGATATCGATAGTCCGCTATCCGACACCCCTAGTCTAGGACTCCTCAACCACTATGTCATCCATGTAAGCTTCTACATTTCGCGGCAACCGCGCTCAAAAGCATGACCGAACTCCCCATACAATGCTGAACCAGCATTCTTTTAGTCCGGCGAATCCATACAAAGCAAAGACGCGCCATGGAGTAATGAATGCGTTTTCTTCATCCCTTCGCCATGAAGATCCGATGATATCCGAGTATGCATCAAGAAATGAAAGTAAATCAATCCCGCCGTGGAGTCGATAATCCGTCAATGCGCCGCAAGGGAAATGGATCTTTGGGACAAGCTTATTAACATCGCGAAGTCAATACAAAGCCTCCACTTCCATTCGCCGGCGCACGCATACTGTGATTGGCCAACCACGAGGATGGAGCACCGACTGCTGCCTCGCTGCTTCCAACTTTTGATCTCTTCTAATGAATTCTGACGCCCACCTTGTTTTAACCTCTGGACGGGCCGCCAAGGTGAGGGCGACGGCAAGGTGGTTCAATTACTTTCCGAACACCGGGATGTCGATGATTGCCATGCAAACACATCGACATTCGCCTGCCAGAAAGCAACAAGCGCCGCTTCCTATTTGGGGTCAAGCTGGCAATCGGCGGTGAAGGTACCACCACATCCTCCTTGGCGCCACTTTCTTGGTCTCGTGAAGCTGTCTTTTGCCTTCTTGCACTTGCCGTGGAGCTCGATGGTGTGTCTTGATGCAAGCGCAGCACCAAGAGGTGCGCTGCGGAGGGCATCAGAGCTGTTCTGCCGGACTTGGTCTTCTTTCTTCCCCGGATTTCAGCGCAAGTGTCTTTGCGATCCGCCGCAGCCTCGCCGCTTCCCCGTAGATCTTGTCAAGACAGATAAGGGCATCTTTCTTGTCGCCAGTGATGTAAATGACACTTATCGGACCGGCATCTTGAGCACGCCAGAAGCGAGCGGAGAAGCTGCCATGAACTTGGCGAAGCGCCGATTTGCCAAGTATCCCATTGTAAGGCAATGGGAAATCAGCGACGCCAAAGGTGACTCTTCGCCCCGAAATTTAACTCACGCCAAATGTAACCGATAAAGGTGATCTTCGCTTGCTCCCCGGTTGATTCGAAAGGTACCACTTCTTCGAGCTCGCCGTCAGATCCGAGCTTTGAGCACCGCGAGATCAGATTCAAGCCGCCCCACCGCCAACCAGCATCTTTGTAACCTTGAGGTTGCGATAGTTGGTGAAACCAACATCGGGTAAGCACCCGATCGCAGCTTATATCGCAGGATCTCAACATCAAAGATGATGGGCTGTTGATCATTTCTCAACGGCTTGCGCGCGATTCAACTGATGGTTCACACGACAATCTCACGCACCCATTGTTTGAGCTGGCGGTGCTAAGTATGCAGAGAAGCACCGCTGCTGACGACAAACCTCTGCCGCTTCTCGAACTCCTGCTCGTCCGCCTCATCTTCGCCCATCTCTTCGTCTCCTCATATTTTTCATCCTTGTCGCGCCACGGGAGGTTCGTCTCCTGCCGCTGCTATTCTTGCCGCGCGCCCCCTGCCGAGACGCTCTTGCCGGATCCTCCACCACCTTCTGGGCCTTCTCCTTGTCGTGGCACTCAGATTCAGCCAGAGCTCAACAAGCTGCTCAACCTTCTTGCAAGTCTGGAGATCATGGGCCTTGCGCGGTTGATCTGCAAGACGAAGCTGCCGAGCCGTTCTGCTTGTCGGCGTCACCACAATTTCGCCGAGTCACCAGCTTTGGCCTTCGGGCGCTCACCTCCGGCTTCCTCGCTCGACTAACTAGCACATCCTTAGCTTTCATCTTTCTGTTATTTCGCCTCCGGCTCTTCTTTTGCCGGCGCATCCTCACCGTCAGATCCTTCTCCTGATTCTCCCGGAGTTTCTCCTCCTCGGCACATGCACATTTGTCGGCCAGAGCATATAGCTCATGATATCTTCTGATTTTGCACATCGCCATCTCTCCTCATCCTCGCGTTACGACGCTCGATGGAACGCGCCGATAACCGGCGCGGGTGGACGCTCGATGTTGCGTTGCACTTGGCTGAATCTTTGAATGTACTTGCGCAGGGGTTCTCTCTTCTTTCTAGGCGAGCATGAAGATCGCCTTCCGGCCGCGGGGCTTAGGGTCACCGCGGAAGGTGCCGACAAACCGATGGCACAGATTCGCCCATGAAGAGATGGAGTTGTCCGCAAGTGCATGAGCCAAGACCCGACGCGGCTTGAGCACTAGCGGAAAGTAGTTGGCGATCTTCGTCTCCGCCTCGCAGCTCAAGACCGCGATGGTGTAGACGCTAAGGAACTCGACAGATGTATCCCGCCATCGCATTTTCGGCACATCTGGTTGGTTCTGGTATCACATCGACTCGCCGCAGCTCACGAGTGAACGAACGCAACTCTACCGTGATACTAAGTCGCCGTTCGGGCGATGCATATCAACAGCGGCCCGCTGGTCCGACCGACGCCGCTGTTTCTTCGACGCTGGCGCGAAAGTATTAGCGCCTTCTTGTCGCCGTTTGGAGAACTTGGCGCTGATCGCGACGAGCTCGGGTCCGACGACGCGGTGGAGTCGGTACCAGGTTAGCCCGGGCGAAGTCGGGCGATCTTGGCTTCGGGAGTGCACGGTGGTGGCACCCCACCGGCCCGGGCGCTGCTTGTGCGCCTGGCGTTTTGCCGGGCTTGACGCGTTTTGGCCACGCCGGGCTTACGCCGCTCATAAGCCGATGAGGTTTCAATGGTGGCCTCCTATCGCCGATCTTGTCCGCATCGAGGGTAACCCAGAAGCGTTTCGCCAACGCTCGAGTCTTGGGCGGCGGTGGCGAACGGCGCCAGGAGCGGATATGCTCAAACTTCTACAGTGTTAGAAGGAGCAACATCTCGCCCAGCGATCAGACGCGCTGTACAAACATGTTGACGCGATGTCGGGCCTTGAGCGCCCCGCGATCCACCAGCTTGGCCTTGTTCCAACGCTAGCACGGTGCTAGGGGCACCATGGCATGTCGATCCCCACCCCCGGAGGGGTGCGGTATGCACAGACGCCGGTTTGCGGGCCTTTGTCCTTGACTCCGGTGACGATGTGAGTCCCTCGTCGGCGCCTGCTCTCATTGGCTTACCCCACCGCTTGTTCAGGTGGCGATGGGATCGACGCGACGATTCAAACCAGCTCAGCTTCTTCTTCTTGCGGCATGTCGATGAAGGTGTTGATGTAGCGCCAACACCGGATCAGGTTCGCGATAACCTCGACGCCTACGCGCCAAAGATGTCGTGGGAACGAACACGTATGGGGTGGCCCTTTCGTCCGCAAGGAGCCGGAGGGCGCATTTAAGAGCAGATCGAGGCGGCATGCGAGGGATTTACCCAGCCGAGCTCTCCGGAGAGATAAAACCCTACCGCTGCTGGTTGTGGTATTATGTTCTTGCTCAAGAGCGTGAGCGCTCTTTTTGAAGGAGTCCAACCCTTCTACGCTGCATGGGCCTCTTTTATAGGCTAAAGGGGTCACCCTGTGGCAACGCAGACAGGGGTAAAAAAGTAAAAGAGGGGTTGGTACAACCGCTATTCACAAAGGCCCCCTACCTAACTCGACGCAGCAGGGACAAGGGCATTTAATGCCCGTCCGGTCGCCCAAACAAAGGTGAACGATCATAGGGGCGCCACCGACGCCACGATGGCCTTCTCGCATCTCCACTTGCCACCGCACCGCTACGCACAACGCCCGCCATGTGCTCCGATGGTCCCGCACACATCGCCGACGAATGCTCGAGCGCATGCTGGTGGTGGCTTCGCCATGGCAGCGCTTGTCAGCCGGGTTTGCCTTTGCTCACCAGAGCTTGCCGCCATCGGTTCTCACGGACGCTGGCGATTGCGGCAAGTTCTTCGCAGCGTTTTGTTATCTTCCTCCGGCAAGCTCCTCTTGCCGGGTTTGTTTTCCCGCAAGCTCCTCTTGTCGAGTCTTGTCTTCACCAAAACACTTTTTCTTGAATGGCATCAAGATGAGCTACGAGCTCCAGAGTCAACCAAGAGGCTCCGGCCTATTGTCGAGGAGAGGGCGCAGCTTGTCGAGGCGGTCAAGGCGCTCATCCTTGAGAGGGCTGAAGCCGAGGAGCAGCAGAGGCTTTGCCGCTGAAGAGCTGTCCACCCGGAAGGTGAAATGACACAACGGAAAGTCAATCTGACAGCTACGAGAGGAGCTCGCCGCGACGCGAAAGCAATCACTTGGCGGGCAACTGCGGAAGCCGGCGACGCCGCGTAGCTGCCGAGGCCGCCAAGAAGGAATTAGAGATGAAGATGACGCAGCCGAGGCTGATCTCAAAGGGAAAGATGAGGAGCTAATCAAGGCCCAAACAATAACGCGAGAACGATGTTTTGCTCATGGTGACTGCAAGTCCAACTCGCCGACAAGGGCAACAAACCAATGCTGCCAAGGACTCAAATGCCGATCCGTTGAAGTTGGCTACACCGACGGAGACGCTGGCGGCGCCAAGAAGCGAGGAGGATTTGAAGAACGAGATCAAGGCCAACGAGGAGCCGACGAGGGCCGCTTAGACTCAAAACACCTTCGTGGCTACGGTGGTGCCCGACGAGGGCCTTGTCAACATCGGGCAGCCATCGATTTAAGAGCGGCAGAATCGACTTGGCGGGCTTTCGAGTACCCTCCGACGAACCTCCACCAGCCAAGCTTACTTTTTTTTTTCAGGGTGACGGTTTCCAAAGAGTCCGGAAAGGATCCCAAAGAAGCTGGCCGACGAAGTCGCAAGCACTGTGCCAAGGTCTTGGAGAAGGTGTTGGTGAAAATACCGCAACCGGCCTTGACCTCACCCCCCTGCCCTCAAGAAGCTGCCGGGCGGTGCCGATCTTGAAGAGCTCAAAGCCATTGTCGCACCCATTGTGGACAAGGTGAATGAGGTCGAGGATCGACGGCGAGCGTGATTAGGCCACCCTTCTTCTCCTTTCCTTGTCGCCGATATTTAAGTTATGAGAACAATTCAACAATACGCAACAAGTTACTTTTGTAATATAACTTATTCGGCAATGCTTGTTACGCTATCTCCTTTACTTGATTCCTTTCTTTTGTATTTCACCCCACGCTTTTAGAAACTTGCCGCTGCCAGACGCTTAAGTCATGAAGCGCTGAAAAGGAACATCAAGAGTCTGCCAAGGTGTTTGGCCTCCGCAAGAATCCTTGTCAAGAACTAGTTGCAGCACACTTAAGTTGTTGAGCGGACTCAAACAAAGTAAGGGCTTAACTAGCTACGAGGAGGTTCCTCCGCCGCACAGTGTTTTCCATACAAAGCACTGGCCGCTCAAGGAAGATAACTTAAAATTTTAAAAACTGATCATGCCTCGACTTTGGCACTTAGCTTTTTTTCTTTTGTCGTCTGTGTCCCTAGAAGGTCAAACTTCTGAACGATGCGCCAAGTCCACACCATTATCTTCTTATCTTCTCCTCCCCGTGAACTTGTGGGTGGAGGAACCTTTCTTTGAGAAAAGAAAGAAGAGAAAATAATCGATATGGAGCCTTAAGGCCCGTTATTGTTATATCGCGAAAAGCCGCACAAAGTGTCGAAAGCATGCAAAAAATAAAGAATGCATGAATTTTGACAAGATGTGCGGCTAATATGAACTTTATTTACGCACAATCATACCGGCTTTGTACAAAGGGTTACATGCAACAGCGCAAGGTTTGTAAAAGGTGGTTGCCGAACAGGTTCCGCAACCGCCGCCTTATGGATAAACTTACTAAGATGCTCTATGTTCCAGAATTGCTCACCGAAAGCCATCTTCGGTCTCATGACAGCGCCGCCTAGTGACTCGCTTTTACCCGATAGGCCTTCCCACTTCAAGGCCAACTTGTTGGAATTTTGGCGGATTGAACGCTACCAAGAACAAGGTCGCCTTTCCTCAAACTTCGCATTAACTCATGGGTTATGGTAGCGGCTAAAGTTTGTCAGCGTAGCAGCTCAGACAAAGCTCAAGATATCTTCCCAAGGAGCAAGCAGGCCATCTGTCAGCATTTGCTCAAGCTCATCATAAGCAGCACTCGAGGCGATCCGTGATACGAAGTTCCATGGGGAGAACGCCGCCTCGTGAGACTAGAGCAAAGGGTGTCCGCCGTGGCTCGATTTGGTGTCGCCCTAATCCACCAAAGAACCACTCGCAGCTCCTGATCCACTTGCGACTTGTGCAGCCCGTCAAAGTTCTCGTCTTTGAGCCCATGCAACACTTCAGCTCGCCTCTTCTCGCTTGACCGCTGCTTCTGAGCAACGGCGGCAGTATCTTGGCGCCAAGATCTTGGACGCATCGCATGAAGGTGTGCGCTCGGAATTGTGTGCCACGGTGATGTTCTCGTTAGGGACTCCGGCGGCAAACAATTGACCTAAGAACTTGATCGCCGACCGTGGCTGCCACCTCTTCCTCATCGCTTCCATCTGCCACTTCGTGAACTTGTCGATCGCCACGCATAAGTACAAGCCCCGACATCGGGAAAGGGGCCGAGGATATCGAGCCCCAAGACCAAAAATGGCTAGGACAACGGGATTGTTTGGAGAGCTTGAGCTGGTTGATGTATCGCTGAGTGGAACCGCACACTTCACACTTGGTTACTTGTGAAGTTGCATCCTAGAGGGTTGTCTCCGAAGAAACCTTGTCGAAAGCCTGGTTTAGTTTTGCGCCAATGTGGTGACCACATATGCCTCCATGTATCTCCGCCAACAGCTCTTGTCCTTCTTCGACCTTTTTCAGACAAAGATGTCATCGACAAACTGGTACATACTTGACGCCGGGCTACTCTTCGCTTCTACTTGCTCTTCGGAAGTTCTCCTTGCAAGGAAACGGACGATCGGCAGTGCCCATGCCGAGCCAGGCTCGATGACAAGGACTAAAGGCGCAATGTCGCAAGGAACATCCGCTCACCAAGAAGGATCCGTGACTTAGCCGAGCTTGATGTTCCCGGCAAGATTGCCGTGAGCAAAATCTTGTGGGAGCGCCTCGCTTCAACGAACAAACCCTAGGGCTTGCCTGAGCGCATAGCCCTCAAGATTCTTTTGTGTTGATCTTGGGACCTTTTGACGACGGCTTCGGGAGCTCAGCCGAAAGTAGTCACCAGAAATCAACTTCCTCTTCTTGTTCTCATCTAGCTGATGGTGTTACAAATGGTTGAGTCACTTGAGCACAAAGATCCCTGGTTCCACAGCAACTTGAGGCAGATTTTGACAAAGCCATCCGCAATGTCGTTTAGGCTCTTGGAACATGTTCCATTTGCAGCCATCAAAATGCTTTTCCAACTTCCTCACTTCATCAATGTAGGCTTCCATCAATGTGACTCGATAATCTTGTTAACTCGCGGACGACAAGCCGAGTCACCCTTGACAATAAGCTTGATCCCAAGGTCCGCCATGATCCTCGAGTCCGCAAGCAAGCCTTCATACTGCAAAGATTGTTTGTCGCTTGCTCCTTGGGAAAGTGCATTCGACCACATACTTGAGGTGCTCTCCGGGTGCGACAAGTAGTATGCCACAGACCGCGCTTTTGCATGAGAAGGCACCATCAAAGTACATGACCATTCCTTGTTTGCTTCCTCTCGACGATGCTCGCTCCAAATTTCTTCATCGTGTTGGCGCCCACTCGCTATGAATTCGCCAATGCTCGGCTTTTGATAGTTGAGGTACTCTCAAATTTAAGGCCAAAGCTTGATAGTCTAGTGCCCACTGACAATCCTGCTTCCGGATTCCGCAATATCCTCTTCAACGGAAAGCGAAAGTGACAATTGTGATCTCATGTGCTTGAAAGTAATGGCGCAATTCCTCGAGGCCATGAGAAGGCCGGTGCTTCTGCGACACCGTATACCTTGATCTAGCCCCCGCAGTATGGAACCGACAAAGTAAACCGGCGCTGCACCATCTTCTTTGTTTCTTCCCGCTGCACAGATTTATCCTGTTGGGACCAGAGCTTGTCGGAGAAGCCCGCTTGTCGCCGGATGTGCTTGCCGCGTCAGCCGGCTCATCATCCCTCCCTCTCCGCTTATTAACGCAGACTAACCACTTGATTGGTCGCCGCTAGGTATAGCAGCAACTTCTCTTGTGGCTTAGGTGCACAAGTATTGGAGGGAGGACAGATATCTCTTCAAGTCTTGCAAGCGCAGCCTCCGCCAGAGTCCATTTTATTGACCCGCTTTTTCAAAATTTTGAAAATGGTATGCCAAAGCAGACTTTTAGAGACAAACCTATCGAGAGCAGCAGCAACGCAGCCGACAAGTTCGACATCCTTGACGCGCTGCGTGCTTCGATTCGCTCAATGGCCTTAATCTTATCAAGTTAGCTTCAATCACCCATCGAGACACAAAGAACCCGAGAAGCTTGCCGGAGGGAACTCCAAACACGCACTTCTCGGGTTGAGCTTGAGGTTGATCTGCTAAGTTTGCAAAGGTCTGGCCCAAATCTTGGATCGAGTTGCTCGTTTTGCTCTGACCACTGCCGGTGTCAAACCGCGGATCTCGGTAGGGGGTCCCGAATCGTGCGCCTAGGCGGATGGTAACAGGAGACGAGGGACACAGTGTTTTTACCTGTGTCAGCCCTCTCGATGGAGGTAATACCTCACGGCCCGCTGCTTGATTAATATTGATGATATGGGTAGTACAAGAGTAGATCTACCACGAGATCAAGGAGGCTAAACCCTAGAAGCTAGCCTATGGTATGATTGTTGAGATGTAATGTTGTTTCACGACTAAAGCCCTCCGTTTATATAGACACCGGAGAGGCTAGGGTTACACATGTAGTCGGCAATGGTAGGAGACCTACATATCCGTATTGCCTGCTTGCCTTCCACGCCAAGTAAAGTACCTTCCTGACATGAGCCGAGTCTTCAATCTTCTATCTTCGTAGTCCGGGAGTCCAGCCGATATCGATAGTCCGCTATCCGATACCCCCTAGTCCAGACTCCTCAAGAGTCCCCGAACCACTTCAATGGCGATAAGTCCAAGGCGGTATAATGTTCGCATTGTAAGGCGGGTTCTCCCTTGAATAAGCCGGAGAAGATAATGAATACCAGATAGTGTTCGACTCGAAAATTAATTCCACATTCCAACATAGAGAGAATAAAACGTATACACCGATCCAATCTGCTGACGTATTATGCAGCGTGACATCACACCGTAGCAAGCCCTAGTTTGGGTCGCTTATTATTCCGCCAAAGACGCTTAGCGAAGCGTTTTGGCACGCCCCGCCGAGGCGAGATCGTGTTCCCTTTATTCCGGATCCTCATCAATACGCGGCGTAACCCAACCATTCCTGCCGCCACGCCTCTATCGAAGAGGAATTCAAACGGTCACGGAGATTTTATTTCCCTTTATAAGAGGACCAAGGCCTGTCCTTGTCTTTCAACCTCGTGATCAATCTTTCCTCGCTCCCAGCCCAACACCTAGAGCTTCAGATTCAGCGCCGGATCCACAACAATGTCCGCCCGCCTCTAGGGTCGGTGGATGCCTCCGCCATGGAGGAGGACATTTTGAAGCTGCGGAGGCCAAGCACCGCCCACGGTTTCTCACAGGTTGCCTTCCCTGGCAGGCTGTGCAGCCTCGAGCCCCGCCAATACGCTGCTGCTGCCTCACCTCCGCCGGGATTAGGCTTCCGATGGATCCCTTCGTGAGGGGCTCTCGTTTTCACGGGCTGACTTCCACGACTTGGCTCCGAGTCCATCCTCCATATCTCCGCATTCATTATCGCTCACAAGCCTTCCGCCATCCCCACTTCGCCCGTGGCTGAAAACATCCAAGGTGGAGCCAAGATGATCGGGCGCTAAGCGGAGTGTGGCGGGCGACTATAAGCAAGAAGGTCGATGCCCCGTGGCTCAAGGTTCCTTCCAAGAGGAACATGGATTGTGGCAGCAGGAGTGGTTCTACATCACCGCCTAAGGGGCAAGCAGGTAGCCGCCGCCTCCTTCCGCCTCGGACCTATGGCAATCGATGTCGGGTCAACCAAGGGCTCAACTGCCGCCCGAGGACGTGCCCGCACTACAGGCCGATTCGAGACCTCCAAAGAGGAGATCGACCGTTAAGGTGATGCAAGTCATGCTAGTCGTGCACCTCCTACTCTCGCAAACGCCGCCCTTCCGCCTATGGAGTTCAATCCAGAGGACCTCAGATTCTCCAGATTTTATGGGCGCAACACCCACGGAGATGTACAAGCTGTTCTTCGACTACAGTAGCGCGGTCCGGATTCGCCGAGACGCAGTTTAAGCCACGATCGCCTGATACTCGTAAATAGCTCTGTAGCTGGACGTTTCTATCTCAGATGCCTTTGAAAAGATCATCTCTCGACCTTTTATTCTTCATAGGAATGGGTGGCGATCAAGGCCGAGCAGGTGTCCGCCCTTCCCAGAGACCGACTGGAGCCCGTGGGTCAGACAAAGAGGTTGCCCCACAAGAGGGGCGACGGGAGATAAAGGAGCTAATACTGGCCCAAAGGGGCGATCAAGAGGAGGGAACCGAGGATTCTCCTTCGAAGCGAAAGAGGACCGCCTCAAGATCCGGAGGTCCTGCAGCCCCTGCCGGAAGAAATCCCCACTGGTCCGCGTCCGAGAGAATCCGGACGCGACAATCATTGCCCAAGGACCAGCCTCCAACGAGCCATGAGTATGAGAGAAGAAGTAATAAGGAAATACCTTTCAGACGCTTCTCAGAGGTAACCGAATATTCATATCGCAGTTCGATCTGCAGCTGCCTCGTGATGAGTTCATCCTCGGGGATCTTCTTCCCGAGATGATGGAGAGCGATACGCTCCGCCCGCCGTGCCGCTTAGATGAGGCGCGAGCCCAAGTGTCGCTACCGAGGGCGCCCCGAGTCCCAGGGGCCAAGAGTTCAACGCCCACCGTAGTACGGCCGAGAATTGAAGAGTTTGCTTGAGAGGGCGCCCATTTTCAAGATCACCGCCGCTAAGCACGCGCACGTGGTTGAAGGATTTCGTCCGCTGAAAGCGATCGCGAATGCCGCCGAGCATCGGGCGGGATTTGAGGTATGCGAAAATGATGCACCCTTTGTCTTCTAACAGTTTTGTATATGAAAATGTGCTCAGATAGATAGTAGCCCCCGAGACTCGTAGGTTGTCGAGACGCATAGCGTACAAGGATCAAAAATCGAAACATCTCGTAGTGAATACCGGCTCGATGTGGCGGATAGTCCGGGCCACCGATCGATTACTATTTAATCGAAGTCGACATACCGATATGGCGATGCCGACATCAAGACTTTGTCAATCAGCGATTTGACGAGTCGCAGGTAAATAAATTTCAAGAGCCGCTTATTGAGGGTTAAAGCCCTCCTCATAAGTTATATGTCGCTTTTACAGACAAAGGCGGTTGCCTGCAGAGTTTGCCGAAGCTTGCATGCTAAGGAGCAAGCAAGGGGAGTGATGTGGTTGCCGCGAGGGCGTCAAGAATTGAAGGTCGAAAAGGCCGCGCATCGCCTATGATGAGGTACAAATTGGCCAAGAATTTAAAGGATGCTACCGACCGTGAAGCGAGGCTCTTGAAAAGGAGCGCCATTGGAGCGGAAGACTCAAGAAGGCCATCGCTGGCTAAGGATGCCCGTTATGCAATGCGCTATGAAGGAGGAGCTGCGCTGTCGAGAAATCACGCTGGCAAGCCGCTCTTGCGCCGCCGGTTTATGGATGCCAAGTATGCTAAATTTGAAAAGCAAAGGAGTTCGAGGATCCTTACATGGACTTGGTTATGAGCGGCCGACGCCAAGCACTTCCCGAGCCGGGGATCACGAGGTGGAAGAGTTATATTGACCCAATTCCACCGCCCGATCGCCTCTGTTTCCGGACAAGTTGGTTTAATGGGCTCAATCAATAGACCGTCTGGCTGGCTATGATCCACATCGGGCCTATGTGCTGTGAGAGGTCCAAGGCGACGAAAGCTTTTGCCCACGCAGCAGCTTCTTTGGGGCGGTGCCATATCAAGGAGATGAAACGGTTTCAGACGAGGGCGCGATGGCTCTCGCCCGTAAAGGCGCAGCGGTCCGAGATGGATGCCACCGCCAATGCCTAAGGTTCGGATGGAATCGCTTCCGCCGGCATTATTTCGAAGTTATGCGCGCGCCAGATAATAGAGTCGCAGTGTCAAGAATGTAACGCTCAATTGAACGCTAACTTGGCAGATAAACATTATAGCATGAATGCTTTTTATACTTGTGCTTCCAAGTAGTAAGACTTCTCCTGGGCGGCCGCTTTCAGATACTTGTGTATAACCCGAAGATGCAGCCTGCTTTCAGCCCCCTTTGCACAAGGTGTGGGTGTTTGCAAAATAGCGCTTTTTTCACACTTAACTGGACGCCTCGTCCCGTTATAAGGAGGTGGTAGCGAGTTTAACGAGGCAATCCGGACTATAGTGCTTTTATTTCTTCACTTAGCCAATGGAGCTTTAGAGTGGGCTACGAGAGAAGCCCCTAGTGACACTACACATCTCCGGATTCGGTGCGTATGTGCTCGACCGAAGCGCCCTTCAAGAAGCGGGAATTCTAAACATTCGGTAGTCGATCATGGCTGACCGTGACTCTCGCTATATCACATGAAGCTAGTTTTCGCTTTCATCGAGGTGCTCAAATTAACTGGGGCACATCGCAGAAGTTCTCCGGTGCCAGCCGGTGATACGAACGAAGGCAGCAAAACACGGAGCCGCAAACCCAACATTTCACCAAAGACATGATTCGGAGCTGATGCATATAATGCCCAACTTGAGACGCCAACACTCCGGAAGGTGTTCGACTTTATGATAACGGGTAGAATTATGCCCTAAACCCCTTTTGTCCGTGCACGGGCATTGCCTTCCGACGCGCCAATGCCAAAGGCTTGCCCGCTATTATAGGAGGAAGCCAAGGAGATTAACAACAAGAGACAGAATAAAAAGGTCTACGAGGGTCTTAATCAAAAAGAATCTGCGACGGTCCCCACGTGACGCTCATACCAGGTTCCGCCATATCTCGGACGGCACGGACGCTTGTTCATCTAGAGAAAAGAGGAACATTTTAGTTTTAGAAACCGTTCAGGCGGAAGATATGCAAAAAGGAATAAATGCAAATAATTAAAGCTAGGTTTATATGAAACCGTGTTAGTTGTGAAGAGCCCTTATTAAAGGGCGCGGCTAGGGAGCCCCTAGCTTGCCGAGTCCGGATTCGCCTATCCGAAGTCCGGGTCTTTGGACCTCGTGACCAAATGGTGCCATGTGGACCGGCATCTTATGTAAGAGACGCTGCAGAATGTATGGCGTAGTTTTATTAAAGCCTTTCGTCCTAATAGTGCTTGATATTCACTTTAAATGGGACGATATGGAAAATTAACTGCCGTAAAATTGTTCGCAATCCAACACGACTTCTAGTAATATCGAGCCTGCACTTGGCGAAGGGCCTGGCGAATTCCTCTTTTAAGGAGTGCGGTCTGGTCAAATTTGGTAGGGTCTATCCTCATCCGACGGATCGTGTTTGAATATAGCAGGTTTGTCATCGCTTCCGGCCCATTAGGACGTTTGTGAATTGCAATTGCCTATTATCGGATTCAATATTAGGGAGTCCCCCGCTGTTCAACACTTCGAATAATCCTGATCGGTGATTGGTTTTGATACCCAATCTCTATGGTTTGTCGGGCTAGACCGCGGCGGATTTTTTAGAAAGTGTCGTGACTGCTCAGATCTCACGGAAGTGACTTTTACCGCTTTTGACCCCTTGTGGGAAAGTTTTGTTTTCCGGGTTCTCGGGCTGGGTTTATCTTCTTCGCTTGTCGCCGAGCCCTTTTGTGTTCGGGCTTTTAGTTGGCTCGACTGTTTGAAAACCCAACATCCGTGGGTGTGGTTTGTGTGCCTTCCGGGTAATGTGGATTTGACATATCCGACCAGCACTTTTGTGTAGGTTAGACAGTTCGTCACGCCGTCTCTGAGGGGTTGAGCTTTATTATTCGCCGTGAGCTTTTAACCGCGCCATCGACCGTCAGGTTTTTGGCTTTTCTTTATTCCTAAGAAGTTCTTTCGCTGCGGATTTTCCGCTTCCATCTCTTATCTCGGATGTACTTGGGTCATTGGTACCGCTTCACAGCCGCCTGTCCTCTCCCCGCAAAAGCGGTCATGAGGTTTGTTAATGCGTCATTGTCCCTGCTTTCGATCGAGGTGTCTCGGCAGCCATTCGCCTCGACATTGTGCTTAAAAGCTGCTAAGGCTTCAAGGTCCGACAATCGACTATTTGGTTCTTTTTGGTAAGGAACCTGTTGCAGCACTTCCGCTACGACTCGGCTGTTGAGTTATGTGACTTAGGTCATCTCAGATCCGGAGGCCGACATAAGTCCCTTGAAAAATTTGTTTCAAACGCTTCCTCGAAGCTCTTCCCAACTTCCAACAAAGGTTTTCGGGAGGCTTTGAGCCAATAACAGCTGGCCTTTGAGCTTGAGGGTAGATATTTTATGGCGGAGATCGCCTCTCGCCATATGTATATGCAAAGATATAGTCTCATCCGCATCTGTGGTCCGTTGTTCCATCGTAGGCTTCTATGTTTATGGGTTTAAATGCTGGGAATTCATGATCCAAAGACTCGTCTGGTGAAGTATAGGTGTGCGCGCCAGATTGTATCGCGTTGCTATCGCCGGACACTTGACGTGTTCTTTGCTTATCGGGCTCTTTTGGGTCCAGATGAGATGGACTCTGGGCCATTTGACTATGGGGGCTTTGCGGCCTCTTCGGCTGCCTGGGAGCAGCTTGCGCTTCGGGTAGCTGTCGATTGGTGGCTGCTGCCGGTTTGTTCAGGGTTTTGAGTACTTTGCTCCATCTTATCCGGAGCGCCGCTCTTCCGCTGTGGTTGAGCTCGTTTCTTCTTCAAAGCCAGAAGCGGCGAGCTCGCCAGAAGATCTTGTTCGACGCTCTTCAATTCGCTGCCATTGGGGGCTTGTTTCGCCTTCGGAGGAGGCATAGTTGTGATCCTCAACCTTTCTTCGCCGCTCTTTCATGAGGGCTTCTACATCCTCCTTCACGAAGTCTTGCCGAGGATCGCTTTCAAGACTCTCCTGAGTGTTATTGCCTCGCCGACTTCCATTCTTGTTGTGGCGGATTTAGAGCGCGCCGCCGACGCCGGCGCTTAGGCTGCTTCTTCAAAGAATCTTCTTCCGCCGCCGCCATTCCTCTTTTTGGGTATCCACCATGTAGACATATGACGATGGTGGTTTTCCAAGGCCCCGGCTCGGGTCTCGACGCTTCCGCATCGCCGTCTATAGCGCCGATGTCATCGGAGTCGTAGTTCAGCGCGTCGGTTAGATCCTCAGCACAAGCAAAGTGGAGGTGGTGGGCTCAATTTCTTCATCGTCTGCATTTAACCGCCCCCGCCATAATCCGCCAGGATTTCCGAGCAGCAGAGATGCTTCAGAATTAAGATATCGCCAAAGGCGTAAAAGCCGGAAGATGTCCGCGCGGTGAATTCCATAACCGCGCCCATCCGTTTAATTGGCAGGACGCGAGGCCTCGGAGTCCGCGAGGAGTCCGGCTCGGATCACGAAGTTTCGCAAGGGAGAAGATCAGCATTCCGCCCATCGCCAGATGTTGGCACCGGCGCGGCTTCATCCACCGCCTCGCTATAAGTAAACCGCCCGCAAGAATGGGCGATTCGAAAAGCGCCACCAGCACTGCCCGCGGCAGAGCAGATCATGCCCATCGCCTGTAGCGGCGCGGCTATTGCACGGTCCGGTCAAGATCAAGTCTCCGCGGGTCATCGGGCCGAAGTTTAGGGTTTCAAATCTGACTCGACGGACAGGGCGGCTCGATCCGCTTCCGAGCGGCTAAGGAATTGCCCGCAGCGTAAAGCCGCTGAATATGAAGATCTGTCCGGGAGAAAGTCTCACCACCGACAGCGCTGATGGTTGAAGATGCCATCGAGCCCATATCGTGACCACACGTAGGAACTTTCAATGAAAGCACCAATGTCGGTGTCAAACCGGGCGGATCTTGTAGGGGTCCCAACTGCATGCCCTAGGCGGATGGTAACAGGAGACGAGGGACAAGTTTTTTACCTGTGTTCAGGCCCCTCTCGATGGAGGTAATACCCTACGTCCCTGATTAATATTGATGATATGGGTAGTACAAGAGTAGATCTACCACGAGATCAAGGAGGCTAAACCCCTAGAAGCTAGCCTATGGTATGATTGTTGAGATGTACGTTGTCCCTTACGGACTCAAAGCCCTCCGGTTTATATAGACACCGGAGAGGCTAGGGTTACACGAGTCGGTTACAATGGTAGGAGATCTACATATCCGTATTGCTGCTTGCCTTCCACGCCAAGTAAAGTACCTTCCGACACGAAATGAGTCTTCAATCTTCTATTCGTAGTCCGGGAGTCCCGCGGATATCGATAGTCCGCTATCCGACACCCCTAGTCTAGGACTCCTCAACCACTATGTCATCCATGTAAGCTTCTACATTTCGCGGCAACCGCGCTCAAAAGCATGACCGAACTCCCCATACAATGCTGAACCAGCATTCTTTTAGTCCGGCGAATCCATACAAAGCAAAGACGCGCCATGGAGTAATGAATGCGTTTTCTTCATCCCTTCGCCATGAAGATCCGATGATATCCGAGTATGCATCAAGAAATGAAAGTAAATCAATCCCGCCGTGGAGTCGATAATCCGTCAATGCGCCGCAAGGGAAATGGATCTTTGGGACAAGCTTATTAACATCGCGAAGTCAATACAAAGCCTCCACTTCCATTCGCCGGCGCACGCATACTGTGATTGGCCAACCACGAGGATGGAGCACCGACTGCTGCCTCGCTGCTTCCAACTTTTGATCTCTTCTAATGAATTCTGACGCCCACCTTGTTTTAACCTCTGGACGGGCCGCCAAGGTGAGGGCGACGGCAAGGTGGTTCAATTACTTTCCGAACACCGGGATGTCGATGATTGCCATGCAAACACATCGACATTCGCCTGCCAGAAAGCAACAAGCGCCGCTTCCTATTTGGGGTCAAGCTGGCAATCGGCGGTGAAGGTACCACCACATCCTCCTTGGCGCCACTTTCTTGGTCTCGTGAAGCTGTCTTTTGCCTTCTTGCACTTGCCGTGGAGCTCGATGGTGTGTCTTGATGCAAGCGCAGCACCAAGAGGTGCGCTGCGGAGGGCATCAGAGCTGTTCTGCCGGACTTGGTCTTCTTTCTTCCCCGGATTTCAGCGCAAGTGTCTTTGCGATCCGCCGCAGCCTCGCCGCTTCCCCGTAGATCTTGTCAAGACAGATAAGGGCATCTTTCTTGTCGCCAGTGATGTAAATGACACTTATCGGACCGGCATCTTGAGCACGCCAGAAGCGAGCGGAGAAGCTGCCATGAACTTGGCGAAGCGCCGATTTGCCAAGTATCCCATTGTAAGGCAATGGGAAATCAGCGACGCCAAAGGTGACTCTTCGCCCCGAAATTTAACTCACGCCAAATGTAACCGATAAAGGTGATCTTCGCTTGCTCCCCGGTTGATTCGAAAGGTACCACTTCTTCGAGCTCGCCGTCAGATCCGAGCTTTGAGCACCGCGAGATCAGATTCAAGCCGCCCCACCGCCAACCAGCATCTTTGTAACCTTGAGGTTGCGATAGTTGGTGAAACCAACATCGGGTAAGCACCCGATCGCAGCTTATATCGCAGGATCTCAACATCAAAGATGATGGGCTGTTGATCATTTCTCAACGGCTTGCGCGCGATTCAACTGATGGTTCACACGACAATCTCACGCACCCATTGTTTGAGCTGGCGGTGCTAAGTATGCAGAGAAGCACCGCTGCTGACGACAAACCTCTGCCGCTTCTCGAACTCCTGCTCGTCCGCCTCATCTTCGCCCATCTCTTCGTCTCCTCATATTTTTCATCCTTGTCGCGCCACGGGAGGTTCGTCTCCTGCCGCTGCTATTCTTGCCGCGCGCCCCCTGCCGAGACGCTCTTGCCGGATCCTCCACCACCTTCTGGGCCTTCTCCTTGTCGTGGCACTCAGATTCAGCCAGAGCTCAACAAGCTGCTCAACCTTCTTGCAAGTCTGGAGATCATGGGCCTTGCGCGGTTGATCTGCAAGACGAAGCTGCCGAGCCGTTCTGCTTGTCGGCGTCACCACAATTTCGCCGAGTCACCAGCTTTGGCCTTCGGGCGCTCACCTCCGGCTTCCTCGCTCGACTAACTAGCACATCCTTAGCTTTCATCTTTCTGTTATTTCGCCTCCGGCTCTTCTTTTGCCGGCGCATCCTCACCGTCAGATCCTTCTCCTGATTCTCCCGGAGTTTCTCCTCCTCGGCACATGCACATTTGTCGGCCAGAGCATATAGCTCATGATATCTTCTGATTTTGCACATCGCCATCTCTCCTCATCCTCGCGTTACGACGCTCGATGGAACGCGCCGATAACCGGCGCGGGTGGACGCTCGATGTTGCGTTGCACTTGGCTGAATCTTTGAATGTACTTGCGCAGGGGTTCTCTCTTCTTTCTAGGCGAGCATGAAGATCGCCTTCCGGCCGCGGGGCTTAGGGTCACCGCGGAAGGTGCCGACAAACCGATGGCACAGATTCGCCCATGAAGAGATGGAGTTGTCCGCAAGTGCATGAGCCAAGACCCGACGCGGCTTGAGCACTAGCGGAAAGTAGTTGGCGATCTTCGTCTCCGCCTCGCAGCTCAAGACCGCGATGGTGTAGACGCTAAGGAACTCGACAGATGTATCCCGCCATCGCATTTTCGGCACATCTGGTTGGTTCTGGTATCACATCGACTCGCCGCAGCTCACGAGTGAACGAACGCAACTCTACCGTGATACTAAGTCGCCGTTCGGGCGATGCATATCAACAGCGGCCCGCTGGTCCGACCGACGCCGCTGTTTCTTCGACGCTGGCGCGAAAGTATTAGCGCCTTCTTGTCGCCGTTTGGAGAACTTGGCGCTGATCGCGACGAGCTCGGGTCCGACGACGCGGTGGAGTCGGTACCAGGTTAGCCCGGGCGAAGTCGGGCGATCTTGGCTTCGGGAGTGCACGGTGGTGGCACCCCACCGGCCCGGGCGCTGCTTGTGCGCCTGGCGTTTTGCCGGGCTTGACGCGTTTTGGCCACGCCGGGCTTACGCCGCTCATAAGCCGATGAGGTTTCAATGGTGGCCTCCTATCGCCGATCTTGTCCGCATCGAGGGTAACCCAGAAGCGTTTCGCCAACGCTCGAGTCTTGGGCGGCGGTGGCGAACGGCGCCAGGAGCGGATATGCTCAAACTTCTACAGTGTTAGAAGGAGCAACATCTCGCCCAGCGATCAGACGCGCTGTACAAACATGTTGACGCGATGTCGGGCCTTGAGCGCCCCGCGATCCACCAGCTTGGCCTTGTTCCAACGCTAGCACGGTGCTAGGGGCACCATGGCATGTCGATCCCCACCCCCGGAGGGGTGCGGTATGCACAGACGCCGGTTTGCGGGCCTTTGTCCTTGACTCCGGTGACGATGTGAGTCCCTCGTCGGCGCCTGCTCTCATTGGCTTACCCCACCGCTTGTTCAGGTGGCGATGGGATCGACGCGACGATTCAAACCAGCTCAGCTTCTTCTTCTTGCGGCATGTCGATGAAGGTGTTGATGTAGCGCCAACACCGGATCAGGTTCGCGATAACCTCGACGCCTACGCGCCAAAGATGTCGTGGGATTGCGGATAGTTGGTGAAACCAACATCGGCAAGCACCGACCGCGATTATGCGATCGGGGTGATCCTCGACATCAAAAGATGATGGGCGTCTGAACCACTTCAGCGGTTTGCGCGATTCAAGCTGATGGATTACTGCTGCATTAACTTCGCACCCATTGTTTGAGCTGGCGGTCGCGAAGTATCTGAGAAGCACCGCCGTTGGCCTAAAACCTCTGTCGCTTCTGAAACTCCACCTTTCGTCGGCCTCATCTTCGTCCATCTCTTACGTCCTCATATTACGTCTTCATCCTTGTCGCGGCCACGCAGAGGCTGTCTCCTTGCCGCTGCTTGGCCTGCCATGGCGCCCTCCCGGCCGAGGCGCTTCTTGCGGATCCTCCACCACCTTCTTGGGCCTTCTCCTTGTCGTGCTTTTCGTATTCAGCTTTACGTAGCTCAACAAGCTGCTCAACCTTCTTGCAAGTCGGAGATCATGGCCCTTAGTGCGGTTGATCTTCTTGATCTTGCTTGCGGGCCGTCACCTTGTCGGCGTACCACCACAGCCTCGCTGAGTCACCAGCTTTGGCCTTCTCGGCGCCACCTCCGTTCTTGGGACTGCTTTCGACAACTAGCATCCTTAGCTTTCATCTTTACATTATTTCGCCTCCGGTTCTTCTTTGCTTGGGGCGGCATCCTCCTTGTCGGATCATACGCTCTGCATTCTCTCCAGGGAGTTTCCTCCCTCCTCGCTTTATGCACATTTATCGGCCGAGCATATAGCTCGCTGACATCTCTGATTTTGCACATCGCCATCTCCTCCCTCATCCTGCTGATTCATGCGTTACGATGGAGCAGCGATAACCAGCGGCCAGAGGTGGAGACGTCTGGGATATTGCGTTGCATAGCTGAATCTTTGAATGTACTTGCGCGGGGTTCTCCTTCTTTCTAAGCGGCGAGATGAAGATCGCTCTCTCGGCCGTGGGGCTTGTGGCGCTGTGAAGGTGCCGACAAAGCGATAACGCAGATCTGCCCATGAAGAGATGGAGTTGTCCGGCAAGTGCATGAGCCAAGACTGCGTTGGGCTTGAGCACTAGCGGAAAAGTAGTTGGCGAGATCTTCTCGTCCGCCCCGGCAGCCTGCACGCGATGGTGTAGGCAGCTAAGGAACTCGGCGGATGTATCACCGCCATTACTTCTCGGGTACATCGGCGAAGTTCTTGATCTTTGAGCCCTTTGGACTGCCGCAGCTCACAGTGAGCGGCGCAACCTACCGCATCTGACCGTCGCTGGTTCCTGGCGCATGCATATCAACAGCGGGCCCAATAGGCGCTGTCGGTAACGCCAGCGCTTCTCTTGGCGCTCGTCACGATCGGCGTCTTCTTGTCGTCGTTCTTGGAGAACTTGGCGCTGATCGCGGCAGCTCGGGGAGTCGGCAATAGCGGTGGAAATCGGTGTCGAGGATTAGCCAGCGAGTCGGCGATCTTAGCCTTGGGCGGGGAGTGCGGTGGTAGCACCCACGGTCTTATCGGCGTCGGCTTGCGCTGGGCGTCTTGCGGGACCGGCGTGCTTTCGGTTGCGGGGCTTATCGCCGTTAAGCGAAGCCGATGAGGCTACGAATGGTGGCCCTCTATCGTCGATCTTATGCAGCCTTTGGAGGTAATCTAAAGCGATTGGGCTCGGGCAGCGCTTCCCTCTGGAAGTCTTAGGCGGCGGCGAGCGGCGCGAGGCGGGATATGCTCAAACTTCTGCGGTGTTAGAAGGGCAACATCTCGTCGGTGACCGTCTTTAGCGCTCGTGCCAACATGTTGGCGCATGTTGGCCTTGGCGTCGCGATCCACCAGCAGCCTTGTTCCAGCGCGAAGTGCAGTGCTAGGGGCACCATGGCATTGTCGATCCGCACCTCTGGGAGGGTGCGGTGTATGTCTGACGCCCGAAGCTTGCGGGCCTTGTCCTTGGACACTGGTGACGATGTGAGTCCCCTCGTCGGCGCCCGTTCCTCCGCTGGCGTCTACCCCACCGCCCGCTTGCTCCGGTGGCGATGGGATCGACGCGGACGGACCAACCAGCTCCGAAGTCTTCTTCTTCGGTGGCATGTCGATGAAGGTGTTGATGTAGCGCGCGCGAACAACTGGATCGAGGTTCGCACAACCTCGGCGCCCCTACAGCGCCAAAGATGTAAGTGGGGAAGCGAACACGTATGGGGCGGGGCCCCTTCGGTCCGGCAAGGGAGGCGGAGGCGCCTGAAAAGCGGTCGGCGAAGCAGCGAGATTTTACCCGGCCGGGCTCTCCGGAGAGATAAAACTCCTCTTCTGCTTTGTTGTGGTATTATGTTCTTGCTCAAGAGCGTGGCGTTCTGTTTTTGAAGAGTCAACCCCTTCTCGTTGCGCATGGGCCTCCTTTTATAGGCTAAAGGGTCGCAAGCAGTGTGCTTGAGCAGAGGTAAAAAAAGTAAAGAGGGTTGGTACAACCGCTATCTCTGATGCCCCTACCTAACTCGGCGGCGGGGGACAAGGGCATTTAATGCCCGTGCAGTCGCCAAGCAGTCACGAAAGCGATCGTTAGAGGCGCCGATCGCCGATGGCCTTCTCGTCATCTCCACTTGCCACCTCGCACGCTTGGCTGCTGGCGCCCGCCATGTGCTCTGGGATGGTCCCAGCGGCGACCGTCGGCGAATCTTGCTGGGCGTGGGCGCCGGGTGGTAGCCGCCATGGCGAGCGCCTTGCATGATCGTTGTCTTGCCTCACCGAGCTTGCCGCTCATCCGGGCTCTGCCGAGACAGCGCGCATTCGCGGCAAGTTCTTGCGATGCCTTGGTTGGTCTTCCGGCAAGCTCCTCTTGCGGGCCTTGCTCTTCGGCAAGCTCCTCTTCTTGAGTCTTGTCTTCTCGGTCAAAACACTTTTTCTTGAATGGCATCGGCATGAACTCACGGAGGATCTTGGCGGGCGCTGGCAAGCCTAACCCATTGGGTGCTGCATTGCCCGTGCACCAGTTCGGGATACTAAGGTACCCCTACTTTAGTACACCGACAGAGAGTTCATTGAGAGAACAACACTCCCCCTATGTCCATGCCTACACCTAAACAAGATATCATGATGAGTATGGTGGGATGTGCAAGGGTTCAAACCACATTGCTCCAATCAATGATATTTAGCTCATGCCTTAACTCACGAAATCTTGCTTCATCCAAGGGCTTCGTGAAAATATCTGCAAGGTTATCATGAGTGTTGACATACTTGAGCTTGATCTCCCCTCGCCTAATGTGATCCTGGGTGAAGTGATACCGAATCTCAATATGCTTCATCTTGAAGTGTTGCACCGGGTTGAGAGAGATCTTGATGGCACTTTCATTGTCACACCAAAGAGGCACTTCGTCACAAGTGACACCTTGATCCTTCAAAGTTTGCCTCATCCATAGAAGTTGAGCACAACAACTACCGGCAGCTACATACTCCGCTTCGGCGGACGAGAGAGATACATAACTTTGCTTCTTAGAAGACCAACTGCATAAAGACAACCAAGAAATTGGCACCCTCAGGAGTGGACTTCCCTATCCTCTTTGTCTCCATGTCTGAGTCTGAATAGCCCAAAAGATCAAAGTTGGCTCCTCTTGGGTACCATAAGCCAAAGTTTGGGGTATGAGCCAAATACCGAAAGATTAAACTTGACCGCTACAAAGTGGCTTTCCTTAGGTCTTGACTTGAAACGTGCACAAATTCCCACACTCAACATGATATCCGGTCAAGATGCAAACAAAGGTAAAGCAAGGATCCAACCATGGAGCGATATACCTTTTGATCCACCGCTTTACCATTGGGATCAATGTCAAGTTGGCATTTGACAAGCATTGGAGTGGAGGCCGGCTTGACATCACTTAGCTTGAATCTCTTGAGCATGTCTTGAGTGTATTTGGCTTGGTTGATGAAGCTTCCTTCTCTTCTTTGCTTGATTTCAAACCCGAGAAAGAACTTCAACTCTCCCATCATGGACATCTTGAACTTTGAGGTCATGAGAGCGGCAAATTCCTCATTGGAAGCTTTGTTAGGGGAACTGTCGTGGAATTAACATGTCAGATGTCCTCATGGAAGGACTTAGTCACAGAGCCATCGCAACGGGTTAGCTTGAAGGGGTTAAGCAGGACACGGGACACGGGAGTTTTATGCTAGTTAGGCCCCTTCAATGAAGGTAAAAGCCTACGTCTAGTTGTGATGGGATTGATTGGGTTTTGATGACCAGGGAGCAAATACGCTTTGCCTGTGTCTCGATTTGTTGTTTCTTGTTCCTGAACCGCCGCCAGGTCATCCCTTTATATACATAGGTTGACGCCCGGCCGGTCTACAAAGTCCCGAGGCCGAATCATACAGGCTATCCGGCTCGGTCTCTCCTTTCCTAACTTACACTACAAGTTACATAACCATGGCGGTTTACCACTATGGGCCTTAATCCGCCCTTGGGCTCCGGGCCTCTAAGCTTGATGAGTAAGCGCCATCTTAGGCTCTTCGTGGGCTTCAATATAATTGAGGTGAACCGGGCCCTCTGGCGGTTTACACTCGATAGTTATATCCCCAACATTAGGCCCCAGATTGGTTTGAACCTGTTCATGTCAATCTTCAACACTTAAAGAAATCTTGTAAACACCTCCTTATATTATCGTAAACCGCCATGTTGGCTTCTCCTGTAAACTTTGTTAAACCGCCATGGCGTCATCCTCTGGACACAGCAACGGACCATCATGACATCATCTCTGTATAAAAAGATTAAAAAGATTCCCTTCACTAATGGTGCCCTCTCTGCCACTTCAGGCTCCTCGATTCTTGCGTCTGCCATTTATCCCTTTCTCCTTATAAATAAAGCCCAAGGGTCCTTTTCTTTCTTCCCCTTCCATGCCTTCCTCTTCCTCTTCCTCCTCACGACGCCCAAGCTCTGAAGCTCCGCCGCCGCCCTCGACCCTTGAGAACTGCAGCGACAAAGGCCGCTGCATCAACCTGAATCGAACCAGAGTTCGCGGCATCCCTCCGCAGTAGATCTGCACTGGTAAGTTTTCCCTTTCCCGCATCCTTAGATCTGTTCTAGGGTTAACGAGTTCATCCTATGTTCATAAGTGTTCATCCCAGCTCTTCGTTTTTCCTTCTGTCGTGGTTGCTTTGATCCAATAGTAGCATAGATCTCGTGCGGTAGTTACTCCACATCCATTTTTATTACTAGTAGATCTTCCTTTTTTGTAAACAATCCTCAGTAGAGCGCACAACCTTCTCTGTTCCACTTAACGCCATTATAGGTCGCAGGAATTTTTCTTTATTGAAGCACGGTAGATCCAAATAAATTTCATCATTGTGTGAAATCTGTTTTTGTCAACACTTAGCAGATTTTCATTTCTGGCTCCTTCACCTAAGGGCGGTTTAAACCTGCAGTAGTTGGGAATCCGCCATATATCATTAGTCCTCACCTTAAACCGCCATCTTGATCTGAATAGCAATTCCCGGTTTATCTCACATATATGCTTTGATCAAATTTTCCGGTTTGACTCCAATTAATACCCTTGAACCGTCCATCGTAAACCGGCCTTCATTTTAACTTTACAGTTTGCTGTTCAAGATGACCAAACAATTCGCTGCTTGCAACTTGGTTCCGTCCTGGATCATGGAAACGCAGATCAATGAATATGTAGTGACGGGCGCTTTAGCTTCATAGAATGTCCTTCACTGGCGAGTTCCTGGCCCTCAGTGCCCTCCTGAGCCTCAGGATGGAGAAGTTATTGTTTTTATGCAGCACTTAGACCGGGGATTCAGCCCTCCTGGTTCAAAAATTTTCCGGGATGTCCTTGCTAGCTTTCAACTTCATCCACAAGACATTGGACCAAATTCCGTGTCAAACATATGCAACTTTCAAGTATTTTGTAAAGTTTACCTTCAAGAAGAACCATCTGTCGAGCTATTCCGGGACTTCTTCCATCTAAACCACCGAACTAAATTTTCTGATGGTCCTAATAAGGAACTTGGCGGGGTATCAATCCAGAAGAGGAAAGAAGTTGATTTCCCACATGCATCACACCACAATCATCCCAAAGACTGGAACCAAACTTGGTTTCTTGTCGAACACTGCCCTATTTGAAGAGAATCCCTTGTCGGGTTACCGCCCTCACCGACTTAGCAACGGCCACCCATTGCCTCGACGATTAACTGCCAAAGAACGACAAACTTATGCTCCTCAACTCGCCAAGCTCCGGGCTCTCTTGGCCAACGGTTTGACTGGCATTGATCTCGTGCGCTGTTGGGTTAAATGGCACATCCTTCCCTTAAGTCGCCACTCTGGATTAATGCATGAGTATACCAGCAACTCCAACGATCCTCAACGGTTTAACGAAATAGAGGTGACTGATGACGAAGTCACCGAATCGGTGAAGAAGATGCTAGATGAACCAATCGCCGCATGCAGCCAAACCGGGCTGGCCCCCTTTTATACCGCCAACAAACCACCAGCGGTAAATATTTTAACCTTGTACTTTCTTGATCCGCCTCCGCTTTAACGTTGTTCTAATAAATCTTTGTTTAATCTTTACAGCCCAACAACTCTTTTTGGAAAAGGAAAACTTCAGATAAACCGGCCAGAGCTCCTCGTGCCAAGAGCAAAGCTACCAAGAAAGCAACCAAGAAGAAGACCGGCGAAGCTGCTGATCCGCCCGAAGATGCTGAAGATTCGGATCAAGAGGTAGAACTTGACTCCCTTGGCTCCTTTTTCAAACATCTTATTAACAATTACTATCATCGGGATGATAAGGAGGTCAGCCGTGCAGACCATGTTGAGGTAATCTCTCTTTCCTCCGATTCAGATCTTGTGCCGGTTCAAAGATTTTGCCGTGCAGTTTGGAAAGTGAAATACTCTCACCCTCTTGCTTATTTGGATCCAAAATTTCGTTTAAAGAAACAGCAACCTGAAGGGCGCTGCACAACCCGACACCGTGGCCAGCAAGTCACCTCTTCCGGTTTACCGGATACACCAACCCGAAAGCGTCGTCCAGAGGTTACTTGCTCTCCCGAAAAAGTTATCCTTTGAATGGTTTCTTCCGATACCCACTTAATCCGTCTGATCCGAATTACTAGGCGTCTTCCAATTCATCTGGCGGTTCATCAACTACTCAGCTGCCTCCCCTCAATACCGTCGCTGGTTAAGTGCATTGTTTTTCGGTTTGTCTCTTCATGCATCAGTTATCATACTAATCTTTGTTTTGACGTTGTAGTGCCAAGGCCCGATTGAGCAACAAAGCCAAGACCAGCGGCCCCTCTGACGATGTTGAACCGGAGAAGACCCCAGACAATGCTGGTGAAAATCCTGATATTGTCATGGATGATACTGCCCCGCAAGACCCAGCTACCGATGCCAATCCGCCAGAAGCTGAACCGAAAACACATGTTGAAACATCAAGTCCACATGCCACGCCTTCAAGTCCAGTTGCTGATCCGCTGAGGTCAACTACTGATCCACCAAGCCCTGCAGCCAAACCGCCAAGCCCTGCTGCCAATCCACCAAGCCCAGCCAAAGATAATGTCAATCCGCCGAGCCCAGCCAAAGATGATAACGTTGTTGTCACTGGTACTGCTTATACTGCCCCAGGCAACACAATTGCTTTATCGAAGCACAGTGCCAAGGATGAATTTGCTGCTATGGGCAAGGGAAAATGGAAGACCGACTTGTCCGACTATGTTAATCTTTCTGCTCAAGATCTTCATTCCGGATTCTTGAACCGGCTTTACGCCAGCCGAGATTATGAAGCCGGTTTGGTGAATCTGATGAAGGAACGCTATGAGGTAATCTTCAAAACACCATCTTTATTCTGTACATTCATTGCATTGTAGCCCCCAAGGGCCGGTTTATCTTTTAAAGATAAACCGGGTCTTTAAAGATAAAGAACACTTTGACTTCTAGCCCCCAAGGGCCGGTTTGTCTTGTGAAGACAAACCAGGACTTTTATATTCCATATTGTACCTTGTTGACTTTCCTTATGTATTTTTTGGATCAAACACACATTAGCCCCCAAGTGCCAAGATTAAAACTTGTATTGATCCTTGGGACTTTAAACAATTAGTAGTAAATAAGCAATTCGTATTAGCCCCCAAGTGCCAAGTGTATAACTGGTTATATACCTGGGACTTTGAAAAAATATTTACATGCTCCTCCTCTATCCGTGACAGGTTGATATAAATCGCCAAGGCACTCAAATTGCCGATCTTCAAGAGAACATCAAGTCCCAACAGGCAGAAACATCCAAGGCAAAAGATGAGCTGAAAACCGCTTTAACAGCCATGGAACAACTTAAAGAAGGGTCAAAGGCGGCGTGCCAATGGGAGGCTGAAAAGAATGCATTCTTTGAAGCGGGCTGAAGGCAGGAGTCGGCTCTTAAACCGGTGGTGGAAGAGCTAACTGGATTGAAGCGCCAAGTGAATGCCATGACCTCTGCAAATATTTGGTAAGTACTTTTGCCAAGATTCCTTGAATAATCATCTTTGTAATCTTGCCGATTTAACATCACAATCTTAAACCGATGTAGGTGGCTGAGGGAGTCCTGGACTAGGGGGTGTCCGGACTGCCGGACTATCGATGTCCGCCGGACTCCCATACTACGAAGATAGAAGATTGAAGACTCCGGCTCGTGTCCGGAAGGTGCTTTCCTTGGCGTGGAAGGCAAGCTTGGCAATACTGGATATGTAGATCTCCTACCATTGTAACCGACTACATGTAACCCTAGCCTCTCCGGTGTCTATATAAGCGGAGGGCCTTAATCCGTGGGGCGAAGATACATCTCAACAATCATACCATAGGCTAGCTTCTGGGTTTAGCCTCCTTGATCTCGTGGTAGATCTACTCTTGTACTACCCATATCATCAATATTAATCAAGCGGGGCGTGGGTTTTACCTCCATCGAGAGGGCTGAACACAGGTAAAAACATCGTGTCCCTCGTCTCTTGTTACCATCCGCCTAGACGCACAGTTCGGGACCCCCTACCCGAGATCCGCCGGTTTTGACACCGACATTGGTGCTTTCATTGAGAGTTCCTCTGTGTCGTCGCCGATAGAACGGATGCCTCCGCCCATCTTCAAAGACGGTGTTTTCGCCGGAGGGTTCTTGGCCGCAGGCCAAACTATTCGGCTCGGCGGTTTTCTCATGACTGCCTGTCCGGCCGCCGCTTCGGCAATGACTTCTCAAGTCGTCGGAAGAAATCTTCGCGTCAGCCCTAAAGCTGCCGAACAGTTAGATCCAATCGAGCTCTCGTCTGTTAACGAGCTCTTGGATCGCATCGCCGCCCTGGGAGTCGCTATGGACTACAACCAGATTGGGCTTAAAACCGATCTGAAAGAGATCAACTCTCCCGGGCCACCCTGCGTCTACGTGGTGGAGGAACAATCTGACAACTTCGTTGACAATGTTGAAGACAATTCATGTCCGGATTCCCGAACCCTCCATGCGGATCCCGGGAGGGCGGACTTCGATCGAGCATTGAACTTAAAATCATGCATCGCCCGGACTCATTGGATTCGTCTAGCAAGCCAAATTTCGAATTGGAAACTCCTTGGCCTTTGAGCCTCAAGATGGGCGAGGGATCCGGATTTTGTTCCACCCACCGCCCGGACATATGTGATCTATCTCTAATCGGCAAGAGCCCAAGCAGTACATCACTCTGGGCGATTCCTCCACAGTTATGGGCGGGATAAAGGGCTGTCGAGAGGAAAGCATAATATCAATCTTACGCAATAAGCGCACGGACAAGGGAATACTAAGCGCCATTGATAAATGCATAAAATTCTGCTTCACCGATCGGCATCCATTATGCGAAAATCTTGTGCGATGGAGAGTTTCAGGAAGACCGAAAATCATATTTGGGATAATCCATTTAAACCCGATCCGCGATAAAGGCGCCTTACAATCAGGCCCGGATGCAAAAACGAAAAACAAAAACCCAATAAGGAAAGCGGAACCGTCTTTGGAGGGATGGCTCAATGGACCTGTAAACTTCATAATCTGAGAGGAGCCGTCCCAACACATAACCTTGAGCATGTTGGATATTACGGCGGTGGCCAAAAGTGGCGAAGAGCTTCTAGCTCGGAAAACCACTCCAACAATACCAGCCGGTATAAATCGGTCTTGAGACTTTCGCATCAAATAACATGCGAAAATGAGCGATCCATGAACTTCGCGAAGTCTACCAAGTAGCAACAGCAAATCCATGGGCGACACAGCTATTACCTTCAACGCCGGCGAGCCCACGTTTGAACAACAAGAGCCCGGCCGCCTGGGTACTTAGTCCCATAGTGGGCGGCTTTTGGTGACAAAAGTCCTCATGGATGGCGGCGATGGACTAAACCTCATTCTGAGAAACTCTGTGAAAAATGGAAATCGATCGGGCCGTATTGGCGAAGCATCACAACCTTTAGAGGAATAATCCCTAGCGGGAAGCGGCTGCACGGAAAAATTACACTCGGCGTGGTGTTCGGCTCTCGGGACAATTACAGATCGAAGAAGTCACGTTCGGGTGGCCCCATTCAGCGATGGCTATGGCGCCATATTAGGGCGAGAGGCATTCACAATTTTCAAGCAATACCTCATTACGGGTACATGAAGCTCAAAATGCAGGCCCGGCGGAATAATCACTCTCGTTAGTGATCCGGACATAGCACTCCGCGCCCGAAAATAAGACGGCCGCACTAGCCCTCGAGGCACTATCAAAACCTTAGCGGCGGAGGAACTCACCACTTGTGCTCTCGGTGAAACGAGGGCGATGTGATACTTGATAAAAGATCCAAGTCCACTTCCTTCAAACCAGCGAGATGAGATAGTAAAATTTCAGGTCCACCAGCGGACCCAACAAAGGCGGCCTCCATCGGAGCGCAGTTGAACCCGAAGTTGGCCGCCTTCGCGAATTCCTCCGGGAAAATTGGGATATCTTACTTTGGCATCCCTCGGACATGCCGGAATCCCTCGCGGGTTGGCGAGACACGGACTAAACATCTTAAAAGTTTAAGCGGTCAAATAGGCTCTTGACGATTTTCGAGCCCAAAAGACGAGGCAATGGGAGAAGAAACTAGCCAAGTTATTAGAAGCGGATTCATTAGAGATATCAAACATCCGGACTGGCTACCAAATTTGGTGATGGTACCAAGAAGGATAAATCACGGCGCCTCGTATCCGATTTTAAAGACCTCAATAAAGCCTGCCCAAAGGATCCTTCCCTCTCCCCGCGCCGATCAAATTATCGATGCCACGGCGAAACACGATTAGTTGTGCTTCTGGGCGCATACTCTGGATATCATCAAATCAAGATGGCGAGCGAACCAAGCATAGCGGCATTTATCACTCCATCACGGACCATTACCTTCAACACGATGCCCTTCGGACTCAAAAGCGCCGGCGCAACATATCGGCGCATGATTCAAACATGTTTGGCCACCGGATCGGCAAAACGATCGAGGCATCGTGAAAGCGGCGTGGTCGTCAAAACAAACTCGTCGAAACTTTAGTAGGCGATTTGAGGCTCACATTCGACAACCTTAGAGCATATGACATCAAGCTAAATCCTGAAAAATGTGTTTTGGTGTACCAGCGGAAAGCTGCTTGGGCTTCATCGTTATCCGGTAGAGGTTGAAGCAAATCCGGCCAAAATCCGGGCTCTTTCACGATTGGATATTCCAAAGGACCTCAAGCAAATACAAAAATTAACGGGATGCGTGGCAGCTTTAAGCTGTTTATCTCCCGTTTAGGAGAAAGGCGTTGCCCTTTATGCGCCTCTAAAGGCGCCGAACACCAGTGGGCGGATGCACGCCACCGCCGGACTCGAAGAAATAAAGGCCATACTGGCAACAAATTCGGTCCTGGCTGCGCCCACTCTGGGCGAACCAATGTTGTTATACATCGCAGCAACACATCAAGTTGTAAGCGCAGTCCTCGTCGTCGAATGAGCGACAGAAGGGCATAAATTCCCTCTCCTAAAACTAGTGTATTATGTATCCACTGTGTTAACCCCTGCAAATCCGCTACCGCACTATCAAAAAGATAGCATCTGCGGTGTTCATGGCGTCTCGAAAGCTTGGCACTACTTTCAAGAGTGCTCGATAACGATGGCCTCGGAAGTACCACTCAATGACATTATAAACAACAGCGGCATAGCGGGCAGGATAGCAAAATGGGCCATCGAGCTCTTACCATTCGACATCACTTACAAACCTCGGCGAGCCATAAAGTCACAAGTTTTGGCTGACTTCATCCGCCGAATGGTGAAGCGAACTCCTAAAAATCTGGCGCATACTCAATGGACTATGCGCCAGCCGGTTCCAAAATGTTGGCGTCTTTGGGGCTAGCGTCGTACTAACGTCCCCACGGAGACCAGATCGATATGTACTTCAAATAATGTACGGACTCCAACAATGCAGCGAATACAAGGCCCTACTACATGGTCTCGGATGGCGGTCTCCATGGGCATTCAGCGCCTCGAGGTGCGCGGGACTCAAACCTGCAATATCCCAAATAAGCGGGACTTGATGCCAAGGATCCGAAAATGGCAGCATATCGTAGCGTTGTCCTAAAATGTCAGCTTCGGTTTGAAGGACTTGAATTCCATCACATAGCAGAGACAATAACCAAGCGGCCGGCGTCACGGCGCGCGTCGGTGCGGCGTGATCTTGTCCTCAAATATCTTCACAGAGCGGCTTTTCAAACCATCCGTACTATGGGAAGAGCACCCGGCAGCGACAAACCGGAGAAAACCGCGCAATCGGTGATTGGCGGATGACATGACACCCTCGCCCGACATAATGGCGATGTCGCGGCGTGGACAGAACCTTTCCTAGCCTACTTGCTTGGCGGGAACTTCCGAACCAAAATGAGGCCGCTTTGCATAGTCCGTGATCGAAGGCCTACAAGGTCCATGAGGAGAACTTTATAAGAAAAGTACTACGGAGTCCTTCAAAGGTGTATCTCCGAAGAAGAGGCGAAACCTCTGGCTAAAATCCATGCGGACTAAGGCGGACACCTGCCAGCAGCCCGAGCCCTGGTAGGAAAGGCATTCCGTATAGGATTTTATTGGCGGTGGCTCGAGGCGGATGCACAAGACTTAGTCCCAGCGATCGTCGGTTGTCGACTCTTTGCTAATTAGAGCCATATGCCACCCGCCCTCAAAACCATACCCATTACACGGCGTTCGCGATGCAGGGGCTTGACATGGTTGGACCCCTTAAAGGGAGCCCACAAGAAAAAGTACCTATTGGTCATGGTGGATAAGTTCACCAAATGGATAGAGGCCAAACCGGTTAAAGCGGCGAGTCGGACCAGTGATAGACTTCATATCGGAGGTGGTACACGTTCTGAGTCCCCACAACATCATCACCGACAGCACGAACTTCATGGCCGATGAGGTTAAGTCATAGTGCAAAAATATGGGCATCAAGCTCGACTATCGTCGATCTATCACCCTCAAACCAGCGGTCAAGTGGAAAAAGCAAGCGGTCTAATAATGGCGGCATTAAACCCAGGACTAGTGAGGTCACTCACTAAATCCGACACCTAATGGGTTGAGGCTCGACTCCGTACTCACGGGGCTGCGGACAACGCCTAACCGCACTACGGATTCACACCATTTTTATGGTATCTGGCCTGAGGCGATCTTGCCTGCGACATTATTCATGACTCACCTTGAGTGCGCATGTATGAGGAGAGAGGGCGAGCTGGATCGGCGGGACAGCTGGACACATTGGAGGAAAAACGGCGTCGCGAAGGCTCGTTCCGCATTCTATCGGCAGCAGGCCGAAGGTATCAAAGAAGAGAAGTATGGGCCAAGACTTACAGCGTTGGCGAACTAGTTCTCGCTTTGCCGGACAAGAAAAGGACAAGCTCAAGCCCGGATGGGAAGGCCCTTCATTATTGATCAAGTATTGACCGGTAGACATACCGTCTCTGAAATCGTCGGACAACCGACTCGAGCGAACCCATGGAGCAGCCCGACTCCGGCGATTCTATGCCTAGCGCTGGACTAAGAGTTCGTCCCTTCCCCGTCAACCTTTTATACTTGGCTGTCTTTTGTTTCTCTTTTTATCCTGTTAACTTAAAAGCCCTTGGGGCCTATTTTAGCATTCTTTGCATCGCATGGCGTGCCATCCTTTTCGTTATTCTGGGGCTTCTTTTATAGAAGCTCAACTATCTGAGTTTCATACCCAACACATGTGTCAAGCTTCCACATGTACCTTTTAATCGCCATTATATGCATCGATATGACTTAAGTTTTGGCCAAGCTGGGTTGCTGGCTCTGTGCTTACCCCTACATTCCGATTGTTCGGCTAGGAGGTAAAGGAGCACCTCTGCGATTATTCTTGCGGGTCGGCGGATGTGTACCTCGGTGGGTGAAGCGAAAGCTAAGCGTTCTTAAGGGAATATTGATTGATGATTTAAAGATGACTTTTGCTTATTTATCTATCTGCCCCGGATGTTTCTTTGCTCTCTTTGCAGTCGGACATGCACTTTAGGGCATGCCTCCCAGCGAAAGGAACCCTTAACTAAACTATTCTCCTGGAAGATGTTTCTTACTAACCATGTAATATAACATAACTAGTTGGGCACTTATGCGATAAAGCACTAATGACCCTACGCCTGGTCTCCATGCATACCCCGATTTTTTCATAACCGAGAAGGTATTCGGACACACTCCGGACTCTAGGGTCCAGAGGTCGAAGCGAAAAGGTCGGCAAAGACAAACGATCTACAATCCGGCTAGAAGGCATTTCATATGTCACTTTAAAAAGGACAACATACATTGTCAAGTCTATTGATTGTATTCCTCCTCAATCCCGTCTAACAGGCTGTCTAGTTTACTGATCCGTTGGGAAAATTTTGCATCGAGTTCTACTTGGCTGTACACTAAACTTCATGAGGATCTCCTTCCCATCGGGCCCCACGGTCAACTTGACCATATGGTTGGGGTCCGCCTTCTTCTACTGCGTCTTCACCATGGCCCAAGCCTCCACAGCACCTTGACGACAAGCGAAATCTTCCACAAGCGGAGCGCTGCCGTACTCCTGCAACTTCTCTGCAAGCTCCCGAGGCCCTCGGGCAGGGTGAGGATGGCCATAAAGCACATCTGGCGCCACTCATTACCTGCCGAACTTCGTTCGAGTAGCTGCAATAGTTGGGAAGTTGTTCACCCATTGATATGGGCATCTCCTCTGCAGGATGACCCGTGAGTATACCTACAAGACATATCATGTCAAACTACTTCCTCGCCGAACTCTTCTTTTCAAAAGAGTTCGCTCAAGCACTTCGATATATGCCACGGCAAGCCGTTGATTCTCCTTAGCCGGGCGGACAACTCGGCTGTCGCCTTTCAGCTCTTCTTGAGCTTGGCGTTGGCATCTTGGAGCTTGTGCCTTTCTGCTGAACCCTATTCAGCACACTCTCGCGACCTTTAGTGGCGAGCGATGTTTGCTGTCTGGATCTTGTCGTGCGGTACCTGCAATGTCATCATTAGACTCACACGCGCCGCCCGCTGTATCTATATTTCTTAATAAAAATGTGTTACCGGAGGGTCTTTACATCTCCTCCTGCGGCGACAAAATCTTGACCTCAAGTTGACCTTGCAATCTTGCAGCTCCGAGACAATTGGGCGTTCTTCTCGTTAAGTGCACTGAAATTTACAATGATCCTTAAATCAGTTAGAATAACTAATTTAAGTCTCGGGAACTCTTGGTATATACAACCATTAAAATTCCCTTACCGTATGTCTTTAACATCTTTGCTCAGTAGCTCTGGTAAAACCATTTTGAGCACGCACGGAGATGCCGTCCCTAGCGTTAAAGGCATCCAACGCCTCGGGAAAAAGCACGCTTCTTGAAATCTTGTCGTCGAGGCGCCTATGATTCATAGCCCTCTCCACCTCAGACTTGGTGGCGGACAGTCTATCGGTATCCTCCGTTGGAGCAGGATCCGGTTCGCGCCTTGCGCTTGCCTCCCCCTCCAGTCCGGGTGCTGGAGCCTGGCTGGTGTTGGTCGGATCGGCAATTCTTGCGCTCGCAGTCCGGCGAGCGCTTTTTCTCCTATAAAGATCATGAGCACTTAGACGTTTCCTCGGAATGTTGCTCGAAAAGTTCAAACACGAGCTATACCTCTGCGGCGACGTTTCCGTCCGCACGGCGCTCCTTTTTCTCTTGCTAGTTCGGACTGACCTATGTAGGTCGGCCGCCGCAGGCTCAGCTTCCTGCCGTAATGGCGCTTCCTGCAAAATACCATCGTTCATGAAGGTCAAAAATAGGCAAGGATAAGATGACGGTGTCCGGACTTCGGTCGTGGTCACCTGGGAAGCCGAACTTAGCCCGGGGTAGTCCGCCGTAATGGCGACCAAAGCATTATCTATGCTGAGCTGGTGATACACCCCGTCGATCAGCTCCACCTCGATGTCGGGATCCTCTTGGAGGCGGACCGAGATCCTTCCGGATCCTTGGGTTGTGGAGCAGGACTCACCATGTCCTCCATAGTTGGCGTAGACCTGCGCCGAAGACATAATGTAAAGCTTAAACTTGAAAGCAGGTAGAACCCTTGAGGTGTTAAACACCCATCCTCTAGGGTTGAACATGGAAAACCCATCCAAAGGGTTGAGACGAAGAAGTCCTCCTTCTCCCCTTATGCAGGCGAACAGGATCTTCACGGATCCTCGGTGACTCCGGCCCTTCTTGGCCGTGCGAATAGCGTCGTCTTCCCGTTGAAATCCCACATGGGGTGGCCTCGTATTGCAGCGGCTGCACCCCCGCTTGATGCGTTGCCATGACTCCAGTCATGGTCAAGCGGAATAGCCCTTAATCTTATCCGGCCCATCAAGTAATGAAACGCTCTTGTCTTCCTCAAGCGGTGGCTCATGGCGCCCGGTGAGGCGTTTCTTCAAGGGAGCAACATCAAACTCCGGAGGCGATCCGAACTAGGTCGAGCGGCGGGCGTCCACTATAAAAACCACTCAGAGGCGGTCTTGGACGCCTTCTTAGGAGTGCGGATAGGTATCGGTCGGCGATCGCCATATTTGGCGTCGCCCACTTGATATATGGACCCTGGTGAGAGCGGGCACGAGCAAAACAGCCTCTTCCACAATGCGAAATGGGGCTCGATGCCGGAATAGCTTCATAAAGAGCTCGTAGCATGATATCGCGACCTGGCGGCGTGAGGTGGTGGAGCTGGAGTCCGTAGAACTTGAGGCCAGCGGAGGAGCGGATGTATTGGAAATCCGAGCCCCTTATCGGATAGGGGCCAAGCACACTCGCTCCCCCTTGTTGGGGCTTAGGTGTCCTCCGCCTGCCTCCACCTTGATAAGTAACCAGTCCGGCTCGGTGGGACCATGAGCGGAGGAAGAAGCCCCTCCGTTTGGAGCTTAACCAGCTCATTGTGCGAAACAGAGCATCTCCTCCAATTCCCCGGCGGTGGGCTGGGAGCACGTGAAGAAGAGCGCGTTAACGATCCATGGTGGAATGGATTTCTAGGTCGGGCGCTTGATGGAGTATCTGTGAGGAGGAAGGCGGTGCGATTTGGATCTGGATTCTTGCCTCTTTTATAGGCGGACGACTTCGCTGTCGGGGTGAAATGTAAAAGATACCTGGCTTTTCGCATTAAATGCGGCACGCGTGGAAGAGAGCCATTATTTGGCATAAAGCGAGAACACAGTATTCAAGATGAAGCCGGACGCTATTTGGCGGTACATGGAATTTGAAGGAGAACCCGCCTTGCAACGCCAAGACTATAAACACGCTGGACTTATCGTCATTGAAGCCTGGTTAAGGGAGCTCTTGAGGAGTCTGGACTAGGGGTGTCCGGACTGCCGGACTATCGATGTCCGCCGGACTCCCATACTACGAAGATAGAAGATTGAAGACTCCGGCTCGTGTCCGGAAGGTACTTTCGTAGATCTCCTACCATTGTAACCGACTCTGTGTAACCCTAGCCCTCTCCGGTGTCTATATAAACCGGAGGGCCTTGAATCCGTGGGGCGAAGATACATCTCAACAATCATACCATAGGCTAGCTTCTAGGGTTTAGCCTCCTTGATCTCGTGGTAGATCTACTCTTGTACTACCCATATCATCAATATTAATCAAGCGGGGCGTAGGGTTTTACCTCCATCGAGAGGGCTGAACCTGGGTAAAAACATCGTGTCCCTCGTCTCTTGTTACCATCCGCCTAGACGCACAGTTCGGGACCCCCTACCCGAGATCCGCCGGTTTTGACACCGACAGTGGCCGTATTGCTCATCTGGGCTCTGATATGCGGATGAAGCTGAAGGCAGCATATACTCTGATTGAACAACTGTACACCGGTGCCCAATGGGTTATCTGTGCAGCTTCATACAACAATCCGGCCCCCACATTGATCAAGGATACTTTAGCAAGGTTATCCATGATGCCGACGCAGATAGAAGAGATGAAGCGATCTGCTGCCAGGGCCGGCACTTTGTTGGCACTTACCCGAGCCAAAGCATGGATAGCTGACCTTGATCCGGTGTATATTGCCAAGGGCTTCCCTAGTGAACAATAGAACGGGGCAGAGTTTGATAACGAAGCCCTCAAAAATGTGACAAGCGAGATGGGTCCTCTGGCGAGGCAACTGGCAGAAGAAGCTAACTTGACGGTTCACCGGTCCTTCTACGATGCCAACAACAAACGGATTGACATTGTCATACCGGAAGTGCAAAATCATATTCCGCCAATCCGTAAGCACACTTACGCCCCTGATGTTGACCCGGCTGAACTTATAAGTGTTGAGGCTGTCTTTCAGGCTTTAACCCGGATTGACTGGACCACCACTGACTTCCAGCTACTGGATGAGGAGGAGGATGCTGAACCGACACCAGACGATCCATCAACATCACGTCAACATGGTGATGAGTCCTGATCCGGCAATCTGATTGATGCGTCATAAACTTTGCTCTGTTGAAAGAGACAAATCCGTATTTTGGGCCGTAAAGCGCCTTGTAATAGACTAGTCAAATACTGTGATCTGCTGCCATCGTGCACCGGGCTATACTTTGCTTGATCCGTCGCGCCAATTTCAGTGCTGGATTATATATCTTCATAATTTGATGCAATCCCTATGTCTGCATAAAACATCTGTCTGGGCGGTTTACCGCTGGACAGGTCATAATGCCCAAGATAAAGCCTGGCTAATAACCAAAGCGGAATAAATAAGAAATAAGTCATACCTGCGATATGAAATCATTGAATAAGGATGGAAACCCAAATCGTTGAGCTGTTAAAACCCTCACCTTATGATGAAAGGATAAATAAGTCATATCGGGTTATAATGAATACCAGATGATCATACTGGCGACATATAGTCAAAGCCAGGCCGGGATAACAAACACCTGTTTGATAAGATGGTCTAACAACATATAGCTGAAAACCAAGCCGGGTTAACAAACACTGGGTTAACAAACACTGGGTTAACATGATGACTGAAAAGCCACACCGGGTCAAAGGACACCGGTTCAAAATAAATTCATTAAAAAAAGGTGAAAATTTGGCAAAAAAGCAAATGAGAAACTATGTAGTCAAGGCTTTTCAAGGGCTGCCAGGCCAAAATTCAAGGCTTTTCATGGGCTGCCAGGCCACTGAGTTAAACCATTTTGCAAAGCCTTTTAAGATGGGCCTCCAACTAACCAATCGTCGTTTTAACTTTGACAAGTTCGAGTGCATATAAGATTGACTTGTCAAGCGTTAAGCGGTCGTGCGAGATTACTGGATAGGAGTGGCTTACTTGATGAAGGCAGGTTAACCCGCGGTTTTAGGTGAATACACCAGGCTTCCAAGCCGTGGGTCGATACCCAATTACAAGGGCCCCTTCAAACTCTTTGTGGCTTTTGCACGAAAGAGCCCCCAAGTAACTTTTTGAGCTGTGCTCAATGGGTGCCTATGTTTGAGCTGTGCATAACATCCAAACTCTCTTTGGCCCCTTGGGTGTGAAGCTCCCAAGCTGTGTTGTGGCATGATAGCCGGTTTAATGGACAAGGTGAGTCATCGCCTTTAGAGCAGAAGCCCCCTTGTAACCAAGGAATATTGGAAGAACGACAGAGGCCCTGCTTGTAGCAAGGATGCCGATTTATTATATTGATCATAATATATACATTGTCATAATATGTACATAAGAAAAGCCTATGGCTCAGGTGTAGTAAGGCCGAAGGAGAGCTATCTTCCATGGCCGCCGGGTCTCCTCCTCAGAACTGCGCGAGTCTTCTCGAACGTCAATGAAGTAGTATGATCCGTTGTGCAGATTTTTGCTGACCACAAAGGGTTCTTCCCAAGGTGGGGATAACTTGTGCATATCGGTCTGATCCTGGATGAGCCGGAGCACTAAGTCGCCTTCTTGAAAGGTTCGTGTCTTAACCCGGCGGCTGTGATAACGCCGCAGGTCTTGTTGATAAACCGCCGATCGAGCCAAAGCCATGTCCCGTTTCTCATCTAATAGGTCGAGCGCCTCTTGGCGTGCTTGCTCATTATCCGCTTCAACATAATTGGCAACCCGGGGCGAATCATGACGAATATCACTTGGGAGGACGGCCTCAGCCCCGTAAACCATGAAGAAAGGTGTATAACCCGTGGACCGGTTTGGGGTGGTGTTTATACTCCATAACACAGATGGTAATTCTTCCACCCAACAACCCGGCGTCCTTTGCAAGGAAACCATGAGCTGGGGCTTGATACCCTTCAGGATTTCTTGATTCGCCCTCTCAGCTTGACCATTGGACTGGGGATGAGCCCCGGATGCTACATAAATGTGCTCTCGTTGACGGAACTCCTCCATCTCACCTTTAGAAAGGTTTGTTCCATTATCTGTGATGATATTGTGTGGAAAACCAAAACAGAAAATGATCTTTTTGAGAAATTGAACCGTCGTCGCTGCATCACACTTGCTGACGGGCTCCGCTTCAACCCATTTAGTGAACTTGTCAACCGCCACCAACAGGTGGGTCTTCTTATCCTGGGAGCGCTTAAAAGGTCCCACCATATCAAGCCCCCAAGTAGCAAACGGCCAAGTGATAGGAATCATCCGTAGCTCCTGAGCTAGAACATGAGCTCGACACGAAAATTTCTGACAAGCGTCGCACCGCTTTACCGGATCCTCTGCATCAGCATGAGCCGTCAACCAATAGAACCCATGCCGGAAAGATTTAGCCACCAGGGACTTTGAACCGGCATGGTGACCACAATCCCCTTCATGGATTTCACGTAGAATCTCTTGTCCTTATTCAGGAGAAATACAACGTTGGAAAACGGTTGAAACACTACAACGGTGTAACTCGCCATTGTGAATAACCATGGATTTGGACCGCCGAATTATCTGCCTGGCGAAAACCTCATCATCTGGTAACTCGCCCCGGTTTAAATATGACAAATATGGAACTGTCCTATCCGGAATAGCATGTAAAGCAGCCACCAATTGGGCCTCCGAATCAGGAACATCTAAATCCTCCTCTGTAGGCAACTTAACAGACGGGTTATGCAAGATATCCAAAAGGTATTGGGTGGTACCGGTTTATGCTGAGATCCCAGCTGGCTTAAAGCATCTGCTGCCTCATTTTTGCACCGGCCAATGTGCTCAACCTGATAACCCTTGAAGTGACCTGCCACAATATCCACCTCGCGTCTGTAAGCCGCCATTAGTGGATCCTTAGAATCCCAAGTACCAGAAACTTGGTGAGCCACCAGATCAGAATCTCCAAAACAGCGAACCCGGCTTAAATTCATTTCTTTAGCCACACGGAGACCGTGGAGTAAGGCCTCGTACTCAGCTGCATTGTTAGTACAAGGAAACATTAGGCAGAGAACATAACAAATTTTATCACCTCGAGGGGAAGTAAGAACAACTCTAGCCCCCGAGCCTTCCAATTGCCTGGATCCGTCAAAGTGAATGGTCCAGTATGTATTATCCGGTTTGTCCTATGGTGCCTGTAACTCAGTCCAATCAATTATGAAGTCAACAAGCGCCTGTGACTTAATTGATGTCCAAGGCATATACTTCAATCCGTGCGGGCCAAGCTCAATTGCCCACTTTGCAACCCGGCAAGTTGCCTCCCTGTTCTGAATTATATCGCCCAAAGGAGCTGAACTGACCACTGTAATGGGATGACCTTGAAAGTATTGCTTGAGCTTCCGGCTAGCCATAAAAACCCCATAAACCAGCTTCTGCCAATGCGGATATCGTTGCTTTGACTCAATAAGTACTTCACTGATATAGTAAACCGGCCGTTGAACCGGATATTCCTTACCAGCCTCCTTGCGCTCCACCACAATTGCCACGCTGACAGTACGGGCATTAGCAGCCACGTACAATAACAAGGGCTCTTTGTCAACCGGAGCAGCAAGAACCGGCGGTTCAACCAACTGCCACTTTAAGTCCTCCAACGCCGCATCAGCTGCGTCACTCCAGACGAAATCATCTGTCCTTTTCAACATCTGATACAATGGAATCGCCTTCTCTCCCAAACAGCTGATAAACCGACTGAGGGCTGCAATTCGACCCGCCAAAAGCTGAACATCATTGATACACTTAGGTTTAGCCAAAGATGTAATCGCTTTGATTTTTTCCGGATTAGCCTCAATGCCTCTGTTAGACACCAGAAAGCCTAAGAACTTGCCTGTCGGAACACCAAAAACACACTTGTCCGGATTAAGCATCATTTTGTAAACCCGAAGATTGTCAAATGTTTCCTTGAGGTCATCTAACAAGGTTTCCTTCTTCCTGGATTTTACCACAATGTCATCCACATAGGCATGAACATTACACCCAATCTGCGTGTGAAGACAATTTTGCACACAACGCTGATAAGTTGCCTGGGCACTCTTGAGCCCGAAGGGCATAGAAACATAGCAGAAGGCTCCAAAGGGAGTGATGAAGGCTGTCTTCTCCTGGTCCTTAACTGCCATTTTAATCTGATGATAACCTGAATAAGCATCCAATAAACTCAGGCGCTCACAACCCGCCGTTGCATCAATAATCTGATCAATACGCGGGAGAGCAAAAGGATCTGCCGGACAAGCCTTGTTCAAATCTGTGTAGTCCACACACATACGCCAAGTGCCGTTTTTCTTAAGAACGAGCACCGTATTAGCCAACCACTCAGGGTGAAATACTTCGATGATAAAGCCAGCAGCCAACAGCCGGGCTACCTCTTCACCAATGGCCTTGCGTCTTTCCTCCTTAAACCGCCGAAGAAATTGCTTGACCGGTTTAAACTTGGGATCAATATTGAGAGTGTGCTCAGCGAGTTCCCTCGGTACAGCTGGCATGTCAAAAGGCTTCCATGCAAAAATGTCCCGGTTCTCACGGATGAACTCGATGAGCACGCTTTCCTATTTCGGATCCAGATTGGTGCTGATGCTAAACCGTTTGGATGAATCGCCAGGAACAAAGTCAACAAGCTTAGTCTCATCAGCCGGTTTGAACTTCAGGGTCGGGTCATGCTCGGTGGTGGGCTTCTTCAGAGGGGTCATGTCTGCCGGATCAACATTCTCCTTATAAAATTTCAGCTCCTCTGTAGCACAAACCGACTCAGCATAGGCCGCATCACCTTCCTCACAATCCAAAGCGATCTTTCGACTTCCATGTACTGTTATGGTCCCCTTATGACCCGGCATTTTGAGCTGTAAATAAATATAGCAGGGCCTCGCCATGAATTTTGCATAAGCCGGCCGTCCAAACAGTGCATGATACGGGCTCTGGATCTTCACCACTTCAAAGGTCAATTTTTCAGACCTGGAATCATGCTCATCTCCAAACACAACCTCCAAAGCAATCTTGCCAACAGGATATGCCGATTTACCTGGTACTACACCATGAAAAACAGTGTTGGACGGTTTAAGACTCTTATCTATCAACCCCATGCGAAGAAAAGTCTCATAGTACAAGATGTTGATACTGCTCCATCCATCCATCAGGACTTTGGTAAACTTGTAACCTCCCACCTGAGGTGCTACCACCAGAGCTAGTTGACCCGGATTGTCAACCCGGGGCGGATGATCCTCTCTGCTCCACACAATGGGCTGCTCGGACCACCGTAAATAACATGGCACTGCCATTTCAACAACATTAACTGCCCTTTTGTGAAGCTTCTGATCACGCTTACACAGGCTAGTAGTGAACACATGATACTGCCCACCATTCAAATGCTTAGGGTGACTCTGATAACCTAAATGTTGTTGATTTCCTTGATTATTCTATTGGCCATTACCGCTTTGGTTATTCTGGTTGCCCTGATTATTCTGAAATCCAGAGCTTGAACCGCCGCCACCATGAAAACCTGGACCTGAACCGCCTGACGGACCCTGATCATACCGGAAGACATCGGAATTCTTGAACTCCTTCATGATATAACAATCTTTCCAAAGATGTGTGGAAGGGGCCTCCTTGGTCCCATGCTTTGGGCAGGGCTGGTTTAACAAACGCTCCAGATTCATCCCTCCACCGCGCTGGGGCGGTTTACCTTTACGACGCTGCATATTGGTGTTAGCCACAAGATCTGAACTATCTGCCTTACGCTTACCATTATTCCCATGGCCTCCTTGGTTGTGATGCTGTCCCTTTGCACCGCCGTTCTTCTTTCCCTTCTCCGGTTTCTCCTCATCAGAATCGGGATCCTTGGTATTATCAGAATCGGCATATTTGACCAAGGCTGCTATAAGGGTTCCCATGTCATTGCAGTGGCGCTTGAGCCGTCCCAGCTTTATCTTCAGTGACTTAAACCGGCAATTACGCTCCAGCATTATAATCGCTTGCCCGGCGTTAATCCGGTCAGACGAATGCAAAACTTCTGAAACCCGGCGTACCCAGTGAGTTGTTGACTCGTTCTCCCCTTGAACACAAGCATCCAGATCCACAATGGACATAGGCTGTTTGCATGTGTCCTTGAAATTAGCTATAAACCGGGCCTTCAACTGATCCCATGACTCGATGGAGTTAGCTGGCAAGTTTTTCAACCAAGTATGGGCTATCCCTTCCAACATCATCGTGAAGTACTTTGCACAGGCCGCTTCATCCACATCCAGCATCTCCATTGCCATCTCATAACTCTCGACCCACGCCTCAGGTGGCTGATCCGGGGTGTAATTAGGCACCTTACGTGGACCCTTGAAATCCTTGGGCAATCGCACATTACGGAGAGCCGGGATGAGACATGGCACTCCCCAAGAACTAAAAGCAAGCCCGGTGCCTCGGTCTACTGACGCCACTGGCTGAACCGGGGCGGGTTGATGACGACCCAAAGCAGCCTCCCTTCGTGCTCTGCCATTATCCACCACGTCTTGAGCATTACGACGACGTGCACTGCTAGACTCTTTCGGTTCATCCATGTGCCTGCTATAGCTTGGGCTCGGACGAGGTGTTGAATGAATTCTATCCCGGCTATAGGAATAAGCCTACTGCTGCACCACGGCGGTTTAAAGAAGGTCCCTAGCCCGCCGTGTTTCAATCGCCGCTAGTGAATCGCCCTCCATCGGAATGGCTGCCAGGCGCGATGCTGCGGCAATCATGTTATCCAAAGGGCTCGAGAAGTGACCCGGCGGTGTGGACACATATTGCGGCAGGTTATCTGTTCGTCGGGGTGGTTCTGTCATCCGTGGTTGATCCGGCACTGCCCTAGGCGCATCGGTCTGATTTGCAGCTGCCGGATTGCTCGGCCCCGCGCCTGGTGTTTGAAAGAGGTTCAGTCCTTCGTAGACCGATGGCAGACAAGACCGGTACTTCCTTTGCATTACATCATCTGATGCGTTCCGGTCCAGCATGAGCTAGTAATTCTACGCCTGTATCTGCTGTGACTGGGCATCCAAAGCGTCCCGTTCTTCAGCCATCCTAGCATCCTCAATTGCCAGGTCCTCCTTAGCCTGCGTTATGTGGTCCTTCAGCTTCGCAATGTCCGCATTGTGCTGATCCAGCATCTCCGGAGTAACTGTTGTGGTTAACAAGGTCGCCCAGGCATCCATCAAGCCGGAGAGGACTTGAGCTGGTCGGCGCGGCGGGCTCTGCCAGCCATGCTGCTGATCCGTATTCATTGCGCACCGAGATGAAGACTGCAAAGTGGGCTGTGTTCCGGCCATGTACACAGTAACCCGACTTGGCGGTTCAAGGAGGTCCGAAATACTGTTGCCATCGAAATATCCTTCGGACACACCATCATGAATCTGGTACAGGGACTTGGTTTTGCCAGTGGATGACTCGCCATCGGAATAAACAACCGTCTCGCCTTTAGACACCGGTTCAGATCCGATCCCATGGACACATCCTATGAACGCACGCTTCATGGTGGGCTTAACCCGGGCTGGACTCGCACGCTGAGCCGTCTCGATGAGGTCGGTGCAGATGTCCAGCTCAGGGCCCGGTTCGCCGATCTTGCCGATGAAGACATGAATTCCGCCAAAGGGGACCCGGTATCCGTACTCGATTGAGCCGGCCTCGGGGTCCCATCCTTTGTCGTCGATGTAGAGCTTGCCGCGACGACTCTTGGTCATCCGGCAAACCACGTATCCCTTGAGTCCTTCGGAGCTGCCCTTCAAGAACTCAAAACCATCGTGTGATAGCCCCACAGTGGGCGCCAACTGTCGTGGAATTAACACGTCAGATGTCCTCATGAAAGGACTTAGTCGTAGAGCCATCGCAACGGGTTAGCTTGAAGGGGTTAAGATGGACACGGGACACGGGAGTTTTATACTAGTTCGGCCCCTTCAATGAAGGTAAAAGCCTACGTCTAGTTGTTATGGGATTAATTGGGTTTCGATGACCAGGGAGCAAATACGCTTTGCCTGAGTCTCGAGTTGTTATTTCTTGTCCCTGAACCACCGCCGGGTCGTCCCTTTATATACATAGGTTGATGCCCGCCCGGTCAACAAAGTCCCGAGGCCGACTCATACAAGTTGTCCGGCTAGGTCTCTCCTTTCCTAACTTACACTACAAGTTACATAACCATGGCGGTTTACCACTATGGGCCTTAATCCGCGCTTGGGCTCCGGGCCTCTAAGCTTCAGTAGTAAAACGCCATCTTCCGACTCTTCGTGGGCTTCAATATAATTGAGGGTGAACCGGGCCCTCCTGGCCGGTTTACACTCAGTAGTTATATCCCCAATAGGAACCAAAGATAATATCACCAACATATAGTTGGCACACAAACAACTCCCCTTTGACCTTCTTAGTAAAAAGAGTGGGGTCGATTTTCCCAATTTCGAACCCACGATCTTGCAAAAACTCAGTAAGATGCTCATACCATGCACGTGGGGCTTGTTTAAGGCCATAGAGTCCCTTGTTGAGTTGGTACACATTATCGGGGAAACAGGGATCCTCGAACCCCGGGGGTTGTTTGACATACACCAACTCATTAATGGGACCATTAAGAAAAGCACTTTTCACATACATTTGTTGCAACTTGAAATTATGATGAGAAGCATAAGCAATCAACAAACTAATAGATTCAAGGCGAGCAACGGGAGCAAATGTTTCATCGTAGTCGATACCCTCGACTTGGTAGTAGCCTTGTGCCACCAAACGAGCCTTGTTGCGAACAATGATTCCATGAGCATCTTGCTTGTTCATGAATAACCACTTGGTTCCAATGACATTATGATTCCCAGTTGGCCTTGGCACTAATTTCCACACTTGATTGTGCTCGAAGTTGTTGAGTTCTTCATGCATGGCATCGAGCCAATCCGGATCCTCGAGCGCCTCATAGACCTTTTGGGGTTCGACACAAGAAACAAACACATGGTGTTCACAATAGTTTTCTAATTGTCTATGAGTGCTTACCCCCTTTCTTAGGCTTCCAACCACATTCTCCATGTGATGACCTTTGGTTGTGAGTTTGGAAGTAATCTTCGCGGCATGACGCTCTAATTCCTCCTCAGGTGTGAAAAGAGGAGGGGTAACTTGATTATCTTGAGCGCCGTCTTGAGCTTGTTCTTGATCTTGAGCTTTCTCTTGATCTTGAACTTGCTCGAAAGGGAGAACTTGACCTTGGGAATCACTTGGTGGCTCACCATCATCTTGAGGTTGATCTTGCCCTTGATCTTGTTCACGTGGTTGAGGGCCTTCACTTTGTTCTTCAGAAGCGTGTGGGTCTTGGGTCGGTGATGGCTCCACTTGAGTGGAGCATTGTCCTTCTCCTTTGGCCACAAAGGGGTTCCTCAATGGGTAGGATATGACCAACACCCATTCTTCTTATGGCTTGGGGAGGAATTTCATCACCACAAGTACCACTTTGCTCCACTTGGGAGCCGTTATTCTCGTCAAACTCCATGTTACACGTCTCCTCAATGAGTCTCGTGGACTTGTTGAGGACACGGTAAGCATGAGAGTTTGTAGCATAACCAACAAATATGCCCTCATGAGCTCTAGCCTCAAATTTAGACAAACGAACACCTTTCTTGAGAATGAAACACTTATACCCGAACACTCGGAAGTACTTGATGTTGGGCTTGTTACCAGTGAGTATTTCATAAGGAGTCTTGTTCAAGCCTTTGCGGAGATAGAGCCGATTGGATGCATGACATGCGGTGTTGATGGCTTTGGCCCAAAAGTTGTAAGGAGACTTGAACTCCGCCATCATGGTCCTTGCTGCATCCATCAACGTCCGATTCTTCCTCTCCGCGACACCATTTTGTTGAGGGATGTATGGTGCAGAATATTGATGCTTGATCCCCTCATCACTAAGAAACTCGTCCAAGGTGTAGTTCTTGAACTCGGTGCTGTTGTCACTTCTTATTGTCAAGATCTTTGCATCGTGTTGACGTTAAGCTTCATTTGCAAAGTCGATGACGGTTTGTTGAGTCTCACTCTTCCTCTTGAAGAAATATATCCAAGTATATCTTGAATAGTCATCCACAATCACCAAGCAATACTTTCTACCCCCAAGACTATCAAAGGATGGAGGCCCAAAGAGATCCATGTGAAGGAGCTCCAAGGGTCTCTTCGAGTAGATGATAGTCGTGGGAGGGTGAGCCTTCTCATGAAGCTTTCCTTCGATTCAAGCACTGCAAGCACGATCTTTGGCAAAACTAACATTTGTTAGTCCACGGACATGGTCCCCCTTGAGAAGACTTTGCAAAGATCTCATATTGACATGGGCGAAACGGCGATGCCAAAGCCACCCCACATCAACTTTAGCCATTAGGCATGTCGCGGTCTTAGTGGGTCGCTCCGAAAAGTTAATCACATAAAGACCATTCTCGACATGCCCAACAAAGGCTACTTTAAGAGTCTTGCTCCACAAGAGGGCCACGGTATCAATATCAAAGAATGTGGCAAAGCCCATGAGTGCAATTTGACGAACGGAAAGTAGATTGTATGCAAGGGACTCAACAAGCATGACTTTCTCGATTGTGAGATCATGAGAAATGACAACCTTGCCAAGACCCAATACCTTAGAAGACGAGGCATCACACCACTCGACGTTGGTGGGCATAGATGGGATCTTGTGCATGTCCACCACCAAGTCCTTGCTTCCGGTCATATGATTTGTGGCTCCACTATTGAGCAACCATGATCCCCCACCGAAAGCAAACACCTGCAAGAGATCAATGCTTGGTTTTAGGTACCCATTTTGTAATGGGTCCTTTGATGTTAGTATCAAGGGTCTTAGGAACCCAAATAGACCATTCAATGTACTCATAAGGAGAACCAACAAATTTAGCATAAACATACCCATCACTAGCACGACACAACACATAAGAGGGGTTAAAGTCGCCGGCTTTGTTGGAAGGGGTGGCATTGCACTTTTTGACATCACCACCCTTCACATTGTTCTTCTTCTCCTTTGGAGCACCCTCTCCCTCCTTCACAAAAGTTTGCTTGAGAGGGGGAGGTTGTTTGGTCTAGTCGTTCTTCTTCTTGTTCTTGGACTTGGGTGCGAACCCAACTCCCTCCTTGGCCACAACTTCCTTTTGATTGCTCAAAAGGTCATTGAGGTTCTTCTCACCTTGTATGCACATCACCAGGCCTCTCTCAAGTTGCTCTTTCAACTTGGCATTCTCCTCCACAAGATGCACATGCTCACAACATGGGTTAGTAGCATTTGCATTATCAATTAATACCATATGAGGAAAAGTGGCTTTCTCCTTGGTTAGCTTCACTTGGAGTTGATCATGAGACTCCTTGAGGCTAGCATGAGCACCCTTCAAGACCTTGTGGGCCCTGTCAAGTATATCAAACTCCTCCTTGAGTCTAGCATGGTTAACCCCAAGTTTAGCCTCCTCGGAATTTAGCACACGAGATACAACAAGAGCATGATCAAGATCTTTCTTTAATTTAGCATGGTCATCGTTGTGTGACTCCTCAAGAGACAAACGATGAACACACTCTTCCTCAAGTGCATTAGAGAGATCTGATATCTCATCGGCATAGTCAGGACTATGACCTTCCATCTTAGAGATTGTTTCTTCATGAGCCTCGATCATGTCATTGGCTTCACCAAGTTGTTCCAAGAGAGCAACAAAGTGCTTCTTGGATTTTCCCTTGAGCTTACTCAGAAAAGACTCAAATTCATTTACTTCCTCATTAGACCCCTCACTTCATCAATGCAATCCATCAAGGAGGGATTAGTAATGATGGTGGTTTTGTTGTTGGGGGTTACCTTGTTGGTGGCTTTAGCCCTGAGGCACCTGGCTGTGATGTTCTCGTTGGGTGAGTCGAAGAGGGACACCCGTGGAGCTGTGGCAATGGCAATGGAGTCCATGGCCATGGCTTCACTATCGTCATCATCATCATCACCTCATGGTATTCTTCTTGAGCCACCAACCCTTTAGTTGGAGTCTTCTTGATGAAGTTGTTCTTGTTGCGGAAGGACTTGGCTTTGTCTTTTCGGATGAGCTTGCCACCCTTGTCTTCCCTCTTCTCGTAAGGGCACTCCACAACAAAATGGCTCACATTGCCACAATTGTAGCAGGTTCTCACATGTTGCTTGCCTTTGAAGCCAGTTGAGTTATTCTTGTTGAAGTTGGGCCTTGTGTTCTTCTTGCTCCAAAATTGCCTTAAAGCAAGAGCCATGTGCTCATGGTAATCATACTTAGTATCTTCGGGTTGCTCTCCTCTTCTTCCTCTTAATCCTCTTCTTCCACACTAACCTTGGCCTTCAAGGCAAGGTTGGGCTTCATTGCTCTTTGAGAATGCAACACCGCGTTGTCGGCGGTCTTGTCCAAGATCCTCATTGCCACAAACTCATCCAACACTTCACTTGAGGAGAAGGTGTGGAAGTCCGGCCTTTGATGGATGACGGAGGACATGGCCTTGTGGTAGGGCATCATGGCCTTGAGGAACTTGCACTTTATCCAATTGTCATCCGTATCCTTGCTCCCATGATCTCGGAGTGAGACCGCGAGAGTGGTTAATCTCCGGTAGAGCTCACGAGGTTCTTCATCTTCATTCATTACAAACTCATCGGCTTCATCTTGTACCACTTCATAGTTGGAGTGTTGAATGCTTGATCTTCCCTTGTAGAGGAAACAACATGGTGCCATGCTTCCTTGGCCACGGTGAAGGGTCAGAGGTGCGCAATGTCTTCGGGTGGAATTGCATCTTGGATGATGAAGAGAGCATTCTCATTGAATTGATTATCTGTGGCTTCTCTAGGGGTGAAGTTGCTTCGATCATGCGGATAGAAACCTTCCTCAATGATTCTCCAAAGGTTAGTATTAACATGATTTAAATGATGTTTAAAGTGATAAACCCAAGAGTCAAAATATTCATTCTTCACAATCTTGGGAGTAGAACCCGCGTGATTTAAATGCATGGAGGGAACCGGTCCTCCATAAGTCAGAGGTGGTTCAACATGAGAATAGATGTCGTCACCACTTTTAGCACTAGGCAAAGGGGCCTTTTCACTAGAAGCTTCCCCCTTATCGGAGTTGGCATCCGCCACCTTGTTAGTGGGAGAAACCACTTCCAAAGGTGAGGTGGATAATTTAAGACCATCAAGAAACTCTTTGAACATGCCTTTGACCTCAGTTGTCATGGAGGTTTTCAATGTGTCCAAAGCCACATTGAATTCCTCACGTGAGACCGGGGATGCCCCATCAGCCGTAGACAAGGACGGAATCACATCGGGGTGCTCCTCACCGTCTATGGTGTCAACCATACTCTTCGGACGGCAAAGTCCTTAATAAAGAGATGAGGCTCTAATACCAATTGGAAGGATCAATATAGTTGACTACACGGGGGGTGAATAGGCAACTAACAATTTTTAGTTTTTCTTTACCAAATTAAACTTTGCATCAAGGTAGGTTGTCTAGATATGCAACTAGGTGAGCAACCTATATGATGGAACAACGATAAGCACACAAGCAAGTAAGGTATATAACACAATATAGCTTGCACAAGTAAAGGAAAGAAGTAACCAAAAGGGGAACCGGTGGAGACGAGGATGTGTTACCGAAGTTCCTTCATTTTGAGGGGAAGTACGTCTCCGTTGGAGCGGTGTGGAGGCACAATGCTCCCCAAGAAGCCACTAGGGCCACCGTATTCTCCTCACGCCCTCACACAATGAGAGATGTCGTGATTCCACTATTGGTGCCCTTGGAGGCGGCGACCAAACCTTTACAAACAAGGTTGGGGCAATCTCCACAACTTAATTGGAGGCTCCCAACGACACCACGAAGCTTCACCACAATGGACTATGGATCCACGGTGACCTCAACCGTCTAGGGTGCTCAAACACCCAAGAGTAACAAGATCCGCAAGGAATCAGTGGGGGGAATCAAATTTCTCTAGGTGGAAGTGTAGATCGGAGCCTTCTCAACCAATCCCTTAGGAATCAACAAGTTTGATTGGCTAGGGAGAGAGATCGAACGAAAATGGAGCTTGGGGCATCATGGAGCTTGGGGGGAAGAGGTAAGATGACTTTGGAGAAGAAGACCTCCTTTTATAGAGGGGGGAACAATCCAACCGTTACCCCCCCCCCCCAAAACAGCCCCACAGAGGGCGGTACTACCGCAGCGGGCAGCAGTACTACTGCTCCCCCTCGCGGTACTGCCGCGCAGACTGGGAGGGCTAGAATATGAGCAGGAATCGGACCCAGGGTGGTACTAGTCGTGGTAGTAGGGCGGAACTACCACTCGCGAGTGATAAAACCGCTTCTACTTCCGCTGCTTAGTGCCGCACAATCCGACACGAGAGGCGACCCCCTCGAGTCGAGGCGGTAGGAGACCGGTACCGCAACGGTACTATGGCTGAGGATGCCCAGGCAGTACTACCGCTGCAGAGCGGTAGTGCCGCCTGTGGCTCTTGAGCGGTACTACCGCTAGGACCAAAACATACTTAGAGGAGAGAAAAGGAACCTCCATTGAAGCGGGAAGGCTCTGCGGGTGCGAAGAGGATGTGTACGTGTTGATTCCACCCTAGCCTTACCAATGCGGACCCCCTCTTGATAGTATGATGACTCCTACTAAAAAAAGTCCACCAAAACTGAAACGAAAGAGCTACACCGTCTTCAATTAAAACTCCGAGGGGAAGGAATCGTCTCGTGCCAAAGGATGAATCTCTGAAATGCTCAAAGCACACGATTAGTCTGCAAATGCGATGTCATCAATCACCAAAACTACATAGAGAGAGATATGCCATAACAACAGCGCTCTCCATGACGAGGAGGGAGTAGTTCACCCTTGGGGCTGAGGGTATGTACCAGTAGCTATGTGTTTGATCTCTCTCTCTCTCATGTTCTTGATTTGGCACGATCTTTATGTACCGTGAGCTTTGCTACTATAGTTGGATCTTATGATGTTTCTCCCCCTCTACCTTCTTGTAATGGATTGAGTTTTCCCTTTGAAGTTATCTTATCAGATTGAGTCTTTATGGATTTGAGAACATGATGTATGTATTGCACGTGCTTATCTTTGGTGACAATGGGATATTCACGTGATACACTTGATGTATGTTTTGGTGATCAATTTGCAGGTTCTGTGACCTTGTGAACTTATGCATAGGGGTTGGCACACGTTTTCGTCTTGACTCTACGATAGAAACTTTGAGGCACTCTTTGAAGTTCTTTGTGTTGGTTTGATTAGATGAATCTGAGATTGTGTGATGCATATCGTATAATCAAACCTGCGGATACTTGTGGTGACACTGGAGTATCTCGGTGACATTAGGGTTTGGGTTGATGTGTGTTTTAAGGTGTTATTTTATTACGAACTCTAGGGCTGTTTGTGACACTTATTGGAATAGCCCAATAGATTGATCAAAAAGAATAACTTTGAGGTGGTTTCGTACGCTACAATAATCTCTTCGTTTGTTCTGCACTATTAGTGACTTTGGAGCGAATCTTTGTTGCACGTTGAGGAATTGTTATATGATGCAATTATGTTATCATTGTTGAGAGAACTTGCACTAGTGAAAGTATGAACCCTAGGCCTTGTTTCCAAGCATTGCAATACCGTTTTTGCTCACTTTCGTTACTAGTTATTTGTCGTTTTTATATTTTCAGATTACAAAAACCTATATCTACTATCCATATTACACTTGTATCACCATCTCTTTGTCGAACTAGTGCACCTATACAATTTACCTTTGTATTGGGTGTGTTGGGGACACAAGAGACTCTTTGTTATTTGGTTGCAGAGTTGTTTGAGTGAGACCATCTTAATCCTACGCCTCCCACGGATTGAAAAACCTTAGGTCATCCAATTGAGGGAAATTTGCTATTGTCCTACAAACTCTGCGCTTGGAGGCCCAACACGAGTCTACGAGAAGGTTGCGTAGTAGACATCATGTAGCAGTATGCCCCGAAGGGCGTGATGAAGGATGTCTTCAGGGTGTCGGCCAGGTCTAGCTTGATCTGATGATAGCTGGAGTAAGCATCTAGGAAGGATAGGAGCTCACAGCTGGCGGTGGAGTCGATGACTTGGCCGATCCGCAGGAGGGCGAAAGGATCCTTGGGGCAAGCCTTGTTCAGGCTGGTGTAGTCTATGCACATGCGCTACGTGTTGTTCTTCTTCAAGACGAGGATTGGGTTGGCCAGCCACTTGGGGTGAAACACTTCCATGATGAAGCCGGCCGCGAGTAGCTTGGCGACCTCCTCACCGATGGTTCTTCTCTTCTCTTCTAAGAAGCGACATAGGGGTTGGCGGACAGGCATGGCGTCCTTGCGGACGTGTAGTTTTTGTGCTCGGCGTACTCCCTCAGGATTCCCGGCTTGTCTTTGGGGTCCATGCAAAGTTGTCCCGATTCTGACAGAGGAAGTCGGTGAGCTCGCCTTCCAATTTGCTGTCGAGGCGGGCGCCCACGAGGACGTACTTGCTACAATTGGGGTCTTCCGGGTTCAGCTTGACCTTCTTGGTCTCCTTGGACGGCTGGAACGAGGCCTCGCAAGCCGGCTCCTTGGTCGAAGCCGGCACATCCAGCGTCTCGTTGGCCAACGCGACGATCCGGTCAAGCTGGTGCCGCTCCTCGGCTATGACCAACGACTCGGCAAGTTTGGCGCCGGCTTGGGCGCACTCCAGGGACTTGCGGTAGTTGCCGACGACGGTGATAAGGCCCTTGGGACCCGGCAGCTTCATCTTTGACTAGGTAGGCGTAGTTGGGGACCGCCATAAACTTGGCGAGTGCGGGCCGGCCCAGCAACGCGTGGTACATGCTGGACAAGTCCACCACCTCGAACCAGATTGGTTCGCGCCAAAAATGGTCGCTCGTGCCGAACAGGATGTCAAGCCGGATCTGACTGAAGGGGGAGCAGGAGAGACCCGGCATGATGTCGTGGAACATCGTTCGGGACGGCTCCAGGTCCTTGGCCTCGAAGCCGAGCTTGGTCATTGTGTCGCCTTAGAGGATGTTGATGCTGCTGCCACCATCAACGAGAACCGGCGAAAACTTGCAGGTGCACTGGGTTGTGACTATGGTGGTGTCGAGGACAAGGGCGTAGCCACCCGGGTTCGGCATGACGGCCTGGTGGTCATCCCGGCTCCAGCTGATCGGGCGCTCCGACCAGTGCATGTATTCCGGCTTGGCCAGGAAGACGGTGTTCACCTCCTGTCGGTACAGGCGCTCGCTATGCTTGTCATCACCCAGGCTGGTGAAGATGACGTAGCTCGCCTTTTGGTTGGGGAAGACATCATTGTGCATCATGCCGTTTGCTGGGGCGAGGGAGGAGGAGGCAGAGCCGGCTGCCCTGTGCCCAGAGCTGGAGCCGAAGGCGATGGGATGTCGCCCCACATGATGCGTTTGGTGATGTTGCACTGTCAGAGCATGTGTGTGTTGACGGCCTTGCGCCGCTGTGGTGCTTGTAGGGAGCGTCAAGCATCTCTTCGGAGCTCATGGTGGGTTGGCACGCCGTCTTGCCGGTCTTTCGGTGCTTGCCGGCCGGCTCGGCCGCGGGCGCCTGCTTGGCGGTTGCGACGAGGCAGTTGTCGTAGCGGGGGGGGCCTGTTGGTCGGCCCTGCGCTTGTTGTTCTGCTGGTTGTTCTACTGGCGGCTGCTCTCGCCAGCCGGCTTGGGAGGTAGTGCCGGCTTCGCCTTGCCGGCTTCATCCAGCACCACCTGGATCTTCATGGCGGAGTCAGCATTGGCATACTTGTTCGCGATGACCATGAGTGCGGCCATGGTGGTCGGCTCGGAGCGCAGGAGCTTGTGCTTGAGGAGGGTGCCATCCCGGCAACCGTTCATGAAGTACTGAATGGCTTGGACCTCGTGGACGCCCTCGCAGCTGTTCCGGAGCTCGGTCCAGCATGCGAGGCACTCGCGGCTGATTTCCGCCGGCCCCTGCACGCACATGGCGAGCTGACTAGGGTGGCCGGGATGCTTGTAGGTGCCGGTAAAGTTGCGAACGAAGGCCTGCTCGAAGTTGACCCACGCGTTGATGCTGCCAGCCGGCTGGCTGTTCAACCATGTGCGGGCCGAACCCTGGAGCATGAGCGGGGCATAGCGCACGGCAAGGCGGCGATTGCCACCCGTGATGCCGATGGCGGTAGTGTAGTCGATGAGCCAGTCCTTCGGCTTGACGGTGCCGTTGTACTTGGGGGTGTCGCGGGGCAGCGTGAACCCTTCGTGGAAGAGCTCATCCCGAATGTGTGGGCCGAAACAAGCCGGCCCAACAGCATTGTCTTCCTCAAGCTCGAAGGAGAGGGCGAGCTGGTCGAGGCGGTGGCGAGCATCGGCGTCGTCGATGGCACGCGGGCCCAGCTGGCTTGTGACGGGACCATGGGGCGCCAGGTTGGCCGAAGCCGGGTTGCAGCGTCGGCTGGATGGCGGAGGAGGGTCTTGCAGGCACTGGCCTCCGGTGGCCGGCTCGTTGCCTAGGCCATCTCCAGCCGTCACGGCGCGGGTGCGCCAGGTTCGCGTCTGGACGGATTGAGCTTCGTTGGGGCGCGGGGAAGACGCCATGTTCCGCTCCTGGCGCTCGGGGTCTTTAGAGCGGTGCGAGATTGATCCTGCCGGACGGTCGAGGCAGTCCTGTTGCGTGTTCACGGCATCAAGAAGCTCGTTCACGTGCTGTAGGCGCTCCTATAGTTCCTCGCCCTATAGTCACTCCATGCTAATGGTGGTTGCTTCCGCGCCGCGCATGTTCTTGTAGGGGGTGTCGTAGACGGTCAGGGCCGCGCCGAGGGCACGGGCGATGGTGCCGCCCCGGGCCTGCACCTCGGTGACCCAGCTGGGCTCGGTGAGCATTGGCGTGAAGCCGTATGCGGCGTCGCGCTCCCGCTGGGCAGACTCCAGGCGATGCTGCATGGCAGCTAACATCGTGGCCTCGTCCAGCAGGCGCTCGCGACCCTCCTAGAGCCGGGCCAGGGTCTTGGCGGCATTGGTAGCATTGGCGTTGGTGCCGATAGGGACGCTGAGGTTCTACATCATGGTGCGCAGAGGGTCGGGCACGTCGGTGCACTCCGCTGCGACCTTGGCGGCGGCGACCTTGTTCGGGGCGCCGGATGAACCGGAGTCAGAGCCGGTGACGAGCACAACCACCCGGACATACAGATCCGCCGCCCCGGCGGAGATGGCTTCGCTGAGGGGGACGGGTGATTCGGAGATATCGAGCACCCCGCTGGGGTACTCATCAGTCGTGGGCGCGTCGAAGATGCACATCATAGTGAAGGAAGCGGAGAGGGCATCGATGACATCGGCTGCGAGAGCAACATGCCCATCGGAGTCGACGCAGGGCCCCGTCTGGAACATGTCTCCGGTAGAGACCCCGAGCTGCCCATGATAACCTACAAGTATAGGGGATCGTTTGTACCCCTTTTGGTAAATAAGAGTGTCGAACCCAATGAGGAGCTAAAGGTAGAACAAATATTACCTCAAGTTCTATCGACCACCAATGCAACTCTACGCACACTTGACGTTTGCTTTACCTAAAACAAGTATGAAACTATTTTGCAAGAATAAAACTACGAGTACTTTGCGAGAATAAAACTATGAATAAATCGCAAGGTAATAGAAGTGGATAGATTTTGTCAACAAGAAAGTCATTTGTCCCTAGGCAATCGATAATAAGTACTGGTAATCACTCTGGTAATTCTATATGAGGGAGAGGCATGAGCTAACATACTTTCTCTACTTGGATCATATGCACTAATGATTGGAACTCTAGCAAGCATCCACAACTACTGAAAATCATTAAGGTCGTGAAACCCAACCATAGCATTAAGTATCAAGTCCTCTTTATCCCATACGCAACAACCCACCTACTCAGGTTTAAGCTTTTGTCACTCTCGCAACCCACCATAAGCGAATCATGAACGTATTGCAACACCCTACAACGTGGACCCCTCACGTTTGTGCGAGATGGAGGGCACCGTAGGGCAGCACCATAAATAAAATATACAATCATACCAACCAAGATCATGATTAACCCATAGGACAAAACGGATCTACTCAAACATCATAAGATAACCCTAGGTCATTGGGAAATAATATATGGAGTTGAGCACTGTCAGATTCCAGGCTCCGCAGACCCAAGAAAGGTTCGAACTTAGGGGCATGTGCGAAGAACACAACCTCTCGATCCGCTATTCTCACGACCTAGCTCGATGAACACGACAGAGAAAGACACAACTATTTACCCAGGTTCGGGCCACCTTGCAGTGTAATATCCTACTCCTGCTTTGTGGTGGATTAGTCTCGCGAGGGGCTGAGGATGAACTGGTACAAGTGGATGAACAGCCTCAGGAGGCGTGTTCTTGTGATGAGCTCTTGGTGGTTCGATGAGCTGATCACCTGGTGAGTCGATCGGCCAACCCCTCTCTATGGTGGTGGCTAGTCTCTATTTTATACTGGCCTTGGTCCTCTTCCTCCAAAACTTAGGCGGAAAGGGATCCCACAGCGGCCAAATTTGAAAGGGAACAAGAAGTACATCTAATCCTGATGAAAGGTGGTCTTCGCCTGCAAAGCCTCTGAGCGTGATGTCATGGTGGGCTCGGCGATGACATCCATCCTGTCGTTCTGGCGGTCTTGGTCTTGTTGCACGCAAATGGCAACCTTTGGCTGATTCCTTGGGACTCCACACCTGCACTTGGCTCCTTTGCACCAAAGAGGGAACCTGCTGCTCTGCACCCGCTGGCGTGCGCCTGGCCTTGGTCGTCATGGTTGATGTCATTCCAGCCTCGTGAGGCTAAGTCTTGCATAGAAATCTCCGCTTCGCTCAGGAGGCCGCTCCCTCGGGAGGTCTTGATGTCGCCCGCCTCACGAGGCTTATCCCATTGCTATGGTCTTGTCTTGCCGTAGTAGAAGCTGGGCCGTACCAGGCCATCGAGGAAGCCACGTCGTGGGCCGTAGACAGGCAGGTCTGGGCACCCTGGTTCCCAGGACGTCGACAGAAGCCCCCCGGCCCAAGGCACGCTCGCACTTGGCTTCGAGGCGAAGCCAAAGGGCAAGTGCGGAACACTGCGGGCCCTAATCGCCTGCGGACCGAGCCGACATGTGGTGCTTGATGGGACGTGGGTGTCTCCGCTTCTCCACGCGGCCTCGGCAACTGGCATGGCTTGACAAAAAGGCCAACTACCGCAGTCGAGCCTTCATTGCCTCCTTTCCGCCTTGCTCCAGATCTCATCCATTTCCTGCCGAGGGCGCCTCCAGATCCACCAAATCCTCACTCCCAAGCTCCTGGCGGATGGGAAGAAGGCAAAATCTGCCAGCGCGGCTGCGGCCATTGCTCCTATTGTCGATGTGGCCCTCAGCCCATTGATCATCACCGAAGTCGAGCACCTTGCTGCCGTGCCCCGCTGACGGTGGGCCCGAAGAACGAGAGGCACGCGACCGAGATCGGGGTACGCTCCGCCGAGCGGGGAGCCTTAACGGGCGCGTTCTTCCCTTTCTTCCTCCATAGCCTCTTCGCGGGGCTCGTCCCGCATTTCTCCAGGTTGTTATTCGCCATCATTGACCATTTTCAGATCCAGGTGCTTCACCTTCAACCCAACTCCGTCCTCCTCCTGTCGGTCTTTGCTTTCTACTGTGAGGCCTTCGTGGGGGTGAAGCCCTCCGTCGCGTTGTTTCGCCATTTCTTCTCCCTTCGGAAGCATGACTCAAGCGAGCTCACTGGATGCATCTCCTTCATCGTGCTCCATGGTGGAAGAGGAGTGCCGCGCGCTCTTCACTGTAGCCATGACGCGCGTCTACAACCTTCTTCATCTCCTATACCCCAGCCTGGATCTTGGCACGCTGCTGGAGCCGGTGGTGCCCGAGTCCCAGGTCGCAGCTATTGAAGCCATGAAGGAGCATGTGGAGGCCCTAGTGGTGAAGTTCCACTGCGTCGATCCTAGGGCCTTGGCGGCCGCAGCCGGTGGCGAAGGCGACAGCGGCACCGTCGAGGACGCGCTCCCCCAGGCGGCTGGTGGCGGTGAGCAGGGCTAGAGGCGGCACCCATCTTTTATCCTGCAAAATTTAACGTGCCTTGTGGAGGCGTATGAACTCCTGTTTTGAATTCATGAACATTATGGTTTGTAATAACTTGCAAGGATCCCGCGATTTTCCTTTCCGTGCTCAGTTTCCTCCAGTTTGCCTTTAGTCTTCTGCGTCGGCAGGGCCAGGCCTCGCGCATACCTCAGCCGCCGTAGGTTCGTCCGGATCGCCAAGATGAGACCAAGGGGTGAGGGACTATGTGACCAGTGAGGCCCCTGAGTCGCGATGCTCAGGGATCCCCCTTGACATACAAACGGCCTTGTGAAGGAAGTGCGAGGAGCATCTGGGTTAATCCGGAGTCCTCATACCTTTGCTCACTAGCTTTTTCCTGGGAGGGTCATGAGACGACCAGGTGCCGAAGACCTGGTAGGGTGGCATGCGCCAGGCGTGACCTGGACACAACCCCCATGCCCAGCCCCCTCACGCGGCTCTTCCGGGGGAAAGTTGGCGCGGTGAGGCCAGGGGTCGAGCTCTGGGGCTCTCCTGAGGTTAGTGTAGCCACTAGCGTGCCCTCAATTGTTTATATCAGCATGGAGCATAATGTTTCCACTCCTGCATGGGCATAGCCGCTCCTCGGCCATGTCATCCACCAGCGCGGAGCATGGGGCTTCCACTGGTGTGTGGGAGGGGGTTCCCTCTGAGGGGAGCCCCTAGGGCGTGTACAGCCCCATCCTGGCACGTGGCTTGCACGGCAGGACTGGAGGAGATGTGTATGGGCACCCGTGAGTCAGCACGGTACTCACAAGACCCTACCTCAAGGCGGGTTGCACCTGAATTTTTGGTAAGGATGCTTGCTTGAATCCTGCGAGATGGTTAGGTCACCTGCGCCGAGTGAATCTCCAGAGGATATTGCATGAGAAGGCTAAACACCAGCAACCCCAGGAGGTGATGTGAACGGGGCCGACCTGCCAAATAGAGCTCAACCGCTGGATTTATCGATGCCATAGGGACGGACTCGAGCACAGACGCCATGCCCAGACTTCTCATGCGTCTATCCCAAAGAAAGCCAACTAGCGCATGGCTCCCACGGTGGCGAGGCATCATGCACGCGCCCTAACTTATCCACTCACGATTAGCTCATGTGAGAATAAGGCACCAAGGGCCACGGGTGGTGACGTACACGGGGATGGCCCGCTAGACAGAGCTAGGCTACTTGGGTTTAGCGACACTGCAGGGACGACCCGAGCACAGGCGTCGTGCTGGTCCTTAATCATGAGGTGGTCGCGGGCGGGTTCAAAAGGGCGCAGGACGTTCATGACGGCGAAGCACTGGATAGGCGGGTGATAATATATGGCAGCTCATAAAAATGGCGAAATTAGTTCTGATTGAGGCGCAAAACAATACATGCTGAGGGGCGGACCCAGACAGCTTGAGGATAATGCAGCCCGAGGGGCGCCCTCAACTGAAGGAGCTAAAAAGTCACCTGGCACCGTTGGGGTAGAAGTGTTGAAGTAGTTGAAGATGCGCACTGCAGAAGTTGCTCCTCATGAGCCAGCAGGCTCCTAAGCCTCGGGGGGCTCCGGAGGCTCTGGCTCCTCCTCCGCTTGGACTGCCTGGCGCCTGGCTTCATGAGATGCCATGACACCATGCATGCATCGCTGGAGCGAGGCTGTCGCGCCCGGCAGGCCGAAAGGCATGCAGACATAGCTGTGGGGGCGGCCTCCACACCGGCCGACGCCGGACGGCCAGAAGAGCTCCGGAGAAGTAGCTCTGTTAAGGCCTAGGATGTTGACGCAGACACACAGCTCGCCACTCGCGTCCTAAGTAGCAGCTGCGTTGAGTGGTGCGGGCCGTCGCTCGCCTCTCATGGCCCGCGCCTCCTAAAGATCTTCGATCGCCATGGTGATTAACTCCTATGCGCTTGGTGCCTCACGCCCTGCGCCTTGCTCCTGGAAGCGCGCGTTGAAGCACGCCTCCACATGGTGCCCGAACACCTCCCTATTGATGTTGGCCAGGTCGGAGGCCTTCCAGAGAAGAGCCCCTGAGCCCAACCAGAGGGGGGCATCGGGCGCGCCTTCCTATGCGAGAGGGAAAGGCGCCCCAGCAGAGAGCGAGGGGCTCGAGTCATGACCATCTGGCTTGCCCACCTCCTGAGTGACCTTGAGGATGAGCTGCTTCTTCTTCTTGGGGGCAACCTCAGGGGGAAGGGTGACGACCTGGCCATCTGAGTCCTCGACCACTGCAGCCTGGTAGGCAAGCTCGAGGGAGCACACTGCATATTTATCATCGCAGGCAATCATGATGGTGCCGCCACTCCTGGCATCTTGAGGACGTTGTAGCCATGATGTGTTGCCACCATGAACTTGGCGAGAGCTGGGTACCCGAGGATGGCATTGTACGGTAGGAGAATGTGGGCGACGTCGAAGTCGACGAGCTCGGTGCGGTAGTTGTTGCGCTTGCCAAAGGTGACGGGGAGGCGAATCTGCCCTATTGGGTGCATGGAGCCATCGGTCACCCTTGAGAATGGCTTGTTGGGCTGAAGCTGGTCGTATGGAACCTAGAGCCTGTCAAATGTCTCAATGGAGAGAACATTGAGCCTAGCGCTGCCATCGACAAGTGTCTTGGTGACGAAAATGTTGCTGATGGTAGGTAAGCAGAGCATGGGAAGCGCGCCTGAGGTGGCCATGCACTTGAGCTGGTCCAAAGAATCGAAGGTGATTGCATACTTGGACCACCTAAGCAGACGTGGCGCCTTGAGGTTGGAGAGGGCCGCGTTCACCTCATGAGCGAATTGCTTGAATATGCGATGGGAGGCCGGGGCCTGAGCACCACCCAGGATGCAGGCAATAGCACGAGGCTCTTGGAAGCCCCCAGCCCCATCATCTTGGCGGTGGTTGTCATTCCTTGTTGGTGGCGGAGGCAGCAAAGGGAGGCCGGCGTTGCCCTGAGGACGGTCCTCGCGAGGCTGGTCTTGCCATGGGCCGTCACGAGGCTGGTCCTGCCAGCAGTCTTCACGAGGCTGATTGCACCAACCCTGACGGGGGCCATGATCATCCCAGCGACCTCCGCCGCGGCCTCCTCCATGGCCGTAGCCACAGTCGTTGCGCTCTGGGCATCGACCGAGGTGCCCGTCGTGGATAGCCCTGAGCTCTTGGTAGTCGTTAGTGTTGTGGCTATGAACGTTGTGGAAGACGCAGAACAGGCGGTTGCCCTTGGAGGACTTAGGTTGATCACAATCGCGCTTCATGTCAGGCTCGGCCGCGAGCACCACCAGGTCCTTGCGCTTCACGTCCTTTGCCTTGGCCTTCTTGTCTTCAGGATCGGCTTCAGGGAGCTCAAGGAGCGAGAGGTGACCTTCTTCTGCCCTCGCGCACTGGGTCGCCATGTTGAACATCTCCAGAGCCAAGCGCAGGTCCTCATGTATGGTGAGCTCCTCCTTCATCTTGACATCCCGGACACCATCAGTGAACGCTGAGATGATGGCCTCGTCTGACACCTTGGAGATCTTGAGGCGAATGTTGGTGAAGCGCTTTATGTACTTTGCAAGGTCTCTCCTGGTTTTTGCTTGATGCATCACTAGTCACCAGCTGTAGGAGTGGGGTCGTGGGTGCCTAGGAAGTTGGCGATGAAGCGCTCGCGCAGCTCATCCGAGGAGGGGATCAACCCCACTGGGAGGTTCAGGAGCCATGAGCGCGTGCCATCCTTGAGGTCCATGGGGAACCAGTTCGCCATGACCTTCTCATCACCACTTGCCGCCTCGATGATCAACTCGTAGAACTGAAGGAACTCGACTGGGTCGGGGGTGCCGTTGTAGCGCGGAGGCAGATCCGGCTTGAACTTGCTGGGCCAGAAGACATGACGAAGCTCTAGAGTAAACGCTCGGCACCTCGCATGGCCACGGGGGCTCGCCTCGGAGGGGGAGCCAGGTCTTGACGCCCATGTGCAACCTGTCGGATGTTGGGTTCTGGCAGACCCTTAAGGTTCGAACTCTAGGGTGCGTGCGAAGATCTTCCCCCTACCAATCCACGTCCGACCGCCTCGCGAAAATCTAAGCTAAATGATGAACAACACGAGGGACACAAGATTTATACTGGTTCGCGCCACCGTTGTGGTGTAATAACCTACTCCAGTGTGTGGTGTGGTGGATTGCCTCAGGGGCTGATGATGAACAGTACAGGGAAGAACTGCCTCGCGAGAGGTGTTCTTGAGCTGGTGCGATGAACTGCTTGGGTGAGTTCGATCGCCTCTCGATCTAATGAGCACTCGATGAGATGATGAGAACTGGGTCCTCCCCCTGCTATGGTGGTTATCCCTATATATAGGGAGGCCCTAGCCCTCTTCCCCAATATTGAGCGGGAAGGGCGCCAACAACGGCCATTTTGAAGGGGAACATCTAGTATAAGTTATCCTGACTAAAGTTGGTCTTCGGCTGCCAAAGGCACTGGTGATGACGCTATCTTGGGTTCCACAGTGACATCCATCCTGCCGCTTTGTTGGTCTTGGTCTCGTTGCACCGAAATGGCAACCTTTGCCTGATGCCTCGGTACTCCACGCCTGTGCTTGCCCCCTTTGCACCGAAGACGAAACAAGGACACTCCGCGGGCCGGCGCCCGCCTGGTCTCGATCGTCACAGCTTACGTCACGAACACCTCGCGAGGTACCCTGCCTTGATCTCTCCGCCTCCTCGCGAGCCTGCCTGGTGAGGCTGTTCCTGAGGAAGTCGTGTGTCGTCCGCCCCGCGAGGCTTGGCCCCTCGCGAGGGTCTTGAGTCTTGCGTTGATGGAGATGGGTTGTACTGGTCCACCTCTCGAGCCACGCCGCAGGTAGGAAAGTCTAGGGACCCCCGTTCCCAGGACGCCGACAGTAGCCCCCGGGCCCAAGGCATGCTCGGACTTGGCTTAGCAGAGAAGCGAAGGGGCAAGTGCGGAGCGCGGCGGGCCCCATCAACCTGTGGCCTTGGGCGCCGCGTGGCGGTTGATTGGACGTGGGCGTCTCCGCTTCCTCTTACCGCCTCGGCAACTGCTCGACTGACAATAGGCTGGCCCGGGGTTAGCCTTACCTTCATTACGCTCGTTCTCCTTGCTTCAGATCCCCTTTCTTTCTCTTCGCCCTCCTGCTTCCGAAATCTCCAGATTTGCCGCATCCTTTCTCCTCCGGCGAGCAATGGCACCCCGCAAGACCCCGGTTGTGGCTGCATCGGCCTGGTACTCGCCGGCCTTGGTCTCCCCCAACGTGACGGAGAAGAATCTCGCCCTCACGCGCCAGATGGCTACGGCGCAGATCAACGAGATGGGGGAGACTACGCTCCGGCTTGGCTCTGCCAGGCCGGAGGACAAGGGGAGCACCTTCTTCCCCCTCTTTATGAGCGCCGTTATTGCCGGTCTGGTTCCTCCTTTCTCTGAGATTTTCCTTGCCGTCCTTCGCCAATATCAGTTGCATGTTCTGCATATCCACCCCAACTCCGTTCTGCTTCTGTCGATCTTCGCCTATTATTGCGAGGCGCATGTCGGGGTGATGCCCTCTTTGGCCTTGCTGCGCCACTTCTTCTCCCTCCAGGTCACCGGCACCATCATCTTGGTGTGCGCGAGCTTTGTCGCGTACTCCAAGTCCAACGCCATCTCGAAGGCCGGGAAGAGAGTCGACGGCTGTCGGAGCAAGTGGGTCATGGTGGACGCTAGGTGCAATAATCCCCTGCTGGAGCTGCCCACAGAGCAGCCCGAGGTCGTTGAGGTGTGGTCCCGCACGAAGCTTGACGATCGGCGGGTGAAGCTGGTGCTGGAGAAGATGAACGCCGACCTGAGGCCGGTCAACCTGAGGGCAGCGAAGCTGACCGGGGCCTCGCTCTTGAGGGAGTTCCTGTCGCACCGGGTGGCCCCTCTTCAGGGGCACTCGCACCCACTGTGGGGGCTCACGGATGCAGACATCGTCCTCCGCCTGAGCTTGGATGCCCTGAATGACGAGGATTTGACCGCAGCCCTCCGCTTCTTGGTCGGAGAGGACGTGGCAGGCCCGGCGGATGCTCCGGTCCCCCTGTTCCTTCATGATGACTGGGGACGGGTGGTGGACACCATGCCCACCTTCGACGGGGTGGGTCTGGTGCCAGCGGAGGACCCTGAGGGCCAGGCGGCGACGGCGACGGTGAACTTGTCCTCTGGTGACTCTAGCGGGGGAGAGGAGGAAGATGACGATGAGGATGAGGAGCGTGACTCGGAGGCGACCTTCGAGGGGACGGGGGAGACTTCCCCCTGGCGCAGGTCCAGCGCCCTCTGCTCCATGCCTGACGATGACGAGTCCGGCGCCAGGCGAGGAGGGTAGGACCCGCCCTTGGTCCTGAAGAAGGACAGGTCTGGGCTGATCTCCCGAGGGTATTCCCCAGCCCTTGCGTCGGCCGAAGCCATCTCTAGCCCTTCAGGTGCGCCTTCCTCTACAGCCGGGCCTCCCAAGGCTAAGCCTCGCAAGAGGCTTTCGGGCTTCAAGCTTGGATGGAGTCCGTGGGATCCCGTGGCAGTCAACCAGTAAGTGCTTGAACTCCGCCTTGCTCCTGTCCTTTGCCGTTGAGGCCTGACATCTTTCATTGGGTAGGCTGCTACCTGCGGTGAAGAGGCTGAAGGGGGACGCGGCGACCCCGCCTGGAACGGGCTCATCAGCCGTGGCCGCGTCTTCACTCGCGGGTAAGGGAGGCAGTCGGGCTCGCACGTCCCCTGCCCGATCATCCTCGTGAGGCCAGTAGGGACGCTCCGGCGAGGAGTCATCCCCTGTGACCCCGCTGACTCTGGAGGCGCCTGTGCTTGACATTGTTGCCAAAGTTGCAAGGACTCAGGAGGTTCCTGCCTCCCAAGACGTGATCACGCTGCCATCTTCTCCTCCTACTCCGCCGGCTCCCGTCTCCTCTGCTTCCTCCGTCGCCTTGGATCGTGCCGCTGATGAGCTGAGCCAGTTGCAGGAGGATCTCCGGAGCGCGGACCCCTGCCTGGTGGCCGGGCGCCTGGAGTTGGTCTCCAGTTGGGTTCTCTCTGACGCCTCCGTCCGAGCGGCGTTGAGCCAGGCTGTGATGGCTTTCGAGGAGGAGAAGCAAGCCACCTCCCAGGCCTTAGCCGCTTGCGACACGGTGTTGAAGGACGCTTCAACTATCAAGGGCCGCTGTAAGACGTTGGAGGGCGAATTGCAAAGGCTCCGTGATGAGCTCGCCAAGGAGATTCACGACCACCAGGTGAAAGAGGAGGAGATGAAGGCTTGGGAGGCTGCTGTCAAGGACCGCGACACCGAACTCTCAACCGACCACGACCGGCTGAGGACGCTGGAGCAGGCGCTGAAGACGGAGAGGGTTGAGCTGGATGCCGAGGCGAAGGTCTTGGCCGAGGATCGCGCGGCCTTCATGCGCTATGAGGAGAGGGCTCGCATAGCGCTGAAAACGCTTTATGACGGGGGCCTGGAGAAGCTGCTGGCCGGAGCCAAGGAGGGCCCCACTAAGCTGGTTCCCTTCCCCATCGAAGCGCTTGAGGAGGTCATGATTGGCATCGGCCCCATGGCCGAAGTTGAGGCTTGCATCCTTTCCTCTACAGCGCTGACGCAGATCCTCAGCCATGTCTACCTCCGCAACCCCGACGCCAACCTCGACAACCTGCTAGAGCCCATGGATTCCAAGCGCTCCACCGCTGCTCCCGAAGCCGTCAAGGGTCGAGCGGAGGCCTTGCTGGCGAAGTTCTGCGCCTTCAACACCGCGCCCAGGCGAGGCGCTGCCGGCTCCGCAGCCCCAGGGGCTTGAGCTGACAAGAGCAACTCCACCACGAGCAGCGGCGCGGCCCAGGGGTGATCTTCTCGCGGCCTTTTTACTGCTTTGATTCCTGCAACATGCACCATGCCTCGTGGAGGCATTTAAATTTGTGTCTGGTATTGTGAGAACAATCCATGGACTATAATATTTGCTTCTGGATTTGCTAGATTTTGCAATTTTCTTCCTATTTTCTTGTGTTGTACGTCGGCAGGTGTAGGATCGTTGAAGGCAAGAGTGTCTAGAGGGGGGGTGATTAGACTACTCGACAAGATAAAAGTTTATGCCTTTTGATTAACACAAGTTTTTGGCAAGTTCACAATGGAGATCAAGTCAAGCATCATGCATACAAGTCGAGTAACATACTACACATGCAATTCTAGAGTATGGGCAGCGGAAAGTAAATTGCACAAGTAGTAAAGGAGAGATGGAGAAGAGCAAACGCAATTTGGAGACACGGAGATTTTTCTCGTGGTTCCGATAGGTGGTGCTATCGTCAATCCACGTTGATGGAGACTTCAACCCACGGAGGGTAACGGCTGCGAGAGTCCACGGAGGGCTCCACCCACGAAGGGTCCACGAAGAAGCAACCTTGTCTATGCCATCATGGCCTCGCCCACGGAGGACTAGCCTTACTCGGGGTAGATCTTCACAGTAGGTGATCTCCTTGCCCTTACAAACTTCTTGGTTCAACTCCACATCTTGACGGAGGCTCCCAAGCGACACCTAACCAATCTAGGAGGCACCACCCTCCAAAAGGTAAAAGATGGTGTTGGTGATGATGAACTCCTTGCTCTTGTGCTTCAAATGATAATCTCCCCAACACTCAACTCTCCTCACTGATTTGGCTGTGGTGGAAGAAAGGATTGAGTGGAAAGCAACTTGGGAAGGCTAGAAATCAAGTTTCATATGGTGGGAGTGGAGCAACTTGATCTCAACACAAGGGTAGGTAGTTTTCTTCTCGAAATGTAAGGTAGGAGTGGTAGTTCTTTCGATGGCTCTCTCCACGAATGAAGAGGAGGTGGAGGGTATTTATAGCCTCCACACAAAATCCAACCGTTACACACATTTGACCAATCTCGGTCAGACCGAAGTTGACAACTCGGTGAGACCGAAAGTTCAAATCTTGTGAACGTTGGGATTTTCGGTGGGACCGAAAATACAATCTCGGTTAGTCCGATTCTTCCAAAGTCTAGGGTTTGCCATTCTTGGTGGGACCGACTTTCTCATCTCGGTGACACCGATTTGAGTACAGAAGGTTACAGAAGGTTGGCAACACTAGTTTAGGTGTGATCGAGTTTGGAATCGGAAAATCCGAAATTTCTAGGGTTTGGGTATATGGCTGAGGTGGTTCATCTCGGTGTGACTGAGTTTATAGAATCGGTGGGACCGAGATTACTTATGAGTATGTGTTGGAATGAAAGATTGCTGAGAGTTTGAGAGATAAATCACTAAGCACTTTGAGCAACCAGATCATCCTCATAACCTCATCCCCTTTTAATAGTATTGGCTTTCCTATGGACTCAATGTGATCTTGGATCACTAAACCAAAAATAGAGTCTTGAGCTTTTGCCAATGCTTTCCTTAGCATCCTAGGGGTCCACCTCTTCAGTCCTTTTGCCATGCCAAAGTGATTGACTTTCCTGAAACATACTTGATGAAAGCATTAGTCCAACCACAAAGTATGTTGTCATTAATTACCAAAACCACCTAGGGAGAAAATGTGCTTTCAATCTCCCCCTTTTTGGTAATTGATGGCAACACACAAAATAAGATATCAAAGCTTACTGAAGGAAAGACAAGGATTATCATTAAAGCTTTGACAAACATGTAGTACACAGGCTCCCCCTACAAGTGTGCAAGCTTTTCATAGATTATGGTTTTGGATTACCACAAGCACACATGAGAGAAAAGCAAGATGTGCTACATGCAGCTTGGCTATATGCATCAGAGCAGATGAGGATAAGATAAAGAAGATGCATATGTGCATGGTGATTTCTTGCAAACAAGTATTCACAAGCAAGTCACCATCATGCACATTCTGCAAGATGCATATACTTACCTTGAAGTTCCTTGGCATTGTACCTGAAGAAATAAGCTTGAGAAAACAAGGTTAGACAACACAAGAGTATTTCTTCAACCAACAGCAAGAACATCAAGAGTACCAAGCCAGGGATGACATGTATAAAGAGTGTCTCATGTTGAGCACTAGCTTGAATCAGCTAACATGTCTCCCAAGACTAAAAGATTTTCAATGAGCTCTGAGAGATTTTGCTTTTCATAAGATACCAATTGTGCTTTTCATAAGATACCAATTGTGAGAGCAAGAGAAGCAAAATCAAAAGAATAATGCCAAATGTATTATCACAGTGAAATATAGCAAAGCTTTGATGTGATCCTCTCCCCCTTAAGGTAAGATTGTTTTTCTTCTCCCTTTAAATTTTCTTTTCTCCCCTTATCCTCCAATCTCCCCCTAAGCTCCCCCTAAATCTTCTCCCCCTTTGACATCAAGTGCCGAAAAGGACAGTAAACTAGGAAGGTCAGGAAAGATGGAAGGAAAGAAGTGGGATCCTTAAGAATCACAACTAAGCAAATTAAGTAAATAAATCATTTTAGTTGAGCTGCAGAAGAAGATATCCTGGTGAATGTAAATCGGTGACACCGAGTTGATATGGATCGGTGAGTCCGAAAGTCAGAGACTTAGGGCAGATCGTTTTCGGTCAGACCGAAGTATTTGAATCGGTGACGCCGAGTTTAATTCCAAGGAAATATAGAAATAATTCAGCTCACTTTGCAAGGAATGTTTCAAAAGATTTGCAATGAAGTTGTAAATGATTTTCAGGGAATTGATCAGAGCCAAAAGGATATTCACAGAAACAGAAGAGATAGAAATGAAAACGATTGCTAGATGAAGTTTTTTTTAAAAAAAAAGCAAGAAAACTCAGTGAGAGAGCATAAGAGAAAAATAGAAAAACTCCAAAACATATGTACTTCATCTAGATATGGGTCGGCGACTAGGTCACCTATGTTTGAGTATATTGACTTAGGAGTCAAATGAGAACATTTGATCATAGGTCATACTCATCGTTTAAGCTCAAAATGGGGTTGCCATTTTTCGATTAAGCATTTGATGTGATCACATCTTTTGAAGCTGCTTGTACTCATGTCTTTGAGCAAAGCTTCTTCAAGATGTGAAAAAACATACCTTGGGCTTGTTGTTGCTTGTACTCATGTAGGTGAACGTGATGTAGATGCTCATAGAATGTGTAGTTGGAGCACCATTTCCAATTGTATAGTTCATCTTCCTACATGGGTTAGGCAAGCAAGGAAATACTCAAGAATATCCAAGATGACAAGAGTGAAGTACTAGACGTATAAGGTGTCAAAAAGGATATGTGGAATTTTGTTCCTTGAACTCAACATCCCAAAGGGCTAGATACTTGGTCAATGACAAGATTACTCATGATTTGAGTGTGTGTGATAATCTTGTTGAATGTAGACCAGCCAAGTACCTGCAAGGAGTTAGATGCAATACAAGGGGGCAAATGTGTCCAAGACATATGATCATCATCATAAGAGAAATATCAAGGATTAGTCAATTAGGCTCATGCCTTGCATGCATCAATGGAGTTTTCACTCCAAGTTTGAAGCATCAATGATGTTCAACTCACTCCTTAAGCGACAAAACACTTTCTCATCAAGTGGTTTTGTAAAGATATCTGCAAGCTGTTTGTCAGTACGAACATGCTTAAGATCGATGTCACCCTTAGCAATGTGATCACGAATAAAATGGTGACGAACTTCAATGTGTTTCGTGCGAGAGTGTTGCACGGGATTGTGTCCAATCTTAATCGCACTCTCATTGTCACAAAGTAAAGGAACATGTCTCGCATGTATCCCATAATCCTTAAGCGTTTGTGTCATCCATAGCAACTGAGCACAACACGAACCAGCAGCAATATATTCTGCTTCGGCAGTAGATAATGATACCGAATTTTGTTTCTTGGATGACCAAGATACAAGAGATCGACCGAGGAATTGACACGTACCCGAAGTTGACTTTCTATCAATCCTGTCTCCGGCATAGTCCGAGTCGGAATAGCCAACAAGATCGAAAGAGGCCCTCTTAGGATACCAAATGCCAAAGTTAGGTGTGTGTATCAAATATCTCACAATTCTTTTAACAGCTTTAAGATGACATTCTTTAGGAGCAGCTTGATATCGAGCACACATGCATACACTCAACATTATGTCAGGACGAGAAGCACAGAGATATAGTAAAGAACCAATCATGGATCGATAAACCTTTTGATCAACAGGTTCTCCATCTTTAGTCAAGTTATTATGTCCACTAGTAGGCATGGGGGTTTTCATACCTTTGCTTTCTTGCATGTTGAACTTCTTGAAGAGATCCTTGGTGTACTTTGTTTGTGAGACAAAAGTACCCTCCTTAGATTGCTTGATTTGCAACCCAAGGAAGAATTTGAGTTCACTCATCATGGACATCTCATACTTCTCCGACATAAGCTTTCCAAACTTCTCACTAAAATCAGGGTTAGTTGAACCAAAGATAATATCATCAACATATATTTGGCACACAAATAGTTCACCATCAACCCTTTTCGTGAATAGCGTTGAGTCTATTTTTCCAATCTCAAATCCTTTTTCAAGAAGAAAGCTAGTCAAGATTTGTACCAAGCTCTAGGAGCTTGTTTAAGACCATAAAGAGCTTTATGCAACTTGTAAACATGATTAGGCTTTTAGGATTCACAAATCCGGGAGGTTGTTTCACAAATACTTCCTCCTCAATTTCACCATTTAGAAAAGCACTTTTAATGTCCATTTGATAGAGAGTGATATCATGGTGGTTGGCATAAGCAAGAAGAATCCGAATGGACTCAAGTCTAGCAACGGGGGCATAGGTCTCACCGTAGTCCATACCTTCGACTTGTGTGTAACCTTGTGCTACGAGACGAGCCTTGTTGCGGATGACTTGTCCATCTTCATCTTGCTTGTTCCGAAACACCCATTTGGTTCCAATGACGTTTTGGTCATCATTGGGCTTCTCTACCAAAGTCCAAACGTTGTTCCTCTTGAAGTTGTGTAGCTCTTCGTGCATAGCATTCACCCAATCCGGGTCTTCAAGCACTTCTTCTACCTTCATAGGTTCAAGACTAGAAATAAATGAGTAATGCTCACAAAAGTTAGCTAAACGAGTTTTAGAGCGAGTAATTCTCCCGGAGTCGATGTCATTCATCATTTGTTCCACGGGATGATTCTTCTTGACTCTTGCTCGAACTCGAGATAGCTTTTGTTGTGGTCGCGGCTGAGCTTCCTCATTATCCTCATCTTCCTCTTCTTCTTCATTGTTGTTGGTGTTGTCTTGAGGTGGTGGAGAAGGAGGTTGTGGTGGATCTTCTTGTCGCACTTCCTCTTCTTGGTGAGTTCCACTTGTGGAGGCCTCCATGTTGCCTTGAGGTTCACCTTGCCGTGAGGTAGGGGGCTCCACATATGTAGATGAGGTACTCTCCTTCACTTCCATGGGACGGATCTTTCCAATGGATAAGTCTTGAATGGCTTCGATGGGTCCTTGTCTCCTACATCAATAGGCATTTGCTCTACTTATGAGCCATTAGATTCATCAAACTTCACATCTACCGTCTCTTCAACCTTTCGGGTGAAATTATTGTAGACACGGTAGGTGTGGGAGTTTGATCCATAACCGAGGAAAAAGCCTTCATGAGTTTTAGGAGCAAATTTAGACCGACGATGCTTATCAAGGATATAGCATTTTGAACCAAAGACACGAAAGTATCCCACTTGGGGTTTGTTACCGTGAGGAGCTCAGATGAAGTCTTGCCGAGGAGCTTGTGAAGATAAAGCTGTTGATAGCATGACAAGTCGTCTCGACGGCTTCACCCCAAAAGTGCTTCGTGTCTTGTATTCATCAAGCATCGTTCTCGCCATCTCAATGAGCGCTCGGTTCTTCCTCTCAACAACTCCATTTTGTTGAGGTGTACGAGTAACGAGAACTCATGTAGAATCCTTCCTCATCTAGAAAATAGTCCACATGGGCGTTCTTGAACTCCGCTCCATTGTCGCTCCGAACTTTCTTGATCTTCACCTCAAATTGATTTTGGGCCTTTCTAGCAAAGGTTTTGAAGATTTTCGAACCTGCGATTTGTCATCAAGGAAAAATACCCACGTAAATCTGGAAAAATCATCAACGATAACTAGACCAAAGGAGTTACCACCAAGGCTTTTGTAAGCATTGGGACCAAGAGATCCATATGGAGAAGCTCAAGCGGTCTCCTTGTGGTCATGATGTTCTTCACGGATGACTTCCACCTACTTGTTTTCCTGCTTGACATGCACGCAGAGTCTATCTTTGTCAAAGAAAACATCTTTAACACCAAGAATGTGATCACCTTTGATTAGCTTATCTAGATTACGCATACCAACATGTCCAAGCCTTCTATGCCATAACCAACCTTTAGCAGATTTAGCAATGAAGCAAGTTCTAGGTTGAGCTTTCTTAGTGAAATCGACAATGTATAGGTCACCTCTACGGATACCGGTAAAAACCATGTTATGATTGTCACGACGAAAAACTTGGCAATCTACTTTGGTGAATAGCACATTGAATCCAAAGTCAGCTAATCTAGACACGGAAAGTAAATTGTATCCAAGTGATTCAACAAGCATGACATTTTTAATGGAGCTATCATGAGATATGGCCACCTTACCAAGGCCAAGTACCTTACCCTTGGAGTTGTCTCCAAAAGTTACATACTTGCGTGGACCATCGTTCTTTGCAAGCTCTCGAAACATGTCTTCATCTCCGGTCATGTGATCGGTGCATCCACTATCAAGAATCCACTCTTTTCCACCGGATATGTAGTCTCTCAGATTTGCCATAAGATTGAGACTCTTCATGATCTTGTCTAGCTCGGTGTCCGAATCGGAGTAATCATCATCATGCTCATGCTCATCATCATATTGACCCATAGATAATTCATCATCAATACCTAGGTCAATTTGACAATGACTTGCATCAGTTTTGTCAGAGTGACAATAATCATCGGAATGCAATACAAGAGCATTTCTAATTCGAACATTGATAAAACCGGGATCACCCTTCTTTTTCATAAGATCACGAAGCTCAAAGAAGCATTTATCAAAGTTGGGATCATTGGGGCATCATATCAAATTCAATAGTCTTGTATAGAATTTCATCAAGACCTCTCAAAGAGTAGTCCGGATAAAGTTCTTCCAAGAACTTCCACATAGCATAGGCGCACTCAAAGTTTGTGACAAGCTCAAGTAAGTTATCGGGCAAACCTCTAATGATGAGATTTACAGCTCTAAGGTTACGAAGCAAATCAAGCTCTTCATCCATAGTAGGGTGCAAGGGGTCAAATGGAGGTACATATGGGGTTTCAACATATTTGCGCAAGTTGTACATCTTAAAGATAGCAAGCATTTCAATCCTCCACGAGTTATAGGACACTCCATTAAGTATAGGCACTCTATGACTAACACTCCCAAACGTAGACACGTCCATCTTCCTCCAATGGTGTGCAAACCAAAGCAATGGAGACCAATGCTCTGATACCAATTGTAGGATCGTTGAAGGCAAGAGTGTCTAGAGGGGGGGTGATTAGACTACTCGACAAGATAAAAGTTTATGCCTTTTGATTAACACAAGTTTTTGGCAAGTTCACAATGGAGATCAAGTCAAGCATCATGCATACAAGTCGAGTAACATACTACACATGCAATTCTAGAGTATGGGCAGCGGAAAGTAAATTGCACAAGTAGTAAAGGAGAGATGGAGAAGAGCAAACGCAATTTGGAGACACGGAGATTTTTCTCGTGGTTCCGATAGGTGGTGCTATCGTCAATCCACGTTGATGGAGACTTCAACCCACGGAGGGTAACGGCTGCGAGAGTCCACGGAGGGCTCCACCCACGAAGGGTCCACGAAGAAGCAACCTTGTCTATGCCATCATGGCCTACGTCCACGGAGGACTAGCCTTACTCGGGATAGATCTTCACGAAGTAGGCGATCTCCTTGCCCTTACAAACTTCTTGGTTCAACTCCACATCTTGACGGAGGCTCCCAAGCGACACCTAACCAATCTAGGAGGCACCACCCTCCAAAAGGTAAAAGATGGTGTTGGTGATGATGAACTCCTTGCTCTTGTGCTTCAAATGATAATCTCCCCAACACTCAACTCTCCTCACTGATTTGGCTGTGGTGGAAGAAAGGATTGAGTGGAAAGCAACTTGGGAAGGCTAGAAATCAAGTTTCACATGGTGGGAGTGGAGCAACTTGATCTCAACACAAGGGTAGGTAGTTTTCTTCTCGAAATGTAAGGTAGGAGTGGTAGTTCTTTCGATGGCTCTCTCCACTAATGAAGAGGAGGTGGAGGGTATTTATAGCCTCCACACAAAATCCAACCGTTACACACATTTGACCAATCTCGGTCAGACCGAAGTTGACAACTCGGTGAGACCGAAAGTTCAAATCTTGTGAACGTTGGGATTTTCGTTGGGACCGAAAATACAATCTCGGTTAGTCCGATTCTTCCAAAGTCTAGGGTTTGCCATTCTCGGTGGGACCGACTTTCTCATCTCGGTGACACCGATTTGAGTACAGAAGGTTACAGAAGGTTGGCAACACTAGTTTCGGTATGACCGAGTTTGGAATCGGAAAATCCGAAATTTCTAGGGTTTGGGTATATGGCTGAGGTGGTTCATCTCGGTGTGACTGAGTTTATAGAATCGGTGGGACCGAGATTACTTATGAGTATGTGTTGGAATGAAAGATTGCTGAGAGTTTGAGAGATAAATCACTAAGCACTTTGAGCAACCAGATCATCATCATAACCTCATCCCCTTTTAATAGTATTGGCTTTCCTATGGACTCAATGTGATCTTGGATCACTAAACCAAAAATAGAGTCTTGAGCTTTTGCCAATGCTTTCCTTAGCATCCTAGGGGTCCACCTCTTCAGTCCTTTTGCCATGCCAAAGTGATTGACTTTCCTGAAACATACTTGATGAAAGCATTAGTCCAACCACAAAGTATGTTGTCATTAATTACCAAAACCACCTAGGGAGCAAATGTGCTTTCAGCAGGGACCGGCCCCGCGCATACCTCAGCTGCCGTTAGCCCCGACCGGATCACCAGGACGGGACTAAGGAGTGAGGGGCTACGTGACAAGTTAGGCTCCTCAGTCGCGATGCTTAGGAGTCCCCCTTGACGCGCAAACATCAAATAGGGAGGGGTGGAAGAGAGGATTTGTCGTTCTACGTCGGCAGAGCCCGGCCTCGCGCATACCTCGACCGCTGTTAGCCTTTCGGAACTAAGGAGTGAGGGGCTACGTGACCAGTTAGGCTCCTGAGTCGCGATGCTCAGGAGTCGCCCTTGACGCTCAAATGGGTCTCCATACCTTGGCTCCGCTCTGGGAGGGGCGTGCGACGACCAGGTCCGAGGGACCTGGCTAGGTGGCGTGTGCTCGGGCGTGTCCCGGGCGCAGCCCCCGTGTCCAGCCCCCTCGCGCGGCACTCCCAAGGGAAGGCTTTGCGATGAGGCCAGACACTGAGCTCTGGGCTCCCTGAGGTTGATACAGTTGTGGGCTGCCCTCAGTTGTTTATCACCAGCGTGGAGCATAGCGCTTCCGTATGTGTACGGGCATAGCCGCTCCTCGGCAGTGTCGTCAGCCAGTGCGGAGCATGGTGCTTCCGCTGGTACGTGGGAGGGGGGCTCCCCTCCGGGAGGAGCCCCCGGGGCGTGTACAGCCCCGCCCTGACACGTGGCCGGCACGATAGGGCTAGGAGAGGTGTATCTGGGCACCCGTGAGCCAGCGCGGGACTCACGAGGCCCTACCTCGAGGTGGGTTGTGCCTGGCTCTAGGCCTTTGTCTGTGGTACGTTCCTACAAAATGGTTAAGATGCAAATGCTCTATGTCCTCAGGTCCTGGCCCTCGAGCAAGCTCAGCCGCCGCTCGTATGCCAGGTCGCGATGCCGTGGACAAGGCCAGGGGTGAGGGCTGGAGAGCCAGTAAGAGCTCCTGAGTCGCAATGCTCAGGCGCCCCCCTTTTAACGTGCAAGCGGTTTGCATGAGAGAGGAGAGGCCCGTGGTAGGCAGCGGACGATAATCATGAGCAGGTTAAGCATTAAGAAGCAAATCAACTTAGATAGATGCAAGGAAAGGCAAACACCACTGGGTCAGGCCCAAGCGGCTTGGGGATGATGCAGCCCGAGGGGCGCCCCAACAAGGTAAGCTGAAGACATAAGCAAAACGGATACATGCCACAGGGACAGACCCACGTGACCTGGGAATGATGCAGCCCTGAGGGCGCTCCCAGCTGAAATGAAACTTGAAAGAAGTCACCTGATACCATGGCAGAGCGAGTGTCGGAGTAGCTGACGGTGCGTGGTGAAGAAGCCAATCCTCACGAGCCCTAGGAGCCCCGAGCCTCGGGAGGCTCGGGAGGTTCGGGCGTCTCGGCGAGGTCCATCTCCATTTCCTCCAGGAACGCGCGATGCTTAGCCACCTAAGCTTCCAGAATGCTTCTCATCAGGTGCTGGTGGGCAGCAGTCGCGTTCGGCATGCCGAAGGGCATGCGAACGTAGCTGTGTGGTGGACCCTCGCAATGTCCCACACGCGAAGGACAGAAGTGCTCTTGAGACGCGACTCGATTGAGCCCTGGGTAGTCGATGTAGACGCGCAGCCTGCCATCCTCACCTGGATGGGGAGCTACGCTGGGCAGGCGGCGGTTGCCACACATGACTCTCGATTCCTGCAACTCCTGAGCAACCTTGGTGATGAACTCCTGTGGGTTGGGCCCTCCTTGCCTTATGCTTTCCTAAGGGAAACGTGCCGCGAAGCACGCCTCCAACTGGTGCCCGAGCGCCTCCCTCGTGATCATGGCAAAGTCAGTGGCTCCCCACGAGAGAGCCCCCGAGCCTTGCTCGAGGAGGGCGCCGGGCGTGCCTCCCTATGCGACAGAGGGTGGCGCCCCTTGGATGGGCGCATGTCCGGACGTGGTGCCTTCGAAGGTGCCTGTCTCCTGAGGCTTGGGCCAGGTGACATCTTCTTCTTCTTGGGAGCTGCTTCAGGAAGGTTTTCACTCTTGCTGTCTGGGTCCTCGATTGACGCGGCCTGGAAGGCGCGCTTGAGAGAGCACACCGCATCCTTCTCTTCACAGGGGACCATGATGACTCCACCACTTCCTGGCATCTTGAGGACATTGTAACCATGGTGAGTCACTGCCATGAACTTGGCTAGGGCGGGATACTCGAGGATGGCATTGTATGGCAGGCGAATGTGTGCGACATCGAAGTCAATGAGCTCGGTACAGTAGTTCTTGTGCTGCCCAAAGGTGACAGGGAGGCGGACCTGCCCTATCGGGACAATGGAACCATCAGTGACTCCTGAGAAGGGCTTTGTTGGTTGAAGCTAATCATATGGAACTTGAAGATTGTTGAACGTCTCAACGGACAGGATGTTGAGCCCTGCCCTGCCGTCGATGAGGGTCCTGGTAACTTGCACATTGCTGATGACTGGGGAATAGAGCATCGGGAGGACACCGGCCGTTGCCGCGCATTTGAGCTGATCCGCTGAGCTGAACGTGATGGCGCATGCAGACCACCTGAGGGGGCACGTGGCCTCAAGCTTGGGGAGGACTGCATTCACTTCACGAGCAAACTGCTTGAAGATGCGCTGAGAGGCTGGGGCCTGAGCACCGCCCAAGATGCAAGCGATCGCGCGCGGCTCCTGGAAGCCCCCAGCCCCCACGTCCTGATGATGGTCATCATTCCTTCTTGGTGGTGGTGGCAGAGGAGGAAGTCCAGCGTTGCCTTGCGAGCAATCCTTACGAGGCTGATCCCTCCAAGCCCCCTCGCGAGGCTGGTCCTGCCAGCGGTCCTCACGAGGCCGGTCACTCCATCCTTGGCGAGGACCATGGTTGTCCCATCGTCCTCCACCTCTTGCTCCGCCTCGGTCGTAGCCCCGATTGTTGCGCTCGGGGCATCGACCGATACGGCCTTCTCGCACGGCCCTGAGCTCTTGGCATTCATTGGTGTTATGCGTATGGAGATCGTGGTACACACAGTACCGGCTGCCCTTGGACGACTCCGGCTGGTCCCTGTCGCGCTTCATGTTCGGCTCTGCTGCGAGCACAGCTGCTCCCTTGCGCTTCACATCCTTGGCATTGGCTTCCTTCTCTTCTAGGTCTGTTGCTGGGAGCTCGAGAAGGGAGAGGCGTCCCTCCTCAGCCCTTGCGCACTTGGTCGCCCGGTTGAACAACTCCAGAGACATACACAGGTCTTCGTGGAACGCCAGCTCCTCCTTCATCTTGATGTTGTGGACACCATCAAAGAACACCGAGATGATGGCATCCTCGGTCACCTTGGGAATCTTGAGGCGAGCGCTGTTGAAGCACTGGACGTATTTCTGCAAGGTTTCTCCGGGTTGCTGCTTGATGCGGCGCAGGTCACCCATGGCCGGCAGATGGTCGCGAGTGCCCTGGAAGTTGGGGATGAAGCAAGTGCGCATCTCGTCCCAGGAGGAGATCGTGCCAGTAGGCAGGTTCAGGAGCCAGGTGCAGGCGCCGTCCTTGAGTGCCATGGGAAACTAGTTCGCCATGACCTTTTCATCCCCGTTGGCGGCTTCGATGCCTAGCTCATAGAGCTGTAGGAACTCTACGAGGTCAGCAATGTCGTCGTAGCGAGGAGGCAGGTCAGGTTTGAACTTGCCTAGCTAGGCGACACTACATAGCTCGGTGGTGAAGGCGCAGCGGCCTGTGGCGGCCACCGGAGCTCTCTGCTGATGCGGGGCCTGCTCCTGGCGATACCCGCGCGCCGCTGCCTGGAGTAACGCGGGGTCTTGATGTGCTGGCGCAGGGATGCATTCATGGCGCACCGGTGCTGGGAGCACACGTGTACCTTCTTGGGGACAAGGGATTTCTTGGCAGCTCCTTTCTTGTCGCGCGGGCGCCGGACGCGGTGGATCTCTTCCTGGGGCCGCGGGCCGTGGAGCCAGGGCGCCTTCTTTGGGAGGAGGTGGCGGAGGCACCTCTTGGGCTGCACCTCCCGCGCAGGACGGAGGGTGAGGCAACGAGAGCGACGGCACAGGGGAGCCCCCTGCGGTGCTGACGAGCTCGGTGATGCGAGCGAGCCACTCCTCGTAGAGGTCGTCGACGGGAAGGTAGTGCAGGAGCTCACGTGCCAGGAGCAACGCGGTGTGCGTGTCCGTGGGGGTGCGACGGGCGTGGGATGACGAACCAGCTGGAGTCAGCGACGGGGTGGCGGTGCAGCCTTCCCGCCACACCGAAGGATGCAGCGATGAGGCATGCTGCTCATTCCCCGCTGGGCCGGTGGCAGCGTTGGCGGAAGGCGATGGGGAACGACGGGGACATCCGCCGACAGGAGCCGTCTGGTCGACGCGGGCGGCGAGTGCAGCCCAACGCTCGGCGCGAGCCCGGCGAGCGTCAGCCATGGACACGTCAGAAGATCGAACGTGAAACAGTGGAAGAAATATTCCAGCGCACCCCTACCTGGCGCGCCAAATGTCGGATGTTGGGTTCCGGCAGACCCTTAAGGTTCAAACTCTGGGGTGCACACGAAGATCTTCCCCCTATCGACCCACGTCCGATTGCCTCGCAAAAATCAAAGCCAAACGATGAACAACACGAGGGACACAAGATTTATACTGGTTCGGGCCACCGTTGTGGTGTAATACCCTACTCCAGTGTGTGGTGTGGTGGATTGCCTCAGGGGCTGATGATGAACAGTATAGGGAAGAACTTCCTCGCGAGAGGTGTTCTTGAGCTGGTGCGATGAACTGTTTGGGTGAGTTCAATCGCCTCTCGATCTAATGAGCACTTGATGAGATGATGAGAACTGGATCCTCCCCCTGCTGTGGTGGCTATCCCTATATATAGAGAGGCCCTGGCCCTCTTCCCCAATATTGAGCGGGAAGGGCGCCAACAACGGCCATTTTGAAGGGGAACATCTAGTACAAGTTATCCTGACTAAAGTTGGTCTTCGGCTGCCAAAGGCACTAGTGATGACGCCGTCTTGGGCTCCACGGTGACCTCCATCCTGCCGCTCTGCTGGTCTTGGTCTCGTTGCACCGAAATGGCAACCTTTGCCTGAAGCCTCGGTACTCCACACCTATGCTTGCTCCCTTTGCACCGAAGAGGAAACAAGGACATTGCACGGGCCGGCGCCCGCCTGGTCTCGATCGTCACGGCTTGCGTCACGAGCACCTCGCGAGGTACCCTGCCTTGATCTCTCCGCCTCCTCGCGAGCCTACCTGGCGAGGCCGTTCCTGAGGAAGTCATGTGTCGTCCACCCCGCGAGGCTTGGCCCCTCGCGAGGGTCTTGAGTCTTGCACTGATGGAGATGGGCCGTACTGGGCCACCACCCGAGCCACGCCACAGGCCACAGACAGGCAAGTTTGGGGACCCCCGTTCCCAGGACGCCGACACAACCACCTCAGGTTGCAAGCGTCTTGACACGGAGGTGCAGGAGGAGCCGGGAGCGCATGTGCCTCTCCCTGAGGCCGCTGTACGACCCGGCAGCTTTCTTCATCGCGTGTGGGCGCCCTGCGCAGCAGGTCACGCTGGGGGGCCTCGCACCTTGGTGCGGGGACGAAGTCTTGCTAGAGTGGAGGACGAGGCGCCCCGTGAGCTACGTCGCCCGCCTAGGGCTGCGAGGGAGGCAGCGAGCGGGACAACGTGGGAGCCTCTCCAGTAGCGCTGACGAGCTCGGCGATGTGGTCTAGCCAGTCCTCATAGAGGTCGTCGGCCGAATGGTAGCGCAGAAGCTCACGCGCCATGAGCAGCGCCGACTGCACGGTTGCCGGCCCGCGGCGGGCATGGGAGGACGAAGCAGTGGCCGGGGTCTACGACAGAGTGGCGGTCTGGCCGTCACGGTGCACGGAGGGCGGCATCAACGAATCCTGCTGCTCCTGGGCTGCAGGGCCAGTGCCAGAGTTGGCCACAGGCGACGGGGAGCGGTGAGGAGCACCGTTGCCCGCGGGTGCCGTCTGGGCAACGCGTGCGGCAAGGGCTGCCCGGCACTCTGCGCGAACTTGGCGAGCGTCCGCCATGAGAACAGCAGAGCGGGGGTGAAACAACTGGTGGAAGAGAGGCTTTGACATCCCACCTACCTGGCACGCCAAATGTCTGATTCCGGGCTCCGCAGACCCAAGAAAGGAACAAACTCAGGGGCGTGTGCGAAGAACTCAACCTCTCAGGCCTCTCGATCCGCTGTTCTCACGACCTAGCTCGATGAACACGGCATAAAAATACACATCAGTTTACCCAGGTTCGGGCCACCTTGCGGTGTAATACCCTACTCCTTCTTTGTGGTGGATTAGCCTCGCGAGGGGCTGGGGATGAACTGGTACAAGTGGATGAACAGCCTGAGGAGACGTGTTCTTGTGATGAGCTCTTGGTGGTTCGATGAGCTTATCACCTGGTGAGTCGATCAACCGACCCCTCTCTACGGTGACAGATAGGCTCTATTTATAGTGGCCTTGGTCCTCTTCCTCCAAAACTTAGGCGGGAAGGGATCCCACAGCGGCCAAATTTGAAGGGGAACAAGAAGTACATCTAATCCTGACGAAAGGTGGTCTTTGCCTGCAAAGCCTCTGAGCGTGACGTTGTGGTGGGCTCGGCGATGACATCCATCCTGCCGTTCTGGCGGTCTTGGTCTCATTGAACGCAAATGGTAACCTTTTGTTGATTCCTTGGGACCCCACACCTGCGCTTTCCTCCTTTGCACCAAATAGGAAACATGCTGCTCTACTCACGTTGATGCGCGCCTGGCCTTGGTCGTCATGGCTGATGTGATTCTAGTCTCGTGAGGCTGAGTCTTGCATAGAAATCTTTGCTCCGCTCAGGAGGCCGCCTAAGGAGGCCGCTCCCTCGGGAGGTATTGATGTCGCCCACATCGCGAGGCTTGGCCCCTCGCGAGGGCCTTGTCTTGCCATAATCAAAGCTGGGACGTACCAGGCCGTTGATGAAGCCACGTCGTGGGCCACAGGCAGGCAGGTCTGGGTACCCTGATTCCTAGGACGCTGACAAGCACCATGTTTAAGTAGAGATTACAATGGAGAGAAGAGGTGTTACACCGCTGCATAGAGGGGGTGAAAGTTGGTGTTGACGGTAGAAAGATTATTGATGCAGATCGCCATCACGATCCTAGCCCCGGCGGCACTCCGCGCCACAGTGAGAGCGGGAAAGAGAGCCCCCCTTCTTCTTCTTCTTCTTCTTCTTCTTCTTCTTCTTCTTCTTCTTCTTCTTCGGCCTCCCCCTAGATGGGAGGAGAGTTCCCCCTCCAATCCATGGCCTCCATGGCGGCGGAGGGGCGGGAGCCCCTCTGAGATTGGATCTCCCTCTCTGTCCTCTTCTGTTTCGCGTTCCCTAGATCTGGTCGTCCACGGTTTCTTAAATTCCTGGTACGATTGCGCTGAAATTTTTACACAATTTTTCTCCATAAAATATCTTTCTTGCGCCAGAAGAAGGGCCCCAACCGCCTTACGAGGAGGGCATAAGACACCTGTGCATGCTTGGCACCCCTGGCGCGCCCTGGTGTATCTTGGGGGCTGTGGGGCCCGTTTGCGTTGATTCCACCTCCCAAAAATCACATATATTCCAAAATAATTCTCCATAAATTTTTATCGCGTTTAGACTTCATTTGATATGGATTTTCTGCGAAAGAAAAAACATGCAACAAACAGGAACTGGCACTGGGCACTAGATGAATCTGTTAGTCCAAATAAATCATCTAAAGTGTTGCCAAAAGTGTATAAAAGCTGTATAATATTGACATGAAACAATAAAAAATTATAGATATGACGAAGACGTATCACCCCATGATGAGCGCCAACTGTCGTGGTGGGTGTACGCATATGCCAAGGGATGGCTAAAGAGAGGGACATGCTCGAGGGCACCGGTGGGCTCCCGAGGCGAGGTCGACATGAGCGAGCGAGGGACGCAAGACATACCCAGGTTTGGGGCTCTCCGGAGAGATAATACCCCTAGTCCTGCCAAGAGTGGTTTATATGTGGATGCACGTAGCAGTACAAAGTTGCTCCTGGAGCTTTTTGGAGGAGGAAGAAAGGCAGGCCAAGGCTTAGGCTGCTCCTTCTCCTGTGTGTGTGTGTGTGTGTGTGTGTGTGTGTGTGTGTGTGTGTGTGTGTGTGTGTGTGTATGTGTGTGTTCTACTGATGGTTCACATTAGTGTTCTCACCTCCATGCATGGAGGCCTCCTAGGGGTTTTATAGGTCAACCCCAAGGGCTATAATGGTAAAGTTACATGGCCATTGGGCCGGGATGTCAGCGTTTGGGAAGCTGGGGCTGGGACCCGCCGGGTGCCAGGATTTGTCGGGTTCTCCGGGCGCCGGTCCCGTGCGCCAGGGGGCACTGTTCTCCGTCTTGTCGTGCGTCACAAAATGGTTGGGACGACTCGACTAAAGTGGCGCATCGCCTGGTCGCCATCGGCTTGCGCCAGCGGGACGAGGGTGGCATTGTTGCCATGCCGGCCTTGGTCAGTGGAGTAGGTGGGCCACTGTTGTGACACTCCTGCCAGTCAAAGGAGTTGGTGCGGCACTGTGGCCTCGCTCATCCCTTCTACGGGGACTTGTTCCGTCGTACGCCTTGGATGGAACGGGAGCTAACCCATGGCCGGGTTGAGGAAGACGCCATGAGGGCACTGGCTTATTGGAGTCTTGGTTTGTCGGCTTCTGCCAACATGCGCCAGCAGGCCTAGCCGTGTTGAAGTCTTGGTCGTGTTGAGGGACTTGGCCGGGTAGCGAAACCCGGCCAAGTGCGAGCTGGACTGAGGGGCGATGCCGGCCCCGATGTTTTTGAAAAGGATCCGGTTTTTGTTGCCTGCCCGGGGTTCACCCCCCCGACTAGATTATTATTGTCAACTCTTCCATATTTTATATTTTATAATTAAGAGTTTTATTTACTATTACTATTACTATTACTATTACTATTGGTAATTTGAGACACCTTGATAGCGAGTCATACTTGGTATTCAAATCTATGATTTTATGTGGATTATTTTTTCTTGTTTTATTTATAATTTAATTGTGATTAAAATAGTTGAAATACCTGGTTTTAAGATTGTATAAAATATTTTTAGATGTCAATTTGCACTTTGTCTATGTTTATTCATTTTATAATTTAAGTTGAATTATAACCTTAACACACATGTATTGGTTTGGGTTAGTCTAATACACACGTGATGTACTAGTACTAATTAACACATATGTGTAGGTATAAGTGCACAGGGGATTATACGTAAATTAAGACTACTCATAGTGGGGAGTATCATATACTAGTATCATGCATATAATATTAGTGTATGATACTACCTTTATAGTGCAAAGTTTCATAGAGTAGTATCATAGATGATCATATTTATTGCCATGCATGACACAAGTAGCATAACATTTAACATGATATGATATCTACCTATGTTACTCTAACCCCATATCTCTTCTTTACTATCATATCAGCATGTTTGCTATTCCTGAGAGCATGATAGCAGCTAAGATAACATCACTATGGCCAGACTAATCCAAGGGCTTGAGGTAGACACACGTGTATTGGTTTGGTGGCTTGGTTCAACACACATGTACGCACACCATGGTTGGGTTCAGCCCAACACGTATGCATGTTGGCTAGAGTAGACCAGAACGCACACATGCACTCATGACTCTATCTCTCGCCTGATCCCCATTGTTGCCGCCTCGATCGCCGGCCGATTCTAGACACTCCGGTGAGCTCTGGCGCCGCCCAGCACACCCACTGCTGCTCCTTGGCAAGCTCTACCAGCTCCACCGCGTCGATCTACTTTTCCTCACCTCGTGTGGTAGCCCCCAACGATTTCCTTGCTAGGGTTCTAGTGGTGGAGATGGATCTTATCGTCGACGGTCCTTCGGTCATCGTGGGATTCTTGTATGATCGAAAGTATGTATAGAGGGGGGGTGATTAGACTACTTGAAAAAAATAAAATTCTAGCATTTTCCCAATTTTAAGTCTTGGCAGATTTTAGCAACATAGCACAAGTCAAGCAATCAACCTACACATGCAATTCTAAGAGTATAACAACGGAATGTAAATCATTGCATATGAAGGTAAAGAGGAGGAGTTTGGAGGGAGAAAACGCAATGTAGACACGGAGATTTTTGGCGTGGTTCTGATAGGTGGTGCTATCGTACATCCACGTTGATGGAGACTTCAACCCATGAAGGGTAACGGTTGCGTGAGTCCACGGAGGGCTCCACCCACAAAGGGTCCACGAAGAAGCAACCTTGTCTATCCCACCATGGCCATCGCCCACGAAGGACTTGCCTCACTTGGGTAGATCTTCATGAAGTAGGCGATCTTCTTGCCCTTACAAACTCCTTGGTTCAACTCCACAATCTTGACGGAGGCTCCCAAGTGACACCTAACCAATCTTGGAGATGCCACTCTCCAAAGATGGTGTGTTGCTGATGAACTTCTTGCTCTTGTGCTTCAAATGATAGTCTCCTCGGCACTCAACTCTCTCACATAGATTTGGCTATGGTGGAAAGATGATTTGAGTGGAAAGCAACTTGGGGAAGGCTAGAGATCAAGATTGTTGTGGTTGGATTGGAATGTCTTGGTCTCAACACATGAGTAGGTGGTTCTCTCTCAAAAAATGAGTAGTGGAAGTGTAGGCACGTTCTGATGGCTCTCTCTCAAATGGAGAAGGGGGTGGAGGGGTATATATAGCCTCCACACAAAATCTAACCATTACACACAATTTACCAAACTAGGTGGGACCAAATAGTGAAACTCGGTTAGACCGACTTGGTTCAAAATGTGAACGTTAGGCTTTTCGGTGGGACCGACAACATCAACTCGGTGAGACCGATGCGCTAGGGTTAGGGCAAAACCTCATCTTGGTGAGACCGATCACATGAACTCGGTGAGGCCAATTTCAGTAATAAGCAAACGGAGACTTGGTTAGGCAAACTTGGTGTGACCGATCGCTCATTCTGGTTAGACTGAAACGGTACGAAAAGGAAACAGAGAGTTTACACTACGAACTCGGTGGGACTAATTGTTCATCTCGTTAGACCGAAACATTGTGAAGGGAAACAAAGAGTTCGCAATCCCATCTCAGTGAGACCGAGATCCCTATCGGTAAGACCAAATTGATTAGGGTTTGTGGATATGGCTATGTCAAGTGAACTCGGTGGCGCCGGATAGATCAAATCGGTGGGCCCGAGTTTGACTTTAGGTTTAGGACATATGTGGAAATGAGAAAGTGGTTGAGGGTTTTTGGATCATATCACTAAGCATTTTGAGCAAGCAAGCCATTAAGCAACACCTCACCCCCTTTTAATAGTATTGGCTTTCCTATGGACTCAATGTGATCTTGGATCACTAAAATGAAAATGTAGAGTCTTGAGCTTTTGGCAATATTTGTCCATAGCATTTTCGGGGGTCCACATCTCCAGTCCATGCCATACCAACCATTAAACTTTCTGAAGCATTGATCTTAAAATAATATTAGTTCAGTGAGCTATATGTTGTTATGAATTACCAAAACCACCCGGGGATTATTTGCACTTTCAATCTCCCCATTTTTGGTAATTCATGATAACATATAGATCAAAGCTTCGACAAATGATAATATAAATGAAGTACATCGTCGCTTTGAGAAGTATGTGATAAGCAAGATCTCCCCCTAATTTTTTGCATTATTTGAAATTTGCTTTTGAATGCAAATGCACAATCAATTAGGATCAGGGGTCACTCTTCCATGTCACATACATCTTGGTGGAGCGCTCAAAATGATAGAATATGAAATATGCACTCATGACCAACAAGATATGAATGATCATACATGAAAGATAGAATATCATCATTAAGCAAAAGCATTAAAGTATGATATGATAAAACATATGATGATAGAAGTATCTCACACACAAACATAAAACATTGTATCACCCGAACAAGCAAAGCAAATAGAGTAGCAAGAGAGCAGAAAGAAGCAAACACACACACTCTCTCTCTCGAAACCTATGATCTATACACTTTCTCCCGCTTTGGAAACAAGTTACAAAAAAGCTTGAAAATGCATAGTGCTATGCGGCTCTCTAAGCATGATCCCCAAGAGCTCCAGAGTGAGAAGGTGGCATGGAGAGGAGTCCTGCAATGAATGCATCCGAAGAGGTCTGAGGAGCTAGTGGAGTTGCAACTGGAGGAACAACAGAGGTTGTAGCTACTGGTGCTGAAGTAGTAGCCCTTGTGTCACTGGCTAGCATAGCTGCAGACCTTTGTGACCTTGGCACTCTCTGAAAAGCTTCAGTGGTAGCTCTCCCTCTTCTCTCTTCAGCTTCATCCTGTAGTTTCTCAACTACAGTCTGGATCTCTGTGACCTTCAAGTCTAGATCATAAATTTAGTACCGATGATCCTCTCTAGACTCTCTTGATTTTGAGTCAGGGTTGTCAATCCTTTCTCAATCCTCACGGTAGCTTGAATGAGATAACCAAGTTGATCTTGCTTGGATTTCAGAAATATCTGGGAGGCTTCTTCAGCACTTGGTGTCTTGGCCGCCTTCTCTGCTTTTGCTTTTTCCTTCTTCTCCTAAGCATGCACATATGTGGAATGTGACGGATCCATGACTACTACATTGTGTTCAAACTCAGGCGGCACTGTCTCATAGAAGTCTTGTTGTTCCTTTGTATGGAACCTATAGTCAACAGCAGTCCTCCTTCTTATGGTGTATGGGTATGACTGCCTCCATAGCCTGAGACATGCATCCTTTCTTAGCTTCATGTTCTCAGCCACTAGATGGGTGTCATCATGGTCAGGAATCTTTGGCTTCAACTTCCTAAGCACTTGCCCTTCCCCTTCTTCTTCCACTTCAGGCACTGGGGCCTTGTTCTTTTCAGCAGCTGGAATGTTCCTGGAGGATCTCTTGGGGGCCTGAGTAGCAGCCTTGGGGGTAGTCTTGGGCTTTGATGGAGCAGCCCCTAATCTGATTGCATCCCCCATCAATTTCTGAGTTTTTGCATGAGGTGCATCTTGCTCTTGTTCCTCCTCATCTGGGTCTCTGATCATAGAAGATCTGCCAATAACTTTGGCCATGGTCTTTTTGACCCTCTCCTTCCTCTTCTTACCCTCACTAGCCTCTTTTCGTTCAAGTGTGAACTCCATGGTTTCTTGGGTTGAGGCTCTGGATTTGGACATTGGAATCCTTCTAGCAGGAGCTTTCTTCTTCATCCCTGGCTTGGTGTTGGCAGCAATGCCAAACTCTTTCTTGACCACTTTCTTCTTGGAGGTGACCTCCTCATCAACCTAGCGGGTCACTGGCGACGGAGGTGATGATCCGGAGACCTTGAGCCGGCAGAGATGGATAGCGTGGGCGAGGAGTGGAACAACTCCGTGGCACCAAGATGCAAAATTGCAAGTGGTTACTGCAACTCGGTGAGACCGGAGTGTTCAAATCGGTTGCACCGAGATTGAAACCTAGATCAACTTAATGAACACGGTATGACCAAAAGGAATGAATCGGTCAGACCAAAATACATCAGGAGGTTTTGGAAGTTTAAGTCTATGACAAATCAATGACTCCGAGTGCTCCTCACCCAGAGGGTTCGAATCTGACTTGATCAAACTTTGTGATGTAGCATGAATAGAGTTTGGTACGATAAAAGCATAGATAGCTAGAGGGAGTACTTAGGCATTCTTGTCCATCCATTTGGCAAAAGAAAAGACCAAATCATCAAAACAACAAATGGATGTCCTCGAGTGAAGAAAATTATGCAACCAACATGCTCACTCAATAAGATAGCAAATGAAATATGTGGCAAAGCATGAACAAACACTCTAGCATCTATCAAGCAATTGGCGATGACTAGGTCATCTATATATGAGTATATTGACTTAGGAGTCAAATGAGAACACAAGTGGGGTATTGATCTTCTTCCCACTCAACTCCATTGGCATTGAACTTTCGTTCAAAACCAACACCTTGATTCTTCCGATGCCTTCCTTGCTTGCGTACAATTTCCTCAAATTGCTTACTTCCGGCAAGGCTCTTGCAAACACCTTTCTCTATAATTCCCTTCAATAAGCTATTTTCTTTGCTCAAGTGTAACTTGGCTAAGAGAATCATTAGAGGAATCAAGAGAACTACTACAAGCAACAATATCGGATTTAGCATGATTATTGTTACTACTAGAATAAGAATCTTTCTTACTCTTGGCAATGTAAGAAGAACTTTACTTACTAAGATCATCATTGATGGCTTTTAAGAACCCATGTTCTTGCTCTAGGTTAGCTTCTCGAAGCGTAGCTTCTCATGAGTTTCCAAAAGTTCTCAATGATCTTCTATAGTTTCATGAGCTAACTTAAGAGTGTTTAGTTCTTTAGTTAGACGCTCAATCTCCTTCTTATCATTGTCATTCATCTCATCTTGATTAGCATGATTAATAACAGTTTCATCATAGTTTTCATCACTAGCATTGTCAACAAGTAAATCATCACCACCTAGCAAATCATCTTCATCACTATTGAAATCAATATACTCGGGGTGTGATATCTTGGGGCCTTTAGCGATGAAGCATCTTGCAATTCCTTCATCTGGTGAGTCAAATATGTCGTAGGAGTTGGTTGACACAAGTGCAAGACCGGCAACACCTTCATCTTGAGTATATTCGGAGTCGGAGTGATAACTTCTCTCGCAGTGGTGGTCGGTGAGGGAGTCCTGGACTAGGGGGTCCTCGGGCGTCTGGGCTATGTGATATGGGCCGGACTAATGGGCCGTCAAGACACAAGATCAAGGACATTCCCCCGTGTCCGGATGGGACTCTCCTTTGCGTGGATGGCAAGCTTGGCATTCGGATAATGTATTTTCCTTTCTCTGTAAACCGAATATGTACAACCCTAGGTCTCGCGGGTGTCTATATAAACCGGAGGGTTGAGTCCGTAGAGGCAATCATAATCATACAGGCTAGACATCTAGGGTTTAGCCATTACGATCTCGAGGTAGATCAACTCTTGTAACCCATATACTCATCAATGTCAATCAAGCAGGAAGCAGGGTATTACCTCCATTAAGAGGGCCCGAACCTGGGTAAACATCGTGTCCCCTGCCTCCTATTACCTTTGATCCTTAGACGCACAGTTCGGGACCCCCTACCCGAGATCTGCCAGTTTTGACACCAACATTGGTGCTTTCATTGGGAGTTCCACTGTGTCATCGCTAGAAGGCTCAATGGATCTGTTGATCATCTACAACAATACCGCCTTGAGAGAGACTTTTCTCCCTGGCCAAGTTTTCGTATTCGGCGGCTTCGCACTTTGTGCCAACTCAATTGGCCATCTGGAGCAGATCACTAGCTATGCCCCTGGTCATCAGATCAGCTTTGGAAATCTGAACTATATCGCTGATATTCAAGGAGACTTGATCTTCCAAGGGTTCGTGGCCCCAACCACCGCTCTAGCTTTAGATCCGGAGCACATCACCAGGTCCGAAGACAGGAGTTTAAAGCCCGCCGGACTCTCTGCAGCTATAGAGCTTGACATGGGAGAACCGGAGGGGATCACGTCACCAGCAGTCCGGGAGTTACACCAGGCTCCCTCTATCATCATGAAGCCGGACTCGCCTCCGGACACTAGCTCCAAACTCTCGAGGTCCGCGCCATGTGAGCTTGGCCAGGGAACTTCTATCCCGCCCAACTCCATGGACTCTCGCTTCTCCATCCAAACCTCGCTCTTAAACGAGGCCCTTGACTTAATGCAATCTCTCACCATTGCGGAAGAATTACTTTCGAACTACGCCCAACCTGCACTAGGGGCTGAGAGCGGGTAATTTTACGCCCCACCCACCACCCACTTCGTAGCCACTGTCAAGGACTTAACTGACATGCTCGACTACAATTTTGAAGACATCGACGGTATTGACGATGATGCCGAAGATGAGAAGAGCCAGAACCCGCCGTTCACCGGACGCTGGACGGCCACTTCCACATACGAAGTGTGAATGGTGGACACACCCAAAGAGGATGACAACGACAGCAGGAAGGATCCAGTTGAGGACAAACCTGCTGAAGCACCTCTGAAGCATCGACGTCAGCGGCGCCACTCAAAACCGCGTCGCGACAAAGACAGCAACACCGGCACCGGAGACCTTAACACTCCGGAGAATGCCGAAGTCCCTGAAGCCCCTATCGAGCCAACATCCGAATAGGATGATTGGGAGGATGGGTAAATTAACCCTGACAAACCGGTCGGGAAGGAGGACTCGGAGGGTAGTAATTATCTACCACCCTCCAAGGATGATGTAAGCCTCGGCGACGAAGATTTCATCATGCTGGAGGAACCCCTCGAACAAGAGCGCTTTAAGTGCTGGCTAATAGCCACTGCAAGAAGCCTGAAAAAGAAGCAACAGCAGGTTCAAGCTGATCAGGATTTGCTCAATGGCAGATGGACTAATGTCCTAGCAGCCGAGGAATATGGCCTCGAACGCCCAACTAAGAGTTACCCAAAGCACAAGCTGCTACCCCAATTCGACGATGAGGCCCTAGAGCCTATACCGACAATGTGTAACGCTGCTGACGGACCTGACCGACCACCTCGTGGCCGGGACAGATTGGCAACTCAAGCCGAACACCAGCCTGCACCATCTCGCCATAGAGCCAAAAAGACAGCGGCTGCAGGATACACGTATGACCTATGACGGGATCTAGACAATAGAGCCAGTCATACCAAATCAATCTATGGATCAAGGGGGAGTGCCCCAGCATGAGAAGATGGCCATCAAGCCTGGCGCGACAAGCACAACCTCGCCCGGGCCAAAAACCGCATACAGACTTCATATGAACTGTGTCGTGATGCTGCCCGATACAGAGGCGCCGCACACCCCCTATGCTTCACCGCTGAGGTAATGGAGCACCAGTTCCTAGAAGGGTTTAAACCTGTGAACATTGAATCATACAACAACATAACAGATCCCGCAGTATGGATTGAAGATTTTCTTCTCCACATTCACATGGCCCGCGGTCATGACCTACATGCCATGAAATAACTCCCCCTAAAACTTAAGGGACCAGCACGACACTGGCTGAACAGCCTCCCAGAAAACTCTATTGGTAGCTAGGAAGACTTGGAGGACGCCTTCAGAGACAACTTCAAGGTACCTATGTTCGGCCCCCATACGCCGACGACCTTAATCACATAATCCAGCAACCTGGAGAATCAGCCCGGAAGCTCTGGACCAGGTTCTTAAGTAAAAAGAACCAGATTGTGGATTGTTTGGACACTGAAGCCCTCGCGGCCTTCAAACACAGCGTCCGAGATGAGTGGCTCGCCCGACACCTCGGCCAAGAAAAACCGAAGTCCATGGCAGCCCTTACCGCACTTATGACCCGCTTTTGCGCGGGAGAAGATAGTTGGCTAGCTCGTAGAAGCAATAGCACCAGCGACCCAGGCACCTCCAAAGACAGGGAAGGCAATGGCAAGCCACGATGCAACAAGCACAAGCGTCGAAACAATAACGAAGACACGGCGGTCAACGCCAGATTTAGCGGCTCCAAACCCTGTCAATGGAAGAAGCCATTCAAAGGAAACAGAGATGGTCCATCCAGTTTGGACAGAATACTTGACCGGCCTTGCCAGATTCATGGCACCCCCGATAATCCTGCCAATCATACCAACAGGAGTTGTTGGGTCTTTAAACAGGTCGCCAAGCTCAACGCCGAACACAAGGGGAAGGGGCCGCCCAACGAGGATGACGATGAAGAGCCTCGCCCACCGAACACAGGGGGACAGAAGAAATCCCCGAGGTCAAAATGGTGAATATGATCTACATCACTCGCATCCCCAAGCGGGAGCGCAAGCGCGCATTAAGGGACATCTACGTCATAGAGCCAGTCGCCCCAAAATTCAACCCATGGTCGGCTTGTCCGATCACATTCGATCGAAAGGACCACCCAACTAGTATCCGTCATGGAGGTTCGGCAGCTTTGGTCCTCGACCCAATCATCGATGGATTCCACCTCACGCGAGTCCTTATTGACGGCGGTAGCAGTCTTAACCTGCTTTACCAGGACACTGTCTGCCAAATGGGTATTGATCCGTCAAGCATCAAGCCCACTAAAACCACCTTTAAAGGAGTAATACCTGGTGTAGAGGCCTGTTGCTCGGGCTCAATAACATTGGAAGTCGTCTTTGGCTCGCCAGACAACTTCCGCAGCGAAGACCTGATCTTCGATATCGTCCCCTTCCGTAGTGGTTATCACACACTGCTCGAACGAACCGCTTTCGCTTGATTCAACGCAGTCCTGCACTATGCTTATTTAAAGCTCAAGATTCCCGGTCCACAGGGCGTCATAACAGTCAATGGAAACACGGAACGCTCCTTCCGTACAGAGGAGCACACCGTAGCCCTTGCAGCCAAAGTACAGAGCGGCCCTATCAAGCCGCACACCTCATCAGCCATCAAAACACCGGACATTGTTAAACATGTCCGGTCAGTTCTGCAAGCTGACAGCTCGGTAAATCCAGAGCTAGACTAGCAGTTTCGCCTCTGTAGTCACCGCACACACCCGCGGAATTCATACGCATGCATAATTAAGCACTCAAAATACCTTGGGCATCAACGGAGGCACAATATGGACAAGTCTATAGTATGTTTTGACCCTGTATGACCTTCCACTTTTTTTCTTCGATTATTTTTTCTCTTCTACCACAGGTGCATTCAAACCTATATATCCTACGGACTTACAAGGACTCTCCTCGATCCCAGTTTCGTGCGGATAGCCGAAGACCATTCCTCTTAAGGAACCTCTCTCTCCAAGGCGAAAGCGGCGCAGACATGCGGCAGGATGTCCAAAGGATTCTTTAGACCAAACTTTATTCAAGGACCTGTATCGAGCTTTTCATCTTATTCTTAGACCCCCAGCATGTAAAATGGCCTTGGTGCTTATGGTGCCCTCTGTAAGATTATGTTTTGACGTATCAATCAGATTCTAGTGAAGACAATTTTTTCGGTATCGACCTTATTCATAAAACTGTATTCCGTCTCCCTTGTTGTTTCACTCACACACCTCGGCATGCATTGCCAGGGGCTCTATGTGGCCACATAGGTGTTGCCAAACAAAAGCCTGAATATCTTTATAGCACACTTCAGCGTCCCGAACCTGGCATTATATGCATCGGCTCCGAATCATGTCTTTGGTCTATAGTTGGGTTGCCCGGCTCCTGTGTTTGCTACCTTACGTTCTGTTTGTTCGGCTAGGGTAGTAAAGGGAGAACTACTGCGATTGTGTTTCTGGTTCGTCCGGTCAAGCACCTCAGTCGAGAAAGCTGAAAACTGACTGTCATGATGCCGTGATAGCTAGTCAGTCACTCGGCGACTTACTAAGTCTTTAGCGATTTTTTCCGTATTATACAAAGGAATGTTTTTCCGGTCACATACGTAACACATCCGCATCCGGATAGCGGCATACATACCAGGGTCTATCTCATAGCCCCATCGTCAAACTCCTATGGCTAAGTTAGAGTGGTGAAGCCACATAGTCCGATTGCCTGGTTCGCTGCACTGACACCTCCTTTACGAACCAAGACGTTGGGTCAAGTGTGATCATGTGCTATTCCGAACACCCCCGTAGAACCTACGTGGGGGCCGAAGCCGACGACTAGAAAAATCTCAGGAATACAAAAATGGTCGCACAGGAGGAAAGCACTTTCACACAATGGCACAAATATATCACAAAGCCTTAATATATATAATAAAAACGTTCGGGCCATTCGGATACATTCATTCAAACATGATGTCCTTTGAGCATTGATCCTCTATCAAGCAAGCGCCCACTAGGACCTCTTCTAAGTAGCGCTCCGGCATGCGGTGGTCCTTGCCCCCAGGAGGACCCTCAACTACAGTAACAGCGGCATTCATCTTCGCTCAGTGCATCTTGACACGGGCGAAGTCCATCCGTGCACCTTCTATGCACACTGACCGCTTGATTGCATCAATTTGGAACAAGGCATCGACGAGTCGCCGCACTAGGACAAAATAGCTGCTCGGAATGGGTTCGGCTGGCCACAGTCGGACTATGACATCCTTCATAGCCGCTCCGGACATCTTATGTAGCTCGGCCCACTACGCCAGTTGGTCGTTCAATAGCGTCGAGCGCTCCTGCATCACAAACTGCGACCAGAATAGCTTCTCCGTCGCATGCCCCTCCTGGGCTCGAAAGAATTGTGCTGCATCGATGGCACTCTTCGGAAGATCCGCAAAAGCGTCTGGAGAACTCCATAGTCGATTAAGCAAGGCATACTTCTAATCCCCAAACTTAGACTGTAAAAGAAAGTTCTTACCAGCCGCTATCTGTCCGGCCTGTCGGATCTCCTCGCGAGCCGCTCGGGATTCGGACCTCACCTCTTGGGCTTCCTGAAGGGCCTTGGCGAGTTCAACCACCTTAGCTTTATTCTCCTCCTCGAGGGACTTGCACCTGCGAGTGGCATCCTTGAGCTCTTTCTCCACTTTGGATACCCGCTCCTCGAACTGGCGCCGGGTGGCCTGTTCGGCCTTCAAATCTGCAGCCGCTTTATCAGCGGCCGCATTGCTCACCCTTGCCTGCTCCTTCGCCCGGGAAAGGTCAACCCTGAGGGTCTCGACCTCAGTAGCGCCATCTGCAATTATGCATATAGCAGCGTGTAAGCTTCAACTTAGCATTTGCAAATTAATGTAATCATGTACGGAGTACTTGAAACATACCTTGCGCCTCGTCAAGCCGCTTGTTAGTAAGGATAATGTCCTCGTCGGCCAGATGCAGTTTCTGCTTCAGTTCAGAAACTTCGGCGGCCTGAGCGGTCTCCGCTAACATTGAAGCCTGTTTTTTACCAAAAAGATAAGTATGTTATTTCCTGCGGATGTCTATAGATCCTCTGTTCGCCCTTCTTCATGGGCCGAACAAAGTCTCAGGGGCTACTTGAGGGAGTCCTGGATTAGGGGGTCCTCGGATAGTCGGAGTATATACTTATGCCGGACTATTGGACTATGAAGATACAAGGTTGAAGACTTTGTCCCGTGTCCGGGTGGGACTCCCCTTTGCATGGAAGGCAAGCTTGGCAATTTGGACATGTAGATTCCCTTCTTTGTAACCGACTCTGTGTAACCCTAGCCCCCTCCGGTGTCTATATAAACCGGAGGGTTTAGTCCGTAGGATAAGAACAATCAGAATCATAGGCTAGCTTCTAGGGTTTAGCCTATGATCTCGTGGTACATCAACTCTTCTAATACTCATATCATCAAGATCAATCAAGCAGGAAGTAGGGTATTACCTCCATAGAGTGGGCCTGAACCTGGGTAAACATTGTGTGTCAGGACCCCGACTCAATGCCACATCGATCTAGCATGTAACACCTCATATCACTTTGCGGCCTCATGCACGGTATTCCCACGGGTGTCGCCTTACCTTTGCCCGGGACTGTTTGCGCCTTTTGGCACACGTATATGATAGTGTCGCTAGCATCCATATGATAAGGAGCCCGGCTGACATGGCTAGTCGTAAACCCAAAGTGGCACAAACTTACAGGACAGCATCCATGACCCAAAGATCGAACGTGTCGGTCATCGCCGAGTGAATCCAAGCTGTAGCACTGGCTAGCAGACTCGTGAACCGGGCAGTGGCGGCTAACAGACTCCGTATTCATCGTGTGACATTTCCCGAAGGGACGTATACACGAACGAAGAAGGACACATGTCGGCCAGCCTAAGTGTTCCGGAGCAAAGAGCAAGCTACCATGGCTCGTGGAAACACTAGGAGACATTTCCTAAGAGAGGCTACTAAGAATAAACAACTAGATAGTCAGATCCCACACATACCAAGCATTTCAATAACATACACACAATATGCTCGATATGTGCAAATACAACATGGCATCACAACATGACTCTACGACTCAAATATTTATTCATTAGGCTCCGAGGAGCGAGATATTACAAACATGGGTCTCATGACCCAACATTCAGAGCATACAAGTCAAAGCACAAGCGGAAGCTAACATGTCTGAGTACAGACATCTACAAATGAAAAAGGCTTAGAAGCCTGACTATCTACCAGATCCCGCCGAGGGCACAAGGTCGTAGCTGAGGTAACAAGCTAAACGTCGAAGTCCACGCGGAACTACTAGCGAGACCGAAGTCTCTCTCCAAAAACATAAAATAGGCAAACGTGAGTACAAATGTACCCAACAAGACTTACATCAGAACTAACTACATATGCATCATTATCAACAAAGGGGATGGTGGGGTTTAACTGCAGCAAGCCAGCTTTGACTCGGCTATCCTAAACTACATTCGCAAGTAACTCTTTGAGGTGGCGCTGCGAGTCCACATATTCACCATATCAATACACCACTATGGATCCGCCCCGCCTCCCTACGAGAACGCCATCCATAGCACTCACGCTATCTTGAGTATTTTAGAGTATCCACTTTCACTTGTCTATGAACCGTTATAGGCAACCCGAAGTCCTTTATCATGGACACGGCTATTCCAATAGAAGATGTTAACCCCGCAGGGTGTACTTCTTCATACATGTTTCCACCACTTAGCGCCCGCACACGACATGTGCTCGTAGACTTCAAGCTTAAAGCCGACGGGGTGTAGACCACGACCTACCTAAACACTCAAGTCTCTAGTCCAGTTTATCGCCTATTCGGTTCCATCCATGAGGAGATCCGCCGAGTTTCGCCACAGCCCCACACGATGTGAACAGGGTTTCGTGACACCAAACGGGCGCCTGGTTTACCGCCACGTGCCTACCGTGATCACAGCCCACCCCTACGGTCCAACACAAGCGCGGCCTCCAAAGATACTACAAACACCGAAACTACTTGCAACTCCCCGGACAGAGGACAAGGGCGAATAAGAAGTCGAAGGGGTCATATTTCAGGCCCAATGCATGGTAGTAGCTGAATCATGGATCACAAACACGTAATTCAGTTCGAGGACGGTTTCAATGAGACAACCCACCATGTACTCCTACATGGCCTCTCACCGATACCTTTACCAAATCGTGTTCACACACTTAGCTCACACACAGTAGGACATGTTCACACACCTCTGATTCATCCCGGATGAATCAGACCTGACACAACTCTAAGCAATAGCAGGCATGACAATCAAGCATGAATGAGTAGGCACATCAGGGCTCAAACAACTCCTACTCATGCTAGTGGGTTTCCTCTATTTACTGTGGCAATGACAGGTCATGCAGAGGATAAAGGGGTTCAACTACCGCAGCAAGTAACAGTTGAATTGATGTTGTCTTAATGCAGTAAAAGAGAGCAGGAGCGAGAGAGTGGGTTTGTATCGGAATGAACAAGGGGGTTTTGCTTGCCTGGCACTTCCGAAGATAATATAGCTCTTCATCAGTGTCATCGATCTCATCGTCGAAACCACGCTCATCGAGAGGGACAAATACCGCAACAGAGAAGAAACACAATCAATGCAATGCACAATATGATGCATGATCATGACATGGTAAAATGAGTGTGTTGGGCTAATGCAATTACAACCAGATGGGTTTGAGCTATTTTGAACCAAAGATTCAAAGTTCAAACACATTTGTGATCTTAAATAGTGCTTTATCATGTTTTGCACTAAACAGCAAGTTAACTTGTTTAAACATGCATGAAACTGGTACAGATGGATAGATTGGATTTTTCTGCTCATTTTTCATATATAATCTTTGCATTTGGAGTTACAGATTAATTTCTATGAATTTTTGAAGTTTGCAACAATTTCTGGAATTTCCTGTAAAAGAATAAATCCAGAAAAGGGCATTATCAGATCACCGACATCATCATGACGCCGCAAGTCAACGAGGCATGGTCCAGTCAAACTGACCGATGGGGTCCATCGATCGCTGACCCGTGTTGTTAGTGACACCGACATGTGGGTCGGGTCAATCGACGTCGGCAAGACAAATAACTTTGATCGTGGGTCCCGCATTATTAAATTAATCTAAACAGAAATAAAGCCTGGATTAGTTAGGGAGTGGGGCCCAGGTGTCAGTGAACTAGCGGGCGTTAGTTAGGGCGTCATTAGTGGCTAAGTAAGTGCGCCACGTCGGCCTCGCCGGAGTTCGGCCGGCAACGACCAAAACAACGGCGGAGCGTTTCGAAATAACGCTACGGGGCTCCATTTTGAGCGCGGTTTGTTGCTACGGCTTACTGGTGTCCTTGCGCATCTAGTGGTAGCGGCGGCAGCAGCTGGGACGGCCTGGGTCGACAGCAAGGAGCATTTTCGTGGCGGCCGGAGTTCGGGCACCTGCGGGTTTGCCGTTGTGGTGCGCGGGAGGGGGAGCTGGTTGGTGTGTTGGGCTCCTGGGGGCTTTCTGAGCACGGTGAAGCACTCCGTTGTGGGCATGCGCGGCTATGGCCATGGCTACGCCATGGCCGGCGGCGAGAAGCTTTCGGCCGGGATGGAGAATGGAGATATGGGACGGGAACGGAGGGGGCAAGCACAGGAGAAGCAGCAGGGGCTCACAGCGGATCCATCCGAGGCGGAGGCGAGGCCGGGGGAGCGTCGAAGGTGGCGCAGGGTCGCTGGAGATCTGGGCAGCCGAAGGTTGAAGACGACGACTTGGACGGTGAAGCAGGGCCTCCGGTGTTGTGGAGCTCGGTGGAGAAGGTCGAGGAAGACGCGGCGGAGCTCCTGGACTGATCGGGGAAGCGAGGGGGAGGCGGTGGGCACGGCAACGACGGGCGGTGGCGACGGCTGCGCTCGGGCGGTGCAGGGGAGAGAGCAGAGAAGGGGGAGGAAGCCGAGGGAGAGTAAGAGAGGTCCAGGGAAGGGTCGGGCGATGCACGTGGCGCTCGGGGCCGACTCCAGCAGCGGCAAGCAAGCAGGAGGTGGCCAGACGCGTGCTCGCGCGTGCTGGCCACGCGCTCGTCCTCCTGGCAAAGGAGGAAGACGACAGGGGAGAAGGCGGTGGTGGGCTCGGCCAGCTGGCTGGGCTGCCAGCTGGGCCGGCCAGGTGGGCTGCATAGAAGGTAGGTCCAGGTAAGTCTCTCTCTCTTTTATTTCCTGTTTTCTATTTTTCTGTAACTATGTGGCTTTATTAAAAATACTTAAACATATCCAAAAATCATGAAACTAATCATGGCTACTGTTTAGAATATATCCAACAGTAAACATTTTTGTTTATGATTATTTGAGCATTTAAAATATTTCATAGCATTTAAATGCCCAAATGCAAATAGAGTATGATTTAATTCAGAGCCCAATATGTCCTGCAAAAATATAAACCATTTTTGATAGATGCTTTCACCTCACACCAGAAATGTTGAACATTTTTAGAGGGCATTTTTTTAGTCCTATGAAAAAGATTTTATTTTGACCCTAGTTGAATTCATTTGGTGCTAGGGTTTAAGCATCCCTATTTCAAGTTCCAATAAATTTAGACATGATGCATGGATGATAAAGCAAAGACAAGCAAGGCCTGAACTGGGGATGTGACAACTCACCCCCACTAAACAAGAATCTCGTCCCGAGATTCAAGCGTAGCGTATGATGAAAGGGGAGCGCAACTAACACAATCTTCATGATCCAGGTTGCACTTCAAATGAACGTTGATTCGATCACCATCATTGTCTCGATGTCTTGCTCTGAGAACTACATCCCACATGACAACAAGTAGAAAGGGAGAATTTTAGAAGAATCGATTTTCCTGAGATTCGGGCAACTTAGGATCATATTGATGATCACAAGATCAATTCACGGAATGAGACACAAAAACATCTTTGGAGCTGAGAGGCAAAACATGCATCAGGAGGGACGGGAGAAGCAATTTGACGAGGGTTTCAGGTAGCGAGGATAAACTGCCATGATTCCATAACGGGGCACCTTAGGGAAGGTGGCTCGTAGAATCATCCCTTAAGTGGCAAAAAGAATTACCTTTGATTCAAAGATCACTGAGGCTCTTTATACCAGCTTAAGGCAAATCACAATCGATCATTTGAAGGAGTCCGAAAGAAAGACATTCTCGGGCCAGAATGGATGATGTGGACTACCTTGTTGAAGACAACACAAGGAATGATTTTAGTAACTGGGGAGAAGCTCAACAGTAGAGAGTGAATCCACTGTTGGAATGGTTATAGCATAACCTAGGAAACTGAGAGCAATCCCAGTTAGTGCCGATGATAACACCTAATGCTTGTGCGTGCTTTCAAGAGCTTGAGCATTTCCATATTCATCAAGGTTTTACCAATATCCATGTCAGGGATCCTGGCAACACAACATACTACCATGACGAATACCGGTGGAGGATGCAGATACAAAGGAAGACAACACTTTCTCAGATTTCACCTTAGCGGGGCCAAGGAAACAAAATCTGGATGATCGACCGAGTGACATTTAGCACTCTGCTTCTAATGTTCTCCTTGATGTGCGAGTGTATCCCATTCATTGAAATGGTCCGGTATCTAGAACATCAAGTAAAAGGTCAGACTTCGGAAGCTCAAGGATCCCTAAGGAATAGTTACGGAGGTAAATCCTGCGAAATCCTTATGGGGAGGTGGCCAACTTCTTCAATCAAGATACTACAATAATAGGTCTTCCAAGGGTGTGTTGGCCACTTACATCCACTTTACCGGTTATCGATAGACCAATATTATAGTTCTTGAAAATGTCCCAACCATCATCTCTGCCTGAGATTCAGATCCGGTTGGTGTCGTAATACTCTGACTCATCAAGTCTAGAAAGAAGAATGAAAGTTTGCAACACAAATCGACGAGACAACGCTATGAGATTCTCGAAATGGACTACGGTAGTAAGCTCCAAAACATGAGCTGGTTCTCGCTACACACATGTGAACACGCTGTCTCAGACAAGCATGACCACGTGGTAGTCTTATAATAAAATGCTACCGAGTTCTTGTAGGAAACCATCATTAATGATATCGAAGTCTCCACGCATGGAAGTCCAAAGAATTTATCTTAGAACAGACTCCTTTATCTTGAACAAATCAACCAGTGGCTTGGTGTGCTAGGAACACATATAGAATGGAGGCGGCCAACCTATCAAACCATAGAGTACTTCGCACATATGCGTGACTAACTTGGGATGATTCTAGAGGAAGCAAAAACAAGCTTTCTCGAATTCACAGCGGCAACTTACATCAAATGCACGTGAATTAGAGGAAGTCACTCCTTTCATCCGAACATATGCTTCACGAGCTAGCATGAAGAGATGCTTTCAAAAGTTTCCAACACTAGCTTAATGTTCAACAAAATTATGAAGAAGACAAGGATGTTGTCGATGGGCTCCACAACAATTCATCTAGATTCCTATGGAGATGGAATTCCATAACTATATGAACAAGGTGATAGTATTGGTCAGACCCAAAAGATATAATGGTGTATGCTCGAGGAAAATTCACGAGTAAGACAACATTATGAACATCATTGATTCTGATTTGATTTGAGGATAGCCCATACTCAAATCAAAGTTTTAGCAAGGCAATAGCTCCAACAACTGGTCACGAGGATCAATCGATGAAGATACCATCTTTCTTCAACACACACACACAAAAACATCCCTTGGAGATGAACTAAGTCAGGTGAGCTTTTATCTTCCAACTCTCCAAGTTGTTGTTTTGCTTAACCAACTAGCTCAGGGGTATCCAACACAGATTCTTGTAGAAGAGGATGGTTTATAAGAAACCAACTTGATCACGAACTCAACATAGCGGTCAGGTGACGACCTGGTGATACTTCCGAGAAGATATTCAGAAAATCACGAACCACCGGTATGTCACTAAGCTCGAGAACAATCTTGCCGGTTCATCTATCTGAGCGGCCTCTGATGCTGAGGTCGTCCTTTTCGTCCGCCTCTTGCGGCCTGGTCTACACCAACACACCGGGCCCCACCTGTTTGCATGAGCTGTTTACTGAGTATGAGCAAGTCACTATTTGGGAAGCCCGATTTTCTTTCAAGCAAAATGGAGGCAAATTATCATATACTATCAACCGCCGTCCTTTGGGTGGTTCAATGGGCAAAGCGCACAAGTCGCCGCCATTACAGCTTTGGTTAACTTCAAATCACCAGCTTGAAGGAACCATTGGCGAAAGGTTTACACGGATCATACGGATCATTTATAACCCACCGCATCACCTCAACCTTTCAGGATTCACATCGCTATCAACACCAATGATATACAAGTTATGCCGGTTTATATCACGATCAAATATGGAGAGTTTCAAGCCAACTCCTCGAGTCACCTTGAGACTCGGGGCTACGATGACATGACTCAAAGAATCTTGCCGCTTTTCAGCAAATTTAAGAACCCCAGTGACGATGGAGGAAAGATAACCCGTCCAGAGGCTACTATTATTTGAAGGCCGTCGAAAATTTCCGCTTAGAAAGTATATGACAATTACAAAATTCGCTCAATGAAGAAGTTCCGGTCATCGAAAAGATTCCGTTTAAAATCCGCTCAAGGGAAGCCGCCTCATCAAGCTCTCAAATCCGTATAAGAATTTCCGTTCAAAAGGAATTAACTTCTCGCAAGTTCGAGTTTAAAGACCGCCGAAAATTTCCGGCTGAAAATGAAGATTCCGGTTTAAAATCCGGGTCAAGGGAAAGATGTCTCCCACAAAGCTTTGAAGCTCTCAATATCCGGTTCAAGATCCCGGTTCAAGAAAAATTTATCTCTAGCAAAAAAGTTAAAAATTACCGAAGAGGACCTGCTGCCATGATACGCGGTTCAAACATGGGTATCATGCCTTATTGGCCTAACATATTATTGATCACATGGGGGCTTCTGCTTCATAAAGCAGGGTCTCTGTTCTTTTGTACATCATGCGTGGTTACACGGAGGTTCTGTCTTAAAGCGGCCTCCGGTTTACCCCTTAAAATTTGATTTTCATATTACTTGGGGCCTTGGTCGTATCCAAACCAACGCGACGCCTTTTGATAGGCGAAAGCCACCAGAGCACTTGGGGACATGGTCAAGTCTGAACCAGTCACGCCTCTTCATCGGCCTAAGGCCACAAAATCACTTGGGGCTTGGTCAACCCAACCATTGCCACGCTTTTGATTGGCATATATGCCATAGCTTTCATTTGGGGACCTCGCTCACTTGAACCATTGTCACTCCAATTGGGGGCTTGGTCCCGTCCGACCATGGTAACACCATCCGATCACCAAGATAGCATGTTTTTGCAAACGGTTTTATCATTGCCTTTGCTTGAAATTTTCTTTAATAAATATTTCTTCTTTGTTATGCTCTTAAACCGAAAAATTCGCAGACCGGTTCGATCACAATGGACGGAACACGGTCAATTCTTAATCCGGAGACTATTTGCCCGGTTTGATTTTTTGATTTTATGTTACCATCTTATTATGGAGTAAACCGATGTTCATTAACCCGGTTTGACTTTCAGTTACAAGTTGTCAGTACATGATCAAATCATAATCCGGAGACTATCAGCCTGGTCTGGTTTGACTACGAGTCGCCAGTATTATATATGGTTAAACCGGTGTTTATCTCAACCCGGTACGGTTTATCATAAACCGGCACAGTATGAAAGGAGTTAGCATTACTCAAGATTGGGGTTATCACCCTTACTACAAAAAGTTGGTAAACCAATGATGTGATTCAATGTCACAGGTATGATATATTTCATATTTGAATATTCTTAAATGCAGCCTTGGTTATAAACCTGGGTTATATGTTGGGCATTATGACCTGTCCGGCGGTAAACCGCCAGGACACTTTAAACTTGTTGTATGCAGAAAAAGGTTTGTTAACCCGATCTAGTTTCGACTATAAGTCGCCGGCATATATTTGGATTGCGCCATTGGAATCATGCGCTCATAAATCATTGGATTATATTATTCAAATCTTCAAATAGCCAACATGGATGGATTTATTATGGTTATCACTAACCAGTATATGACTGAGGTCTTCAAAGTCGCTTTCGCGCAATGGCTATTATTTTATCAAAGGATATGATTTATTTTGCAATGGAAAGAATAGTCCCGAGTCGCTGCAGGCTTACGACCTGGCACTTGGGGGCTACATTATTCAAGTTGAGATTACATCAAATATGCAAGTCTCATGTCGCTGCAAGCATGCACCATGACACTTGGGGGCTAATGCAAAGTCATTTTTCGTTCATCTTATTGAAGACCCGACTCATCACATTATAATGAGCCGGCCCTTGGGGGCTACTAATTGCTCCTGTCAACAATTCAAGGCCCCATGATGGGGATTACATCATATGATGTTATTTTCATTCAAAGATATATCAAGTCCCAGCTCAATATTATCTGTCTTAAGCTGTTACTGTTCAAAGTTTACAATATTATCTGCTCATTATTGCATAATGACCCGGCCCTTGGGGGCTACACTGATTGAAGTTTTTATAAGCAATTGCAAGTCTCAGGTTGCTGCAAGCATGACAACCCGACACTTGGGGGCTACATATATGGAGTATTCAGTTTTTACTAGAGATGAACAACATGGATTTCTTCAAAGTGGCAGTAACTATATGGAAACAAGTCTCAAATCATCACTTTGTTCAGTTCAAGACTTGGGGGCTACAGGTAATATGGATATAAGGGAGAAATATCTTCCAATTTTCAGTTTGAGCAAACCAAATTGACCCGGTATCACCAATCATTATGACCCGGTGTCTGCAACAATCATAACCCGGCGTCATCGACAATCATGAACTGGCGTTGGCGACAATCATAACCCGGAATTATCAGTTTTTATAAACCCGACAATGGTGGTAATTATAAACCAGCAAGTTCTACATCTTCAAACCGGCTGAATATCAGATGAGTATTTCAAGACCAACATTTCTTAAGCCGGCGCTTTGGAAGCCAACTCAAGTGGATTATTCTTCGCAATATTTTTCTATGAGAAACCAACGTCACCAAATTGAGTATGACGCTGGTTATTGACCCGGATCTTCTAGGAGGAAATAGCAAGGACTTAAGGAGGATCAGTGTCGGTCTACAAGAATTTTTAACCTGGAGCACAACCTGTCAAAATTGTTCTGGTATTTATTTTGCAGCATAAGTTTACCATGGACAAATCCAAGCTAAACTTGGGGGCTAATGTCGGGGATATGCCCCGCGGTGTAAACCGGCCGGAAGGATAAACCGGCCGGACTTGGCGATTCACCGGCGACCTGCACAGACCAGACGGTTTATAGCTCATTGGTAATCCGGCAGGCGGGCCAGAGGAGCAACAAGACCCGGTGGCCCAACGGGCGGTTCATGAAGGCCGGATAACGCTATGGTGGGCCGGTTTATGAGGAAAGCATAAAGACTATTCTCCTACAAAGGAAGCAAGACTAGGACTCCACTTGTAATAGAGTAATCCTAATCCTACTAGGACTAGTCATGTAACCCGCCCCTTCAACATATATAAGGAGGGGCAGGGCTCCCCCAAAGAGGGACAAGCTACAAGCAATAATCTCTAGGGTTAGACACAAAGAGGAGAGCCGGTTTACGGCGACTCCCTCATGATGATAATGAGTCCTAGCCTCAAACAGCATGTAGGGTTTTTACCGGATGATGTTTCCGGGGCCAAGTCGTCTAAATCCTGTCTTGTGTTATGCGTCTCTCGATTCCGCTCAACCCCTCTGAAGCTACCACATAGATGCGTTGGCCTCGCGACTAAGTTCTGACACTAGGACATCTGACGTGTTAATTCCACGACAACGACCGAAGAGTGCACCGGAAATAGGGACTAGGTAGCAAAATCAACCTTAGGGTGACGATTCAATAATCAACACGCTAAGATTGAGGTTATCGTCCATTAACTACCAAGCAACGGAGTTACTAGGAGTATTGATTTCACACACCATGGTTCACTTGCCGGCATTCCGGTTGCGACAACACGGGACCGAAGAATGAAAAATGATGGCAAGAAGTATCACTGCATCAAGAATTCATGAGAGATGGTGTGAAATTCCCATGACATTCTTGATATAAAGATGGTAATACTCCGGGGTGGAACAGAATCAAAAGCTGGATTAGCATTTTGATCTGCGAAGTACAATTGCTTTGACCCAATCCTAGATATGGATGAGGTACTGGAGTTTGTTTCTCCTAGTAATTCCGGAATAGAATGGCTTGACGGACCACAAGAATAATAGGCATCGATGAACATGGGTGCATGACTATTTCTGACTATCAATTGATAGACGGGGGTCAGAATACAACTAAAGAGAGACAACTCAAAAGAACATCTGATTTTCTGAGTTGTGGTTTCATAGGTTAGTATGTCGAACGGGTTCAACACATTTCTTCCGGATAACCCATGCAGAGAAGGTAGGACTGGCAGAGTCACAATTATGAATGGAGAACTCCTCAAGAGTACTCTGATTGTGATCTTTTGGTTCAAATAACTTCTGCCTTAATGGTTCATGGTATTTGGAAGAAGGAAATACCATGGACCTCGAGGACTAATGCAAAGGTTACTAATAACCTAAAGGAATGAGCAAACACTATCAACATGAGGTAAGTAGAGTGAGTCTTGGGTTCAAAACCCAGAGATAGAATACGTACTACTAAATGGCATCACGGGATGCTTTCGAGAATAAAAGCCAGAATCAACACACTGGGAACACAATACATGGCTAGATTACTAGATGACTCCCTAAAACACCTAGGGTCATAATAATAACTCCAACATATATGTTAAGGCAACAGAGTACCTCAACTCACTGATTAGTGTGGTTAATCTGGCCCAAAGAGACATCGAAACGGGAAGAAATAATTTTGCAAACGCATCAGACTATTTAGAAACTTGGGATGACTCGGACAGCATAACGGCTGTAAATGCTCAGAAAAGATTTGAGACATTCACAAGGAATTGCATAGTCACTTAACAACATCATATCAAGGTTCTGGTTCAACTGAGAACATACTAAAAGTAGTAGAAACTAAATTGAGGTTTGAAACTAACAATTCTATAAGTCTATGGATTAGTAACACGTCATCCTAATAGATAGATGAGAAGGCCTAGTTCTTAATCCCCGTAGAAGAGAAGAGGATGACTCAGATCAGAAGGCCATGAGGTATAAGGAGTAAAAAGAGCCTTACGCTCCATCCCACAATCAATTCCCTACATAACTAAAGCATTTCTAGACACAACTTCACCAGCTTTGGCTTGGTAATCCTACAGCAACAAGCTCGATACCAAAGCTGTCAGACCCGACTTAATGCCACATCGATCTAGCATGTAACACCTCATATCACTTTGCGCCTCACGCACGGTATTCCCACCGGTGTCGCCTTACCTTTGCCCGGACTGTTTGCGCCTTTTGGCACACGATATGATAGTGTCGCTAGCATCCATATGATAAGGAGCCCGGCCGACATGGCTAGTCGTAAACCCAAAGTGGCACAAACTTACAGGACAAGCATCCATGACCCAAAGATCGAACTCATCGGTCATTAGCGAGTGAATCCAGTGTAGCAATGGGCTAGCAGACTCGTGAACCGGCAGAAGCGGCTAACAGACTCCTAGATTCATCGCGTGACATTTCCCGAGGGATGCATACAGAACGAAGGACACATGCCAGCCAGCCTAAGTGTTCCGGAGCAGTAGCAAGCTACCATGGCTCGGTGGAAACACTAGGAGACATTTCCCGGTAAGAGAGACTACTAAGAATAAACAACTAGATAGTCAGATCCCACACATACCAAGCATTTCAATAACATACACACAATATGCTCGATATGTGCAAATACAACATGGCATCACAACATGACTCTACGACTCAAATATTTATTCATTAGGCTCCGAGGAGCGAGATATTACAAACATGGGTCTCATGACCCAACATTCAGAGCATACAAGTCAAAGCACAAGCGGAAGCTAACATGTCTGAGTACAGACATCTACAAATGAAAAAGGCTTTGAAGCCTGACTATCTACCAGATCCCGCCGAGGGCACAAGGTCGTAGCTGAGGTAACAAGCTAAACGTCGAAGTCCATGCGGAACTACTAGCGAGACCGAAGTCTCTCTCCAAAAACATAAAATAGGCAAACGTGAGTACAAATGTACCCAACAAGACTTACATCGTAACTAACTACATATGCATCATTATCAACAAAGGGATGGTGGGGTTTAATCGCAAGAAGCCAGCTTTGACTCGATGGCTATCCTAAACTACGAATCGCAAGTAACTCTTTTGAGGTGGCACACGAGTCCACATATTCACCATATCAATACACCACTATGGATCCGCTCCCGTCTCCCTACGAGAACGCCATCCATAGCACTCACGCTTATCTTGCGTATTTTAGAGTATCCACTTTCACTTGTCTATGAATTGTTATAGGCAACCCAGAAGTCCTTTACCGTGGACACGGCTATTCGAATAGATGATGTTAATCCTGCAGGGGTGTACTTCTTCATACATGTTTCCACCACTTAGCGTCTGCACATGACATGTGCTCGGCAGACTTCAAGCAAAAGCCGACGTGGGTGTAGACCACGACCTACCTAAACACTCAAGTATCTAGTCCAGGTTTATCTCCTACTCGGGTTCCATCCATGAGGAGATCCGGCCGGAGTTTCCCTCACAGCCCCAAACGATGTGAACAGGGTTTCGTGACACCAAACGGGCGCCCGGTTTACCCGGCCACGTGCCTACCACATCACAGCCCACCCTTACGGTCACACAAGCATGGCCTCCAAAGATACTACAAACACCGTAAACTACTTGCAACTCCCGGACAGAGGACAAGGCGAATAAGAAGTCGAAAGGGTCATATTTCAGGCCCAATGCATGGTAGTAGCTGAATCATGGATCACAAACACGTAACTCCGCCTCCGAGGACGGTTTCAATGAGACAACCCACGATGTACTCCTACATGGCCTCTCACCGATACCTTTACCAAATCGTGTTCACATACTTAGCTCACACACAGTAGGACATGTTCACACACCTCTGATTCATCCCGGATGAATCAGACCTGACACAACTCTAAGCAATAGCAGGCATGACAATCAAGCATGAATGAGTAGGCACATCAGGGCTCAAACAACTCCTACTCATGCTAGTGGGTTTCATCTATTTACTGTGGCAATGATAGGTCATGCAGAGATAAAGGGGTTCAACTACCGCAGCAAGTAACAGTTGAATCGATGTTGTCTTAATGCAGTAAAAGAGAGCAGGAGCGACAGAGTGGGTTTGTATCGAAATGAACAAGGGGGTTTTGCTTGCCTGGCACTTCCGAAGATAATATAGCTCTTCATCAGTGTCATCGATCTCATCGTCGAAACCACGTCTATCGAGAGGGGACAAATACCGGCAACAGAGAAGAAACACAATCAATGCAATGCACAATATGATGCATGATCATGACATGGTAAAATGAGTGTGTTGGGCTAATGCAACTACAACCAGATGGGTTTGAGCTATTTTGAACCAAAGATTCAAAGTTCAAACACATTTGTGATCTTAAATAGTGCTTTATCATGTTTTGCACTAAACAGCAAGTTAACTTGTTTAAACATTCATGAAACTGGTACAGATGGATAGATTGGATTTTTCTGATCATTTTTCATATATAAATCTTTGCATTTGGAGTTACAGATTAATTTCTATGAATTTTTGAAGTTCGCAACAATTTCTGGAATTTCCTGTAAAAGAATGAATCCAGAAAAGGGCATTACTGCGTCAGCCTGACATCATCCTGACGTCAGCAGGTCAACGAGGCACTGTCCAGGTCAAACCTGACCAGTGGGGTCCACTGATCAGTGACCCCGTGTTGTTAGTGACACTGACATGTGGGGTCAGGTCAACTGACGCGTCAGCACAGTCAACTTTGACTGGTGGGTCCCGCGTTATTAAATTAATCTAAACATAAATAAAGCCTGGATTAGTTAGGGCATGGGGCCTAGGTGTCAGTGAGCTAGGGGGCGTTAGTTAGGGCGTCATTAGTGGCTAAGTAAGTGCGCCACGTCGGCCTCGCCGGAGTTCAGTCGGTGACGACCAAAACAACGGCGGAGCGTTTCGGAAAAACGCTACGGGCCTCCATTTTGAGCGCGGTTTGTTGCTACAGCTTGCTGGTGTTCTTGCGCATCTAGTGGTAGCAGTGGCAGCAGCTGGGACGGCCTGAGTCGACGGCAACGAGCATTTCCGCGGCGGCCGGAGTTCAGGCACCTGCGGGTTTGGCGTTGTGGTGCGCGGGAGGGGGAGCTGGTTGGTGTGTTGGGCTCCTGGGGGCTTTCTGAGCACGGTGAAGCACTCTGTTGTGGGCATGCGCGGCTATGGCCACGGCTACGCCATGGCCGGCGGCAAGAAGCTTTTGGCCGGGATGGAGAATGGAGATATGGGACGAGAACGGAGGGGGCAAGCACAGGAGAAGCAGCAGGGGCTCACAGCAGATCCATCCGAGGCGGAGGCGAGGCCGGGGGAGCGTCGGAGGCGGCGCAGGGTCGCCGGAGATCTGGGCGGCCGAAGGTTGAAGACGATGACTTGGACGGTGAATCAGGGCCTCCGGCGTTGTGTAGCTCGGTGGAGAAGGTCGAGGAAGACGCGGCAGAGCTCCTGGACTGATTGGGGAAGCGAGGGGGAGGCGGTGGGCACGGCAACGACGGGCGGTGGCGACAGCTGCGCTCGGGCGGTGCAGGGGAGAGAGCAGAGAAGGGGGAGCAAGCCGAGGGAGAGTGAGAGAGGTCCAGGGAAGGGTCGGGCGATGCACGTGGCGCTCGGGGCCGACTCCAGCAGCGGCAAGCAAGCAAGAGGTGGCCGGACGCGTGCTCGCGCGCGCTGGCCACGTGCTCGTCCTCCTGGCAAAGGAGGAAGACGACAGGGGAGAAGGCGGTGGTGGGCTGGGCCAGCTGGCTGGGCTGCCAGCTGGGCCGGCCAGGTGGGCTGCATAGAAGGTAGGTCTAGGTAAGTCTCTCTCTCTTTTATTTCCTGTTTTCTATTTTTCTGTAACTGTGTGGCTTTATTAAAAATACTTAAACAGATCCAAAAATCATGAAACTAATCATGGCTACTGTTTAGAATATATCCAACAGTAAACATTTTTGTTTATGATTATTTGAGCATTTAAAATATTTCATAGCATTTAAATGCCCAAATGCAAATAGAGTATGATTTAATTCAGAGCCCAATATGTCCTGCAAAAATATAAACCATTTTTGATAGATGCTTTCACCTCACACCAGAAATGTTGAACATTTTTAGAGGGCATTTTTTAGTCCAATGAAAAAGATTTTATTTTGACCCTAGTTGAATTCATTTGGTGCTAGGGTTTAAGCATCCCTATTTCAAGTTCCAATAAATTTAGACATGATGCATGGATGATAAAGCAAAGACAAGCAAGGCTCGAATCGATGTGACATTGTGTCCCCGCCTCGTTACCATTAGCCTTAGACGCACAGTTCGGGACCCCCTACCTGAGGTCCGCCAGTTTTGACACCGAGATTGGTGCTTTCACTGAGAGTTCCACTATGTCGTCACGGTAAGGCTTGATGGATCCTTCAATCATCTATAACGATGCGGTCCAGGGCGAGGTTTTCCTCCCCGGACAGATCTTCGTATTCGGCGGCTTTGCACTGCGGGCCAATTCGCTTGGCTATCTGGAGCAGATCGATAGCTACGCCCCTGGCCATCAGTTCAGGTTTGGAAGCCTGAACTACACTACTGACATCCGCGGAGACTTGATCTTCGACGAATTTGAGCCCGTGACAGGCGCGCCCTACAGCCGTGATGAGCATGACTTAGATCAGCCATCGGACGCTGTTCAGGAGATCGCACCTGTAGCTGCCCCGGCTTTAAATCCGGAGCAGATCGTGCCATCCGAGGACGGGAGGATGGACCCCGCCACGGAGGCCGCACACTCTGTGGCGATAAAGCCGAACACAGATTTCACTTCCAAGGAGGTCTGTGTCATCGGATCCTCGGACTCGTCTCCGGCCATAGGCTCCGAACCGCGTGCATCTGTGCCCATCGGATCTAACTGGGCACCGATCATGGAGTTTAGCTCCGCGGATATCTTTCAGCACTCGCCCTTGGGTGACAAGCTAAACTCATTAAAATTCTTTCCTTGTCAGGAGACTCTTGGCCGAACTATGTTCGGCTTGAATGGGAAGCGGATGAGGAAGGAATTCGTCACCCATCCACCACCCACTTAATTGCCACTGTCGACAACTTAACTGACATGCTTGATTTCGACTCCGAAGACATCAACGACATGGACGATTTATGCCGAGAAGAACAGAACCACCGCCACGTATACCGGACAGCCACCTCATCATATGATATATATATATGGTGGACACACCCAAAGAAAACAATGGCGAGGGTCAAAAGGATGCAATGGAGGATGATCCTCTTGGGAAGCAACCTAAGCGCCGACGTCAGCGGCGCCGCTCTAAACCCCACCATAGCAAAAACAAAGATACCGGCACAAGAGACAATAGCACTCCGGACGATGCCGAAGACGAAAACAATCCCGCCCAGCCAAGCTTCGAGCAGGCCGGACAGGAGGACGGGCAAGCTAGCCCTGATGAACAGGCAAAGGATGAAGACTCGGAGGATGACAATTACATGGCCCTCTCTGAAGACGAGGTGAGCCTTGGCGACGAAGAATTTATCGTGCCTGAGGATCCCGTCGAGCAGGAACGCTTCAAGCGCCGGCTTATAGCCACTGCAAAGAGCCTGAAGAAAAAACAGCATCAGCTTCAAGCTAATCAAGATCTGCTAACTGACAGATGGACTGAGGTCCTGGCGGCCGAGGAATACATACTCGAGCACCCAACCAAAATCTACCCGAGGCGCAGGTTGCTACATCAATTCGAAGACGAGGCACTAGAGCCTATACTACCATCGCAGGATGCGGCTGACCAACCACCTCGTGGCCAAGACAAAGCGGCATATCAGCCCGAACACCAGCCCGCACCCCGTCGCCAAACAAACAAAAACATGAAGGCCCGGGGCTACACGCATGACCCAAGTAGACGAATTAAAAACAAAGCAGATACCAAGATCGATCACGGATCGCGGGCGCGCGCCTAACGCTGCGATTTGATGACCGCCAAGCCGGATATAATAAATACAACCGGCCCGTGCTGAATACAAGCAGGCGCCTCATCCGAATCAAGGCCGCGATATAGCCCGGCATAGAGGCGCCACACACCCCCTGTGCTTCACTGCCGAAGTAATGGAGCATGAATTTCCAGAAGGGTTTAAGCCCGTCAACATCGAACCATATGATTGGACAATAGACCCCGTGGTATGGATTGAAGATTTCCTTCTCCACATTCACATGGCCTGCGGCGATGATCTACATGCCATCAAGTACCTCCCACTAAAACTCAAGGGACCAGCTCGGCATTGGCTGAATAGTCTGCCGGCAAACTCCATTGGCAGTTGGGAGAACCTGGAAGATGCATTCCTTGACAACTTCCAGGGCACTTATGTGCGACCACCGGACGCTGATGACTTAAGTCACATAACCCAACAGCCCGGAGAGTCAGCTAGGAAATTCTGGACTAGGTTCCTAACTAAAAAGAACCAAATCATCGACTGTCCGGATGCCGAAGCCCTAGCGGCCTTTAAGCATAACATCCGTGACGAGTGGCTTACCCGACACCTCTGCCAAGAGAAGCCGAAGTCCATGGCAGCCGTTACGACACTCATGACATGCTTTTGTGCGGGCGAGGATAGCAGGTTGGCTCGTAGCAATAGCACATCAAGAAATCCTGGCACTTCAGGCGCCAAAGATAGCAACGGCAAGCCCCGGCGCAACAGACACAAGCATCGCAATAATGGCGATAACGCCGAAGATACGACCGTCAATGCCGGATTCAGTGGCTCCAAGTCCGGTCAACGGAAAAAGCCATTTAAAAGAAACAATCCGGGCCTGTCCAGTCTGGACCGCATACTCGATCGCACATGTCAAATTCACGGCACCCCCGATAAACCAGCCAACCACACCAACAGAGAATGTTGGGTATTTAAATAGGCCGGCAAGCTAAGCATCGAAAATAAGGAAAAGGAGCCGCATAGTGATGAAGACGAGGAGCCCCGGCCGCCAAACACAGGGGGACAGAAGAAATTTCCTCCCCAAGTGAAAACGGTGAATATGATATATGCCACCCATATTCCCAAGCGGGAGCGGAAGCGTGCACTAAGGGACGTCTACGCGATGGAGCCAGTCGCCCCAAAATTCAACCCATGGTCTTCCTGTCCGATCACCTTCGATCGCAGGGACTATCCGGCCAGTATCTGCCATGGCGGCTCGACCACACTGGTCCTTGACCCTATCATTGACAGATTCCACCTCACACGAGTCCTCATGGACGGTGGCAGCAGCCTGAATCTGCTCTATCAGGATACAGTGCACAAAATGGGTATCGATCCCTCAAGGATCGAACCCACCAAAACCACCTTCAAAGGTATCATACCAGGTGTAGAGGCCTATTGTACGGGCCCAATCACACTGGAAGTAGTCTTCGGATCCCCAGACAACTTCCAAAGCAAGGAGTTAATCTTCGACATCGTCCCCTTCCGAAGTGGCTATCATGCACTGCTCGGACTAACCGCATTTGCTAGATTCAATGCAGTGCCACACTATGCCTACCTCAAGCTCAGGATGACCAGACCTCATGGGGTTATAACAGTCAATGGAAACATAGAGCGCTCCCTCTGTACGGCGGAGCACACTGCGGCCCTCGCAGCAGAAGTACAGAGCAGCCTCCTTAGGCGCACTCCACCCGCAATAAAGCCCCTGACACCGCCAAGCGAGTCCAAAGTACTCTGAACAGGATCATCTGGCCCATCCAGAGCTCGCCTAGCAATTCGGCCTCCATCCTAGTCCTACTCAAGCGATGAAATTTTTGCCGTGCGTACATAATTACGCACTTAAAATACCATGTGCATAGATGGAGGCACAGCTAGACTGTGGTCCACAATGCGGCTCAACCGCCCCAGGATCTGTATACCTTCACCCTTTTCTTTCTTTCAGGTGGCTATCTTCTTAAGGCTCTTTCGATAACCTAATTATCAGACCCATCACGGGACGGAAACACCAAGGAGGCAAGGAGCTTTGACGTACAAGGGAATCCTCAGGTGGTCTCTGATAACGATCGCTATACCTATTTTACATACCTATACGCAGCTTGCTCTTGGTTAGGGCATGTCAAATAAGTCCTATTTTTGCTTATCGCACTACTTGTATACATACGCCTCGACGTACCATTCAAATAACAATGGAAAATAATGTACAGCGTCAGCTTATTACTACATTTCTTTTCTTTTTCCTTGACTGTTTATTTATTACAAATCGCACCCGTACATTCTGGTATGTTAAGTCCGCTAGGGGCTTCAGTGTACCCCATATCATGGCAAGAAAGTCCAAACACTTTCGACAGTGCAGCACCCCGAACTTATAGCATTATATGCATCAGCTCTGAATCATGTCTTGGGTCAATAGTTAGGTTGCCCGGCTCCTGTGCTTGCTACCCTATGTTCCGCTATATCGGCTAGGGTAGTAAAGGGAGAACTACTGTGATTGTGTCCCGGTTGTTTCGGAGGAGCACCTCAGTAAAGGGAGAACTACTGTGATGCGGCGAGAGCTGGTCGCTGTCCGAGAGGTTTCAAATCCTTAAAGATTTTTCCCGCTTCATGCGAGGAATCGGTCCTTGTCCGATTTAGGTGTGTATAGCGCCCCAAGTTCGGCCTTCCAAATCCCAGGGGCTATGCCGAAATTTAAAATTATAGAACTTCTATGGCTAAGTGAGAGTGATAAAGCTGTATAGTCCGATTGCCTTGTTCGTTGTGCTAAACACCTCCTTAAAGGACCAGAAATTTGGATAAAGAGTGTTTAGATTTATCCCGAATGCCCCTGTACTAGTTACATGGGGGCAGAAGCCAACGACTGGCCAACTCTCAGATTTTGTAAGCGGTCGCACAGGAGGTAAAATTTTAAATCAACAAAGTGTTATATTGTGCAAATGAACTTGTTTCATATTATAGGATAAAATGAGTGCATTCACTCAAAGATTACATCCTTAGCACATTGCTCCGCCACAAGGCAGGAGCCCTTTAGGACACTATCATAATACTTTTCGGGCCGGCGGTGCTCCTTGCCCTTCGGTGGCCCCTCGGTCATCAACTTTTCAGCATCCATCTTCGCCCAGTCCACTTTTGCGCGGGCGAAGGCCATTTGCGCACCTTCAATGCAAACTAACCGCTTTATGACTTCAAGTCAGGGACAGGCACTCACAAGCCGCTTCACGAGACCGAAGTAGCTGTTGGGCATAGGATTGGCTGGCCACAGCCAGACTATGATGTCCTTCATGGCCAGTTCGGCTACCTTGTGCAGTTCGACCAGTTGCTTCAGCTGGTCGCTCAAGGGCATCAAATGTTTTGTCCCAAGATATTGAGACCAGAACAACTTCTCCGCCGAGCTCCCTTCTTCGGCTTGGTAGAACTCTGCGACATCAGATATGCTACGCGGCATATCTGTGAACGCTCCTGGAGAGCTCCAAATTCGGGATAGTAAAAAGAATGTCTCCTTCACATGCTTGCTTTGCATAATGAATGCCTTACCTGCCGCAATCTTCTTGGCCGTCTAGATCTCCTGGAGGGCCTTCTGGGCTTCGGCTTTGGCGTCTTGCATGCTCTAGAGGGCCTTAGGAAGCTCGACTCTTGAGTCTTAGAGTCACGCTCCAAGTACTCGTATTTCTGGACGAAATCCTGGAGCTCTTGCTGGACCTTGCTGACCCGGCCTCTTGCTTCTCGCGCTCGGCGCATTCCTTGGCCACTTTGTCATCGGCCTCGGCCGGCACCTTCTTCATGGCCGCCACTTCGGTCGTGGCCCCTATCAAAGTTCATGACGCTTCTATCAGCAGAAACCATTTATCCTTTACAAATATACAGATGGGGCATTACATACCTTGACTTTCCTCGAGCCGCCTCTTCACGAGGCCGAGCTCTCCCTCGGTCCGCTCCAGGGCCTGCTTTAGTCCAGAGACCTCCGCAGTACGAGCGGCAGCAGCCAGTAGCGACGCCTGCTTATTCACATAAAACATTTTATGTTAGACTCCTGCGAACATTATTTGATCCTCTGTTCGACTTTTCTTTCCGAACACCAAACAGAGCATCAGGGGCTACTGTCTATACTGTGATATTCTCTCACAATTTTTATTACTTACCACAAAGCCTGTTAGAAGGCTAGCGCAGGCTTCGGTCAATCCGCTTTTGGTGGACTGGACCTTCTCAATCACCGTACTCATAAGAGTAAGGTGTTCTTCATCAATGGAAGTGCTGCGAAGCGCTTCCAGCAAGTTGTCTGGTGCCTTTGGTTGGACAGAGGTCATCGGCACAGGCAGCTCGCCTTCCTTAGAGAGAGGCTGCCTGCCTGGATTTGGAACCACTTGGGGTTCCGGATCCGTATTCAGCTGGGGGCCGAACTGGCTGCGACCCCCATTATCGGAGCCCACGGGGGTCTTCCCCCCCCCCCCATATGCCCGGCGATTGGGATTTCGCCTGGGGGCATCTCCGGAACTGTCTCCCGTTGGCCAGGTATCCTTCGAGACAACACCTCGGTGTCATCCGTAGGCCTGGGGGAGGAGGCTGTCGGAAGCGAATCGTTGTTCATCGCCGACGGGTCCAGAGACCCCTCCGAAGAGGAAGATACCTTGATGTGGGATTTGTCCGGACTGCAGGTGCACGTTTGGCATAATAAGAAGTGATAAAGCAAACATACGGAAGTACTATTGTGTTCGGATACTTAAGACTTAGCCAGGGGCTTGTCCCTGGGCTCCCACACCATGTCGCTGATTGTGGCTGCAGTGGAGTGGTCCAGAAGGAAGGCTTTTCCCTTCTTGGACACCTCGGCCTCCCCATGCGGGGCGTCCTTCCTCTTCTTTCTCCCCCCTGTAGGGGGAGGGATTTCTTCCTCCTCCATGTTGTCCTTGGAGGAGGAGGGCATCTCGACGCTGTCGGACGTCACGTCTGACGTAACCTTGCGCCGGAGACCTTCTCTGGTCCCCGCGGCTGTCTTCTTGGCCTTCTTCTCTAGCACCTCATAGGGCGCCGGAAACAGCATCTTCGTTAGAAGAGGCGATTCTGGATCTTCAGGTAGCGGAGCTGGACAGTCAATCTGCTCCTCCATCGCTACCCAGGCCTGTGAAATCGGCATGGAGGCTTAGATTCCTCCTATGGATGTGCTGGTAAAAGGCATATCCTGCAAAAAATGAAAATTTACCGAATTGGCTGGGCGCTTTGCGTTGAGTCCGAGGTCTTTGGTTATGGGCGGTGGTACCTCAGTGGCCTTGAAAAGCACCTTCCGACGCTCGTGCGGTGTCAAGAGCTCGCAGCGCTCGTGTTCGCCGGTCGAACTCCCACAGATTGCAAGCCCGCTCTCGACCTTAAGGATCCGGCGGAGGAGCATAACCTGGACCACGTTGACAAGCTTGATTTTCTTGCCTATCATATTTTGGACGCAGGTCTAAAGTCCGGTCAGTTCTTCCGCTGAGCCCCAGGCTAGGCCCTTCTCTTTCCAGGAGGTGAGCCGCATGGGGACGCCGTATCAAAATTCAAGGGTCGCCGCCCAGTTAGCATCGCGCGGCTCAGTGATGTAAAACCACCCCGATTGCCACCCCTTCATAGTCTCCACAAAGGAGCCCTCGGGCCAGGTGACATTGGGCATCTTTCCCACAATGGCGCCCCCGCACTCCGCTTGTTGGCCGCCCACCACCTTTGGCTTCACGTTGAAGGTCTTCAGCCATAGGCCGAAGTGGGGCGTGATGCGGAGGAAAGCCTCGCACATGACGATAAACGCCGAGATGTTGAGGATGAAGTTGGGGGCCAGATCATGGAAGTCTAGCCCGTAGTAGAACATAAGTCCGCGGCCGAACGGGTGGAGGGGGAAATCCAGTCCGCGGACAAAGTGAGAAAGGAATACTACCCTTTCCTGGGGTTTTGGGGTAGGGATGATCTGCCCTTTGGCCAGAAGCCGATGCGCGATGTTTGCAGGCAGGTATCCGGCCTCCCGAAGCTTCGTGATGTCCTCCTTCGTGACGGAGGAGGCCATCCACTTGCCTCCCGCTCCGGACATGTTTGGAATGGTGTTGCGGGGAAGGTGAAAGCTTGGGCGCTGGAGCTCGAGAATGGATGAGCAGAGTAAGAAGAATGCATGGGTGAAAAGGGGAATCCTTATCTCTTTATAAAGGCAGTAGAAACTATGCGCCTCCCCACTTGCCCTGGAAACTCTCTTATTCCCCAACTGCCTGTTGATGGCGCGGTTGGGTTACCCACGCCCGTATTGATGATAATCACGTGATAAGGGGACACGATCTCTGCTTCGACAAGACGTGCCAATAAAACCGCCTAGCGAGACGTGCAGTAGCAGGTTGAGAAAACGGTTCGAATAATGACCGGGCCGTAGCGTGATGCCATGCTATGAAAAAGTTGTCAGCAGATTAGACTCGTGGAATATTGTACTCTCTACGGTGGTATGTGGAATTTGTTTTGCAGAGCTGGACACGATTCTTGTGTTCAATATCTACTTTGGAATATTCGGAGAAGGAACCCGCCTTGCAATGCTGAAGACAATCTGCATGCCGGACTCATCGTCATTGAAGCCTGGTTCAGAGGCTACTGAGGGAGTCCTGGATTAGGGGGTCCTCGGACAGCCGGACTATATACTTATGCCGATCGTTGGAATATGAAGATACAAGATTGAAGACTTCGCCCCGTGTCCGGTGGGACTCTCCTTGCATGGAAGGCAAGCTTGGCAATTGGATATGTTGATTCCTTCTCTCAGAATCGACTCTGTAACCCTAGCCTCCTCCGTGTCTATATAAACCGGAGGGTTTAGTCCGTAGGACAAGAACAATCAGAATCATAGGCTAGCTTCTCGGGTTTAGCTTCTATGATCTCATGGTAGATCAATTCTTGTAATACTCATATCATCAAGATCAATCAAGCAGGAAGTAGGGTATTACCTCCATAGAGAGGGCCTGAACCTAGGTAAACATCGTGTCCCCCGCCTCCTGTTCCATTAGCCTTAGACGCACAGTTTGGGACCCCCTACCCGAGATCTGCCGGTTTTGACACCGACACTACTATCTATATAAAGACCTAATTTTCATATGGAAAGCGGCTAAAGACATTACATCGCATACCTCAAAACATGTTAGTAAGCTCGTGAAGGCTTCATTCAACACACTTTTAGCGGACTGAATCTTCTCAACCACCATACCCATCAAGGTACGATGCTCCTCCAAGACTGATGCACTTTGCAGAGCGTCCATCGACATGTTCGGCGCCTCCGGATTAGTAAAGGTCCCTGCCGGAATAGTCGCTTTCCCCTTCCTTGGAGGGGCTGCCAATTCGACTCCAGAGCCGCTTGTATCTCCGGAGCAGTATTCGGCCGGGGGTCAGATGATCCAAGACCCCCGTCTCCGGTCTCCATGAGGGTTGCGCTCCCCATGTTCTCGGCATCCAAGGTGTTATCCTCTGGCGCTGTCTTGGTCCTCTCCCGCACTTCTCCGAAGCCCGGAGAGGTCCTTTGGGACGACACCTCGGTGTCATCCGCCCTAGGAGGCGGGGAAGCTTGTGGAGGCGTCTCGCTCTCCATCATCTCCGGCGGAAGATACCCCAATGATGATGATTTTTGAGGGAGATCGTGGGCCGAACTGAAACACATGATTTAATATTATTCTACAATTTGTAAAAGCTTGGATGTAGGTAAAGCATCCTAAGGTACTTACAATGCGTCAAGGGGCTTGGCTTGAGGGCGGTGCTTGGGGACATCTTCGGCGTCCGAATCCGAGTCATCCGAGAGGGACATCTTTCCCCTCTTGGACGCTCCCTCCTCTGGATCTACGGAGGCTGCCTTCTTTTTCCCTTTGAGAGGAGGGTTCTCTTCTTCCTCCTCCTCCTCTTCTTCGCCTTCATCTCCCTTGTGAGAGGAAGGAGCCTCGGTCCCTCCGGACATAGTGCCCAAAGTACCTTCGTGGTGGAGGTCACCTTCGGCCTCCTTGCCCTTCTTCTTCTTGTCCTCACCGGCGCCTGGTAGGGCGCCGGGACCAGCATCGTCATCAATAGAGGCTCAACTAGGTCTTCGGGGAGCGGGGTCGGACATTTGATCTGCTTCACCTTCTTTATCCAGCCCTGTTCAAGGGGTGGAATTTTCAAGACTGTTAGATATTACCACTAGGCGAAACCGCCAGCCGGGCCGGGTTAACTTCATTAGTGGTATAAGCAGAAAAGGCCCAAGGCCCGTGGTCGGTTTAGAACTTGTAGCCGTAAACCGCCTCGATGTATAACTTGTATTGTAAGTTAGAATAGAGAGATACCAACCGATACGAGTATGAACCGGTTAGACTCTATGAACCGACAAGGCCACCCGGTATATAAGGGACGACCGACAACGGTTCAAGGAGAGACAACCACAACTCGAGCCTAGGCGAAGCTTGTTTGCTCCCTAGCCATCGAGACCACATCAATTCCATCACAACTAGACGAGGCTTTTACCTTCATCGGCGGCCAACTAGTATAAAACTCTCGTGTCTTTGTGTCCGCTTTAACCCCTTCAAGTAAACTCATAGCGATGGCTCCGCGACTAAGTCCTTTCACTAGGACATCTGCCGTGACAAATCCACGACAGTACCCCTTCCTAAGATTGACGAACTAGGTAATGTTTGGAAATATGGTACTTACTGGGGCGGTCGGATTGTTGCAGTCGAGGCCGGTGTCGTCAGACGTCCTTGGCCACGTCTTTTGGCTCTTGAAGAGTAGCTTCCAGATCCCTTTGTGCGTCGTGCCAAAGAATCGCTGCAGGGTCCATGGCCCTTCCGGACTAAACTCCCACATGTTGAGAGGCCGTCGTTGGCAGGGGAGAGCTCGGTGGATAAGCATCACCTGGACCACATCAGCAAGGGTGATGTCCTTTTCTACCATACTCTTGATGTGCTTTTCAGCATCAACACTTCATCAGAGGATCCCTGGTCTAGACCCTTGTTAGTCCAGGACGCCAGCCGCAGCGAAGGTCTGGATCTGAAAGCAGGAGCGGCCGCCCACTTGGTGCCGCAGGGTTTGGTGATGTAGAACCACTCCTGCTGCCATACCTTGATCCACAAATGTTCCTTTGGGCCAGGTACCATGGCGGAGCTTGCTCACCATGGCACCGCCGCACTCGGCGTGTTGGCCGTCGACCACCTTCGGCTTCACGTTGAAAACCTTGAGCCACAGGCAAAGTGTGGGGGACGTGGAGAAATGCCTCACACACGACGATGAACGCCGAGATGTGGAGGAAGGAATTCGGGTCCATATCATGGAAATCCAGCCCGTAGTAAGACATGAGAGCTCGGACAAAGGGATGGAGGGCAAACCCAAGTCCTCGAAGGAAGTGGGGGATGAATACCACCCTCTCGCTGGGCTTTTGGGTGGGGATGACTTGCCCCGGGGTAGGAAGCCTGTGTGTAATCTCTGTTGTCAAGTACCTCGCCTCACGTAGATCCTTGATGTCCTTATCCGTTACGGAGGAGGCCATCCACTTGCCCTGGGAACCAGATCCAACCATAGCCGGATAAGTTGGGATGAAGGGAAAGATTGGAGCTTGGGCGCTGGAGCTCGAGGACGGAGAGGCAGGAAGGCAGGAAGGTGTGGGGTAAAAGGATAGATCTTCATCCGTTTGTATAAGATGTGAATATCAAGCGCCTCCCCCCTCATAAGCCTTAAACCTCGCTTATTCCCATGGGGATGTGCGAACAGCACAGTTGAATTACCCAAACCCGTATAATGAGAATCCCGTGAAAAGGGGACACGATCTCTATTTTGACAAGACGTGTCAATGGTCGTGCCTCGAAACACGAAGTGGGGGCTGTAAAACGGTTTAGAATATTAACAAGGCCAGAACATGATGTCTCGCCGGAAAAGTTTCCCATGGACATGACTTATTTTGTTTTAAGTATTGTTGCCCTTACGGCTTATGGTTGTAATTCTTGGACAGAACCGGATATAGTTCTTATGTGCGGAAGACTGCTTTGGATTATTCGGAGAAGGAACCCACCTTGCAATGCCGAAGACAATCTGCGTGCCGGATACATCATCATTGAAGCCTAGTTCAGGGGCTACTAAGGGAGTCCTGGACTAGGTGGTCCTCGGGCGTCTGCGCTATGTGATATGGGATGAACTAATAGGTCGTGAAGATACAAGATCAAGGACCTTCCCCCGTGTCCGAATGGGACTCTCCTTTGTGGATGGCAAGCTTGGCGTTTGGATAATGTATTTTCCTTTCTCTGTAAACCGACTCTGTACAACCCTAGGTCCCGCCGGTGTCTATATAAACCGGAGGGTTTAGTCTGTAGAGGCAATCATAATCATACAGGCTAGACATCTAGGGTTTAGCCATTATGATCTCGAGGTAGATCAACTCTTGTAACCCATATACTCATCAAAGTCAATCCAGCACATGACCAGGTCCGAAGACGGGAGTTTAAAGCCCACCGGATTCTCTGCGGCTATAGAGCTTTACACCGGAGAACCGGAGGGTATCACGTCACCGGCAGTCCCGGAGTTACGCCAGACTCCCTCTATCATCATGAAGCTGGACTCGCCTCCAAACACTAGCTCCAAACTCTCGAGGTCCGCGTCATGTGAGCTTGGCCAGGGAACTTCGGTCCCGCCCAACTCCATGGACTCTCGCTTCCCCATCCAAACCTCGCTCTTAAACGAGGCCCTTGACTTAATGTGATCTCTCACCATTGCCGAAGAATTACTGTTGAACTACGCCCAGCCCGCACTAGGGGTTGAGAGCGGGGAATTTTACGTCCCACCCACCACCCACTTCGTAGCCACTGTCAAGGACTTAATGGACATGCTCGACTATGATTCCGAAGACATCAACGGTATGGACGACGATGTCGATGAGAAGAGCCAGAACCCGCCGTTCACCAGACGCTGGACAGCCACTTCCACATATGACGTGTGCATGGTGGACACACCCAAAGAGGATGACGATGACAGCAGGAAGGATCCGGTTGAGGACAAACCTACAGAAGCACCTCCGAAGCATCGACGTCAGCGGCGCCGCTCAAAATCGCGTCGCGACAAAGATGGCAACACCGGCAACAGAGACCATAACACTCCGGAGAATGCTGAAGGCCCTGAAGCCCCTATCGAGCCAACATCCGAACAGGATGATTGGGAGGATGGGTAAATTAACCCTGATGAGCCGATCGGGAACAAGGACTCGGAGGATAGTAATTATCTACAACCCTCCAAGGATGATGTAAGCCTCGGCGACGAAGATTTCATCGTGCCGGAGGAACCCCTCGAACAAGAGTGCTTTAAGCACCGGCTAATTGCCACCGCAGGAAGCCTGAGTAGCAGCTTCAAGCTGATCAAGATTTGCTCAATGATAGATAGACTAATGTCCTAGCAGCCGAGGAATACGGCCTCGAGCGCCCAACAAAGAGTTAGCCGAAGCGCAAGCTGCTACCCCAATTCGATGATGAGGCCCTGGAGCCTATACCGACAACACGTAACGCTGCTGATGGACCTGACCGACCACCTCATGGCCGGGACAGAGCGGGAACTCAAGCCGAACACCAGCCCGCACCACCTCGCCATAGAGGTAGAAAGACAGGGGCTGCAGGATACACGTATGACCTACGACGGGACCTAGACAATAGAGCCGGTCATACCAGATCAATCTATAGATCAAGGGGCATGCCCCAGCGAGAGATGACGCCCATCAGGCCTGGCGTGACAAGCACAACCTCACCCGGGCCAAAAACCGCATACGAACTTCATCTGAACTGCGTCGTGACGCTGCCCGATACAGAGGCGCCGCACACCCCCTATGCTTCACTGATGAGGTAACAGAGCACTAGTTCCCATAAGGGTTTAAACCCGTGAACATTGAATCATACGACGGCACAACAGATCCCGCAGTATGGATTGAAGATTTTCTTCTGCACATTCACATTGCCCGTGGTGATGACCTACATGCCATCAAATACCCCCCCCCCCTAAAACTTAAGGGACCAGCACGGCACTGGCTGAACACCCTCGCAGAAAACTCTATTGGTAGTTGGGAAGACTTGGAGGACGCCTTCAGAGATGCCGATGACCTTAGTCACATAATCCAGCAACCCGGAGAATCAGCCTGGAAGCTCTGGACCAGGTTCTTAATTAAACAGAACCATATTGTGGATTGTCCGGACGCTGAAGCCCTCGCGGCCTTCAAACACAGCGTCCGAAATGAGTGACACGCCCGACACCTCAGCCAAGAAAAGCCGAAGTCCATGGCAGCCCTTACCGCACTTACGACCCGCTTTTGCGCGGGAGAAGATAGTTGGCTAACTCGTAGAATCAATAGCACTAGCGACCCAGGCACCTCCGAAGCCAGGGACGGCAATGGCAAGCCACGGCGCAACAAGCACAAGCGTTGAAACAATAACGAAGACACGATGGTCAATGCCGGATTCAGTGGCTCCAAACCCGGTCAATGGAAGAAGCCATTCAAAGGAAACAGAGTTGGTCCATCCAGTTTGGACAGAATACTTGATCGGCCTTGCTAGATTCATGGCACCCCCGATAATCCTGCCAATCATAACAACAGAAATTGGGTCTTTAAACATGTCGCCAAGCTCAACTCCGAACGCAAAGGGAAGGGGCCGCCCAGCGAGGATGATGATGAAGAGCCTCACCCACCAAACACAGGGGGACAGAAGAAATTCCACCCTGAGGTCAAAATGGTGAATATGATCTACGTCACTCACATCCCCAAGCGGGAGCGCAAGCGTGCATTAAGGGACGTTACGCCGTAGAGACGGTCGCCCAAAAATTCAACCCATGGTCGGCTTGTCCGATCACCTTTGATCAAAAGGACCACCTGGCCAGTATCCGTCACGAAGGTTCGGCAGCTTTGGTCCTCGACCCAATCATCAATGGATTCCACCTCACGCGAGTCCTTATTGACAGCAACAATAGTCTTAACCTGCTTTACCAGGACATTGTCCGCAAAATTGGTATTGATCCGTCAAGAATCAAGCCCACTAAAACCACATTTAAAGGAGTAATATCTGGTGTAGAGGCCCGTTGCTCGGGCTAAATAACATCGGAAGTCGTCTTCGGCTCACCAGATAACTTCCATAGCAAAGACCTGATCTTCGATATCGTCCCCTTCTGGTGGTTATCACACACTGCTCGGACGAACCGCTTTCGCTTGATTCAACGCGGTCCTGCACTACACTTATTTAAAGCTTGAGATTCCCGGTCCACAGGGCGTCATAATAGTCAATGGAAACACGGAATGCTCCCTCCGTATGGAGGAGCACAGCACGGCCCTCGTGGCCGAAGTACAGAGCGGTCCTATCAAGCCGCACACCTCATCAGCCATCAAACCGCCGGACATTGTTAAATGAGTTCGGTCGGTTCCGCATGCTGACAGCTCGGTTAATCCAGAGCTAGACTAGCAGTTTTGCCTCCGTCGATCACCGCACACACCCATGGAATTTGTACAACGCATGTATAGTTATGCACTCAAAATACCTTGGGCATCAACGGAGGCACAATACGGACAGGTCTATAGTACGGTTTGACCCAGTATGACCTTCCACTCTTTTTATTCGATTATTTCTTCTCTTCTAACATAGGTGCATTCAAACCTATATATCCTACGGACTTACAAGGACACTCTTTGAGCCCGGTTTCGTGCGGATAGCCGAAGACCATTCCACTTAAGGAACCTCTCTCTCCAAGGGGAAAACGACGCAGACGTGCGACAGGATGTCCAAAGGATTATTTAGAGCAAACTTTATTCAAGGACCTGTATCGAGCTTTTCTCCTTATTCTTAGACCCTCGGAATGTAAAATGGCCTTGGTGCTTATGGTGCCCTCTGTAAGATTACATTTTGATGTATCAATCAGACTCTAGTGAAGACAATTTTTTCTGTATCGACCTTATTCATAAAACTGTATTCCGTCTCCCTAGTTGTTTCACTCACACACCTCGGCACACATTGCCAGCGGCTCTATGTGGCCACATAGGTGTTGCCAAACAAAATCCCGAATAGCTTTATAGTACACTTCGGCCTCCCGAACTTGGCATTATATGCATTGGCTCCGAATCATGTATTTGGTCAATAGTTGGGTTGCCCGGCTCCTGTGTTTGCTACCTTACGTTCCATTTGTTCGGGTAGGGTAGTAAAGGGAGAACTACTGCGATTGTGTTTCTGGTTCTTCCGGTCAAGCACCTCACTAGAGAAAGCCGAAAACTGGCTGTCATGATGCGGCGAGAGCTGGTCAACCACTCGGCGACTTACTAAGTCTTTAGCGATTTTTTCTGTATTATACGAAGGACTATTTTTCTGGTCACATACGTAACGCATCCGCATCCGGATAGCGGCATACATACCATGGGCTATCTCATAGCCCCATCGTCAAACTCCTATGGCTAAGTGAGAGTGGTAAAGCAACATAGTCCGATTGCCTGGTTTGCCGCACTGACACCTCCTTTACGGACCAAGACGTTGGGTCAAGTGAGATCATGTCCTGTTCCAAACACCCCCGTTGTATCTATGTGGGGTGAGGGAGTCCTGGATTAATTAGGGGGTCCTCGGACAGCCGGACTATATACTTATGCCGAACTGTTGGACTATGAAGATACAAGATTGAAGACTTTGTCCCGTGTCCGGGTGGGACTCTCCTTTGCGTGGAAGGCAAGCTTTGCAATTCGGATATGTAGATCTCCTTCTCTGTAACTGACTCTGTGTAACCCTAGCCCCCTCCGGTGTCTATATAAATCGGAGGGTTTAGTCCGTAGGATAACAACAATCATAATCATAGGCTAGCTTCTAGGGTTTAGCCTCTATGATCTCGTGGTACATCAACTCTTGTAATACTCATATCATCAAGATCAATCAAGCAGGAAGTAGGGTATTACCTCCATAGAGAGGGCCCGAACCTGGGTAAACATTGTGTCCCCTACCTCCTGTTACCATTAGCCTTAGACACACAGTTCGGGACCCCCTACCCGAGATCCGCCAGTTTTGACACCCACATTGGTGCTTTCATTGAGAGTTCCACTATGACGTCGAAAAAGGTTTGATGGCTCGCCTTGTTATCAAGGACAACATCGCCTCCGGGGGAGCCCTAGCTTTAGGCCAAGCCCTCCGACTAGGCGGCTTCGTCATGACCGCCCGTTCGGCCGTTCTGCCGATGATGACTTCTCGGGTCATCCAAAACAGCCTCCACGTCAGCTCGGAATATGCCGAGCGGATGGATCCAATGGAACTCTCGTCTTTGAACGAGCTCTTGGATCGCATTGCTGCCTTGGGAGTCGCTACGGACTATGATCAGATAGGGCTTAAACCCGATCAAAGAGAAATTAACTCCATGCCGTCACCCATCAAATAGCCATAGTGGAGGAGCAATGCAGCGACTCTTCTCTATTTTGAAGACGAACTATGTCCGGATTCCCGAGCTCTCTGAGCTGGATACCCATTCGCGGGAGGACGTGACCCAAACTCCGAACTTAGAATCGGACTGCGGGCCAGAAAAATTGGGCAACATCCTGGAACCCGAGCTGCCTAGTTTGGAAGTTCCTCTGCCCCTGGGTCTCGGATCAGGTCAGGGTTCGGACTTAAATCCACCCACCCACCCAGATACAAGCAATCTTTCCCACATTAGACAACAATCCCAAGAGACAGTACATCACTTTTGGGCCAGATTCCTCCTTGTAATGAGCAAGGTCAAGGATTGTCGCGAGGAAGACGCAATCTCATTCTTTTGCAAAAATTGAACGGACAAGAGAATCCTCAATGCCATAAGTCGTTGTGACATATCACACTTTGCTGACTTGGTGGCCATAGTACAGAAGTACTATGCGATGGAAAGCGCCTGGAAAACTCAGGCTAAATTCTGGGACCCTCCGGCTCTCACTAAACCCCTCGTATGAACTAAAAGGGTGCACTCTCGCAATTCACCTGATCCAATTACAAAGAAACCAAAGCCCACTACAGGGCATGGAACCGTATTGGAGGGATGGCTCAATGGGCCATGCAAAATTCACACCACACCGGATACCATACCAACACACAGCCTTAGAGCATGTTGGATACTTCGGCAGGTGGCCAAGAGCGGCGAGGATCTCCTCATTAATGATACCACAGAGCATCATCCCGTAGAAAACAAAAACATAGTGTTGACAGTCTTTGAGACTTTCGCCTCAAATAACAGGCGCAAGAGAGCACTTCGCGGCCTCACTGAAGTCTACCACGTCGCAGCAATAAATCCATGGAACGACACGGCCATAACCTTCAATGCCAGTGACGAACCTCAATTCCGAACAGTCCGAGCACCAGCCGCTTTGGTCCTTAGTCCAACTGTGGACGGATTCCGGCTTACTAAAGTGCTCATGGACGATGGCAGCGGATTAAATCTCATCTATGAGGAAACTCTCAACAAAATGGAAATAGACAAGAGCCGCATTGAGCAAAGCAGCAAGACCTTTAGAGGAATTATCCCTAGTCGGCAGGCACGATGTGCGGGAAAAATCACACTCGATGTGGTATTCGGCACGCCGGAGAATTACAGGTCCGAAGAGATAACATTCCAAGTGGCCCCGTTCAGTAGTGGATACCACCCTCTTAGGGTGGGACGCATTCACGAGCTTCCAAGCTATACCCCATTATGGGTACATGAAACTTAAGATGCTCGGGCCCAACGGAATCATCACTCTATCTAGTGATCCGGACATAGCACTCCACGCCGAAAATAAAATAGCCGCCCTGGCCCTTGAGACACTATCCGAAGCCCTCGCGGCTGAAGAACTAACTGTGCTACGCTCCAAAGTGGGCAGGGACGACGTGATACTCGACATACGATCCAACTCCACCTCTTTCAAACCAGCGGACGAAATAGTTAAATTCCAAATTCACCCAACGGACTCTACAAAAACAGCATCCATCGGGGCACAACTGAACCCCACAATTGACGACGCATTGCGGGCGTTCTTACGCGAGAATTGGGACATCTTTGCCTGGCACCCTTCAGACATGCCAGGGATCCCATGCAGGCTGGCCGAGCATAGCCTAAAGCCCTAAACATATTGAAGGGATACAAGCCGGTCAAGCAAACACTACGGCGCTTTTTAGAGCCTAAACGATAAGCTATGGGAGAGGAGTTAGCCAAGTTACTGGAAGCCGGATTCATCAGAGAAATAAAACACCCGGACTGGCTAGAAAACCTAGTGATGGTACCAAAGAAGGACAAATCCTGGCGCCTATGTGTCGATTTTAAGGACCTCAATAAGGCTTGCCCCAAGGATCCCTTACCTCTCCCCCGCATTGATCAAATCATCGACGCTACCGCAGGACATGACTCATTGTGCTTCCTCGATGCATACTCCGGATACCATCAAATCAAGATGGCAGAGTCCGATCAGGCTGCAACGGCATTCAAAACTCCATACGGCCCTTTCCGTTTCAACACCATGCCTTTCGGGCTCAAAAACTCCGGTGCAACCTACCAATGCATGATTCAGACATGCCTGGAAAAACAAATCGGCAAAACAGTTGAGGCATACGTGGACGACGTGGTCATCAAGATCAGACCCGTCGAATCTTTAATAGATGACCTGAGGCTCACGTTCGACAACCTCCGAACATATGACATCAAGCTCAATCCGGAAAAGTGCGTTTTCGGCGTTCCCGCCGGAAAGCTCCTAGGCTTCATAGTTTCCAATAGAGGAATTGAAGCAAACCCGGCTAAAATTCGAGCTTTGTCATAGTTGGCTACCCCAACAGACCTCAAGCAAATCCAGAAATTAACTGGATGTGTGGCTGCCTTAAGCCGCTTTATCTCCCGATTGGGAATAAAGGCACTACCTCTTTATCGCCTTCTTGACGCACCGAACACTTTGAGTGGATGGATGCGGCTACGGCCGGACTGGAAGAAATAAAGGCCCTGTTGGCCAGCAACCCAATCCTGGCTGCACCGAACATTGGCGAACCCATGCTGTTATATATAGCTGCAACGCACCAAGTTGTAAGCGCAGTGCTCATCATTGAACGAGAGGAGGACGGACATAAGTTCCCGCTACAAAAGCCGGTATACTATGTATCCACTGTCCTCACACCATGCAAGTCACGGTACCCACATTATCAAAAGATAGCATATGCGGTCTTCATGGCATCCCGGAAACTACGACACTACTTTCAAGAGTGTTCAATCACGGTGGCCTCCGAAGAACCACCCAACGATATAATAAATAACTGCGATGCCACGGGCTGGATTGCTAAGTGGGCTATCGAGCTCCTCCCATTCGACATTATATGTAAACCATGGTGAGCCATTAAATCACAAGTACTAGCTGACTTCATCACCGAATGGATAGAAGCCGAACTCCCTAAAGAGTACGACGCATACTCCAATTGGATCATGCACTTTGATGGCTCTAAGATGCTGGCTAGTCTGGGAGCGGGCGTGGTCCTGACATCCCCCACCAGAGATATAGTCCAATACGTACTCCAAATACTATACACAGACTCCAACAATGCAGCCGAATACGAGGCTCTGTTGCACGGTCTTAGGATGGCGGTCTCCATGGGCATTCAACGCCTAGAAGTGCGTGGGGATTCAAACCTCGCAATATCTCAAATAAATGGAGACTTCGACGCCAAGGACCCGAAAATGGCGGCTTACTGTAATACCGTTCTCAAAATGTCAGCCCAGTTCGAGGGGCTCGAATTTCATCATGTGGTTCGAGAAAACAATCAAGCGGCGGATATCCTTGCCCGCATAGGCGCTAAGCACGACCCCGTCCCACCCAACATCTTCTTGGAAAGGTTGTTCAAGCCATCCGTGGTGTGGCAAGGGGAGACCGGCAATACTAGTCCGGATCCAACCACAACCCCAGAACCCGAACACACTAACATAATCGGAGGCTCCGCCACCGAAATAACACCTTCGGCCCACGTAATCATGGCCGTTATCGCCCCCTGGACCGAACCCTTCTTAGCCTACCTAAATAGGCAAGAACTCCCCGAGGACCAAAATGAGGCATGTTGCATTGTGCGGCATTCTAAAGCCTACAAGGTCCACGAGGGAGAGCTTTACAAGAAAAGCGCTACCGGAGTACTTCAAAGATGCATCTCCGAAGAGGAAGGACGGCAGCTCTTGTCCGAAATTCATGTTGGACTCGGCGGCCACCACGCCGCAGCTCGGGCTCTTGTAAGCAAGGCCTTCCGTACAGGTTTCTACTGGCCGACAGCTCGAGCAGATGCACAGGACCTCGTCCAACATTGCGTCGGTTGCCAGCTCTTCGCCAACCAAAGCCACATGCTACCCACCGCTCTCCAAACAATCCCCATAACTTGGCCCTTTGCGCTCTGGGGGCTCGATATGGTCGGACCCCTTAAAGGTGGAAGCCATAAGAAAAAATACCGGTTGGTCATGGTGGATAAATTCACCAAATGGATAGAGGCCAAACCGGTTTAAACGGCCGAATCCGGACCGGTGACAGACTTCATATCAGGGGTCGTGCACCGGTATGGTGTCCCCCATAGCATCATCACCGATAATTGCTCCAACTTTACAGCCGACGATGTGAAAACTTGGTGCGGCAACATGGTCATTAAGCTCGATTACGCCTCCGTCTATCACCCCAAACAAACAGTCAAGTCGAACGAGCAAATGGTCTAATCATGAGCGGCATCAAACCCAGACTAGTGCGATCCTTGAAGGAATCATACACGCACTAGGTCGAGGAGCTCGACTCCGTACTATGGGGACTGCGGACCACGCCGAATCGCACTACCGGATAGGCGGATACACACCATTCTTCATGGTGTACGGTGTAGAGGCGGTATTGCCCTGTGATATCATTCATGACTCACCTCGAGTGCACGTGTATGAAGAGAGAGAAGCCGAGCTACATCGGCAGGACAGTTTAGATGCCCTGGAGGAGGAGCGCGACATCACAAAAGCCCGTTCCGCATTCTACCACCAACAGGCTCGAAGGTATCAAAGCAGAGAAGTACGGGCCAAAACTTATAACGTTGGGGAACTCGTTCTATGCCTACCGGAGAAGAAAAAGGACAAGCTCAAGCCCAAGTGGGAGGGTCCATTCATCATTGATAAAGTTCTCACCAGAGGAGCGTACCGCCTGCACAATGCATCTGATAATCGACTCGAGCCGAACCCATGGAACATGGCCTGACTCCGAAGATTCTACGCCTAGCGCCGAACTCTGCGTTCGTCTCCTTCCCTCTGCCTTTTTTTAAGTTATATCCTCTCTATTTCTTTCTTTCTTTCTTTCTTTTTATATGGCCCTAAAGGCTTCAAGTATGACTCGACTACACACTCTTGACGTGCTATGCGTGCTCACTATGCATGGGGGCTTCTTATACAGAAGCTTAATATAATTACTTTCAGGGCATCACACCCACTGCATATGCATCACTTTTCCATATGTACCTTTTCTTCACCATTATATGCATCGATATGACTTAAGTTTTGGCCAAGCTGGGTTGCTTGGCTCCTGTGTTTATGCCCTACATTCCCGTTAGTTCGTCTAGGGCATAAGGGGAGCACCTCTGCAATTGTTACTGTAGGTACGCCGGACGTGTACCTCAGACTGGGTGAAGCCGAAAGCTAGCGTTCTTAAGAGAATATTCGGTGGGTGAACTAAAGATGGTTCTTACCTATTACAATACAAACCCCCAGATGTTTCATATATTGCGTCTCTGTTCGCAGTTCGGCCATACACATTAATGCATGCGTACCCAGGGAAAGGAACCTTTAACGAAACTATTCTCCCTGGAAGATGTTTCTTACTATCCATGTAATATAACATAGCTAGTTGGGTACTTGTCTGTTCAAGCACTTATGACTCCCTCACTTTGGTTTCCACGCTGCACTCGGTTTACATAACTGAGTGGGTATTCGGAAACACTCCGGACTGTCGGGTCCGGAGGCTGAAGCGAAAAGGTCCGTCATGACAAATGATTTACAATCTGGCTAGGGACAAATCAATTGAAGTACACAGTCACTTAGACTGGCTAAATTCTTCTTCTATACCATCCAACAGGCTGTCTTGCCTACAATCCTGTGGGAATACTTTGCGGCTAATCCTACCTGGTCATATACCAGACTAACGGGGAATCTCTTTCCCACCTGACCCTACAGGTCCGACCCGGGCCATGTGATTTGGATCAAGCTTGGTGTATCGTGTTTTCACCATGACCCAAGCCTCCCTCGCACCTTGTCGACAGGCAGATAGCTTCCATAATCGGAAGCGCCGCCGCGCTCCCTTGAGCAGCTGTACAAGCTCCCCCATGCTTCCTAGCATGGAGGCAGATGGCCACAAGGCCTGGGCAACACCCTACATTACCTGTCGAACTTGTTCGTGCAGTTGCAAAAGCTCTTGCAGAAGATCGCCTGCTGATCCGGGCATCTCCTCTTCGGGACGACCAGTCAGCATACCTACAGACATAACTCTGTTAGCATGTTTCTTTGCCGAACTATATAAAGGTTCGTCTGTTTCTTCGCCGAACTATATAAAGGTTCGTTTGAGCGCATACTAAAAATTCCGCACTGAAGCCTCCTGCTCTCCTTCATGGAGTCAGCAAGCTGGGCCCGAACATCTTTCAATTCCACGCCCAGCCGGGTATTGGCATCCAAGAGATCGTTTTTCTCTTACCTGACCCGTGTAAGTACACGCTCGCCAGCTGAGGGAGTCCTGGACTAGGGGGTGTCCGGATGGCCGAACTATCACCGTCGGCCGGACTCCAAGACTATGAAGATACAAGATTGAAGACTTTGTCCCGTGTCCGGATGGGACTTACCTTGGCGTGGAAGGCAAGCTTGGCAATACGGATATGTAGATCTCCTACCATTGTAACCGACTCTGTGTAACCCTAGCCCAATCCGGTGTCTATATAAACCGGAGGGTTTTAGTCCGTAGGACGAACAACAATCATACCATAGGCTTGCTTCTAGGGTTTAGCCTCCTTGATCTCGTGGTAGATCTACTCTTGTACTACCCATATCATCAATATTAATCAAGCAGAGTAGGGTTTTACCTCCACCGAGAGGGCCCGAACTCAGGTAAAACATCGTGTCCCTTGTCCCTCGTTACCATCCGCCTAGACGCACAGCTCGGGACCCCTACCGAGATCCGCGGTTTTGACACGACATTGGTGCTTTCATTGAGAGTTCCTCGTGTCGTCACCTATAGGCCCGATGGCTCCTTCGATCATCAACAACAACGCGGTCCGGGTGAGACTTTTCTCCCGGACAGATCTTCAGATTCGGCGGCTTCGCATCATGGGCAATTCACTTGGCCATCCGAGCAGATCGAAGCTACGCCCGCCATCAGTCGGATTTGAAGTTTGAACTATACGGACGACATCCGCGGAGACTTGATCTTTGACGGATTCTAGCCACAGCTGAGCGCGCCAAGACCGCCACGATGGGCACGATTTAGCTCGCTGCTTCGACAAGGCCACGAGGCCGCACAAGAGTCCGCTCTGACCCTTAGCTCGGAACCGATCACGCCGATCGAGGATGGGTGGCTGGACACCGCCTCGGGGCTGCTACCTCTCTGGTGATGGAGCGAATACCGACTGTCCCTTGTGAAGCTCGTGACTCCAAGGTGCCGGACTCCTCTCCGGACCCCAACCTTCAGCGCCTCGCTAATCGAATCCGATTGGGCGCCGATCATGGAGTTCACCGCTGCGGACATCTTTCAGCGCTTGCCTTTTGGCGACATCCTGAATTCGCTAAAGTGTCTCTCTTTATCAGGAGAGCCCTGGGCGGATTATGGTCAGAACAGTTGGGATGCGGATGACGAAGAAATTCAAAGCCCACCCACCACCCACTTCGTAGCCACTGTCGATGACTTAACCGACATGCTAGACTTCGACTCCGAAGATATCGACGGTATGACGACGATGCCGGAGACGACCAAGAACCAGCACCTACAGGGCACTGGAAAGCCACCTCGTCATATGACATATACATGGTGGACACCCCAAAGGATGGGAATGGCGATGGACCAACGGAGGATGACCCCTCCAAAAAGCAGCCTAAGCACCGGTGTCAGCGGCGCCGCTCCAAATCCCGCCACAGCAAGAATGGAGATTCCGGCACCGGAGATAATAACACCCCTGACAAAGGTCAAGACAACCCCTCCAAAGAAGATTCAGCATAGGAGGACGGAGAAGCCAGCCCTCGTGAGAGAGTGGTAGACGAAGAGGTAGAGGACGATAATTACATGCCTCCCTCCAGAGACGAGGCAAGCCTCGACGACGACGAGTTTGTCGTGCCTGAGGATCCCGTCGAACAAGAGCGTTTCAAATGCAGGCTTATGGCCACGGCAAGCAGCCTCAAGAAAAAGCAGCAACAACTTAGAGCTGACCAAGACTTGCTAGCCGACAGATGGACTGAAGTCCTCGCGGCCGAAGAGTATGAGCTCGAACACCCCTCCAAAAGCTACCCCAAACGTAAGCTGCTACCCCGATTAGAGGAGGAAGCACATAAACCTACATCACCAGCGCACAATACGGTCGACCGGCCACCTCGTGGCCGCGACAGAGAGGCCCCTAGGCCCTCCACTAAAGCCACACCCCGGCGTCGCTCGAAAAGTACAAAGCCACGGGGGAACGTGCCATACTTGCGAGACATATTGGAGGATAAGGCAAGGCAAACAAGATCGATCTATGGATCACATGGGCGCCCTACGATACGCGACGACAATCGTCACGCCGGATACAGCAATCCAGGTCGGGCCGAACACAATAGACAAAGCTCGTTTGAGCTGCGTCGTGATATAGCCCAATACAGAGGCGCCGCACACCCACTATGCTTCACAGATGAAGTAATGGATCATCAGATCCCCGAAGGGTTCAAACCCGTGAACATTGAATCCTACGATGGCACAATAGATCCTGCGGTTTGGATCGAAGACTATCTCCTTCATATCCACATGGCCCGCGGTGATGATCTTCACGCCATCAAATACCTCCCACTCAAGCTTAAAGGACCAGCTCGACATTGGCTCAACAGCCTGCCAGCAGAATCAATTGGGTGTTGGGAGGACCTGGAAGCCGCATTCCTCGATAACTTCCAGGACACATATGTGCGGCCACCAGACGTCGATGACCTAAGCCACATAATTCAGCAGCCAGACGAATCGGCCAGACAATTCTGGACACGGTTCTTAACCAAGAAAAATCAAATCGTCGACTGTCCGGATGCAGAGGCCCTTGCAGCCTTCAAACACAACATCCATGATTTAATGGCTTGCCCGCACCTAGGACAGAAAAGCCAAATCAATGGCAGCCCTCACATCACTCATGACCCGCTTCGTGGGAGAAGACAGGTGGCTAGCCCGCAGTAACAACCTAACCAAAAACTCGTAGTTCGGATACCAAAGACAAAGAATTGCAGGTCACGCCGCATAGCACAAACGCCGCGTTAACGGCGATATCTTCAAGATATGGCAGTCAACGCCGGATTCAGAGGCTCTAAACCCGGTCAGCGGAAAAAGCCATTCAAAAGAACTACTCCGGGCCCGTCCAATTTGGACCGGATACTCGATCGCTCATGCCAGATACACGGCACCCCCGAAAAGCTAGATAATCACACCAACAGAGATTGTTGGGTGTTCAAGCAGGCAGGCAAGTTAATCGCCGAAGGCAACGACAAGGGGCTGCAAAGCGATGACGAGGAGGAGACACGGCCGCCGAACAATAGAGGACAGAAGGGATTCCCCACACAAGTGCGGACGGTGAACATGATATACGCAACCCACATACCCAAAAGGGAGCGGAAGCGTGCACTTAGGGACGTATACGCGATGGAGCTAGTCGCCCCCAAAGTTCAATCCGTGGTCCTCCTACCCGGTCACTTTTGATCGAAGGGACCACCCCACTAGTATGGTTTTAGACCCAATCATCGATGGATTTCACCTCACTAGAGTCCTGATGGATGGCGGCAGCAGCCTGAACCTGCTTTATCAGGATACAGTGCGCAAGATGGGCATAGACCCCTCAAGGATTAAACCCACAAAGACGACCTTCAAAGGCGTCATACCAAGTGTAGAGGCCAATTGTACAGGCTCAGTTACACTTGAAGTGGTCTTTTTCTTCGGATCCTTGGATAACTTCCTAAGTAAGGAGTTAATCTTCGACATAGTCCCGTTCCGGAGCGGCTATCATGCACTGCTCAGACGAACCGCATTTGCAAAGTTCAATGCGGTGCTGCACTACGCATACCTCAAGCTCAAGATGCCAGGCCCTCGAGGAGTCATCACGGTCAACGAAAACACGAACGCTCTCTCGAACGGAGGAGCACACACTGCTCTCGCGGCGGAAGTACTGAGTAGCCTCCTAAGTCAATTCTCGAGTCCGGTGTTAGCGACCGACACCGCTGCGCGCCAGAGTAACCTAAAACAAGACCACACGGCACGCTCGAGCACGATAGCAATGCGGCCCCAACCCCAGCCCTCGCGAAATCGCGAGACCAATACCACGCGTACATCACTACGCCCGGAGGTACCATGGGCATAGGGGAGGGCACGACCACGGCATGCCCAGTGCGGATCAACCACACCGGGGCTCCCAAATTTGTCATTCTTTTTTCTTATTCTCGGGACTCCGCTTTCCGAAGCCCCGCCCAAAGAAAGAGATCTCGCCAAACTCACGATGCAACAGCCAGGAAGCGTAAAAGCTACGACGAGTATCCGTGGTCTCCATTACGAGCATTATACCTGTTTTACATACCATTTCGCAGACTACCCCTGGAGGGGGACATGTTAAATAGTCCCACCCCTCGCTTATCGCACTATTTGTATCATTCTGCCTTTATTGCAGTATTTTTTGAATAAACAATGCATTGCTTTTTGCCTATCATTGCATTCCTTTCTATATATGTTCACTTATGACATGTTGCACCCGTACGTCTTGGTACGGACAAATACACCATGGGCTTAAGTTCCCCAAAGTATGGTGTGATAAGTCCGAACACTTTCACCAAGTGCGGCACCCCGAACTTATAGCATTATATGCATCGGCTCCGAATCATGTCTTGGGTCAATAGTTGGGTTTGCCCGGCTCCCATGTTTTGGTACCTTACATTCCGCTATATCGGCTAAGGTAGCTCTCGGGAGAACCATCGCGATTGTGCCCCAGCTTGAGCTGGGCTGAGCACCTCGAAGGAGAAAGCTAAAACTGACCGTCCATGATAAGGCGAGAGCTGGTCGCTGTTTGAGAGGTCTTTTCGAGTCCCTAAAGACTTATGCCGCTTAGAGCGAGGAGCCGGCTTTGTCCGCCCAGCGTGATAGCGCCCGAACTCGGTCTTCCGAATACAAGGCTTCACGAAATTTAAAATTATAGAATTCTATGGCTAATCGAGAGTGTTCAAGCATTATAAGTCCGGTTGCCTTGTTCGTCGTGTTGAGCGCCTCCTAGATGGACCCAAAATGGGAACAAGAGCGCTCAAGTTTATCCCAACACCCCAAAGACTGTGGCATGGGGGCTGAAGCCGACGACTTGCCATCTCTCGATTTGATAAACGGCGCACGAAGGTAATATTTTAAATCAATAAGCGTTGCTTAGCGATATGAACAAAGTTTTCAGCAAGACAGATAACACATTGCGAGTCTACTCAAATATTACATCTTTGGAGCACTCATCCGCAATCTTGCGGTACCCTTCAGACACTCTTATAATACATTTGAGCGCGGCGATACTCCTTGCCACGGCGCGGCGCGTCCGTCGAAGCTTCTCAACATCCAGCCTGCCCCAAAGGCACTTTTATGCTGGCAAGGGCCCGACGGGCACCTTCAATGCAGGTGGAGCGCTGACGACTTCCACACCAGGGACACGATCCACCAGCCGCGCACTAGGCGAAGTAGCAGCCTCAGGCCACACCAACTATGAGGCCCTTCATGGCCTGTTCGGCTACCTTGTGGAGCTCGACCACCGCTTGACTGGTCGCTAAAGGCACTGGATGTCCGCCTCAAAGATACTTGAGACCGAAGACCTTCTCTGTCGAGCTCCCTCCTCGCCCGGTAGAATACGGCGGCATCGGACACGCCATGAGGCAGATCTGCAAACGCCCCGAGAGCTCCGAATTCGGGTAAGTAATAGGTAATTCACATTCACGTGCTTGCTTTGCATGAAAAATGCCTTACCCGCCGCTATTTTCTTCACCGCCTCGATCTCCTGGAGGGCCTTATGGGCTTCGGCCTTTGGCACTCTCAAGAACCGAGGCAAGCTCGGACTCTCGAGTCTTCGAGTCGCACTCCAAACTATCATGCTTTTTTACGAGAACTCGGAGCTCTTGATGCACCTCCGCCACCCGCGCCTCCTGCTTCTCTCTCTCAGCTCGTTCCGCGGCCGCATTACGCTTGGCCGCGGACACGTCCTCCTTCAGGGTCGCCACTGCTCGTGGCCTCGCAGCGCTAACGTTATCCTTGTTATTTCTCTTGCAACCAAAATCCTTTTCTCAGAAGGTACAAATTTAATACGGTGTTACTCACCTTCTTTGTCCTCGAGCTGCTTCTTGGCAAGGCCGAGCTCGTTCTCGACCGCCGAGGCTCGCTTTAAAGCACCGACCTCCGCAGCATCGGTCAGAGGTCAGCAGCGCAGCCTACAATCCCATATTGACATAATTTTTAGAACTCCTGCGTATATCTTTATTAGATCCTCAGTCCGGCTTTTCTTTCCGAACACCGAACCGAGCATCAGTTGCTACTATCTATGCGGTATTACATTACATATTTTAAATTTCTTACCTCAAAGCCTGTTAGAAGGCTGCTGCAGGCTTCGGTCAGCCCGCTCTTGGCGAGCTGAACCTTCTGAATCACCGCACTCATGATAGTGCGGAGTTCTTCCTCGATGGAAGCGCCGTTGAGCGCCTCCAACAAGTTGTCCGGCGCCTCTGGTTGGACGGAGGTCGCCGGTGTCACGGTCTTGCCCTTCTTCGGCGGGGGCCGCTGCCGACTCGGAACCCCGCTGGTTCCGGGCAAAGTCCGTGCAAAGTCCGGAGGTTGCCTTGCAGCGCCCGAGCCTCCTCCTCCCGATGGGTCCCTCCGGGATCCCACCTCGGCGTCGTCGGCGTCACGGGAGTTGAGGCGGTGGAAGGAATCCACATCCGACGGAGCCAAGGACCCGCCGATGAAGCGGGAAGATCGCCCTCGGCGGACTACAGGTTGTATGCGGCATTAGAAGGACGCCACGTGGCACAAAGAGAAATTTTAAATCATTCAGAATCCGGATACTTACGATCTTGCTGTGGGCTTGGCCCTTGAGGGCCACTCCTCGTCGCCGCCGCCGGCGTTGGCGGGCGCAGTCCGGAGGAAGGGTCCTTCCTTCTTGACCCTTCACTTCCCTCGCTGGGGAAGCCTTCCTCTTCTTCTCCCCCTCGTGGGAGAGGCCTCTCCTCCTCGCTCGGGAGGAGTCCGCCGAGCCATCGGACGACGAGTCCGATACCACTGGCGTCGGGAACTCCTTCGGGTTCCCGTGGCCTTCTTCTTAGCCTTCTTCTCCGCACCACGTAGTGTCGGGACCAGCAGCCCGTCAAACGGGTGTCCGCTGGGTCTTCGGGAAGGGGAGCCAGACAGTTAACTTGTCCGGACGTCCTCTGCCAGTCCTGTTAAAGGCATTGGGAGTTTAGATCCCACATACAGTCAAACTATGAAAGAAATGAGTATCTCATAATGGATAACATAGCTTACCTCGCCGGCTGGGCGCTGCGTGCTGAATCCGTGATCTTCGATATGGATGCGGGGCTTCTCGCCTTGAACAACACCCTCCGTGCAGCTTCAGACGTCAGGTCAAGAGCCCGCCAGGTCCGTGATGTGCTGGATCAAACTCCCACAAATTGAAGGCCCATTGCTGGTAGGGGAGAATCCAGCGAACGAGCATGACCTGGATCACGTTGACAAGCTTAAGCTTCTTGTTCACCAGGGTCTGGAGACAGGACTAGAGTCCGGTCAGCTCCTCCAAACTACCCCATAGCAAGCCCTTCTCTTTCCAGGAGGTGAGCTGCACGGGGGTACCAGATCTGAACTCGGGGGCCGCTGCCCATTTAGGGTCACGCGGCTCGGTGATGTAGAACCACCCCGATTGCCACCCCTTGACGGATTCCACAAAGGCGCCCTCGAGCCAAGTGACGTTGGGCATTTTGCCCACCATAGCGCCTCCGCACTCCGCTTGGACGCCCTTCACCACCTTCGGCTTGACATTGAACGTTTTTAGCCACAGGCCGAAGTGGGGCTGGATGCAGAGGAAGGCCTCGCACGCGACGATGAACGCCGAGATGTTGAGGATGAAGTTTGGCACCAGATCGTGGAAGTCCAGGCCGTAGTAGTACATGAGCCCCCGGACGAAGGGATGAAGTGGGAAGCCCAGTCCGCAGAGGAAGTGGGGAAGAAATACGACCCTCTCATGGGGCCTGGGGGTGGGGATGAGTTGCCCCTCGTCGGGCAGCCGGTGCGCGATGTCGCCGGACAGGTATCCGGCGCCGCGCAGTTTCTCGATGTGCCCCTCCGTGATGGAGGAGGCCATCCACTTGCCTCCCGCTCCGGACATGACTGGAGAAGGTTGAGGCGAGATGTGCGGACTTGGGCGCTGGAGCTCGAGTGCGTGGAGATGGATAAGCAAAGGAGGAAGAAGGCGTAGGTAAAAAAGGCGGATCCTTATCCCCTTGTATATGGGCGGACGAAGACTATGCGTCCCCCGGGGCTGGTAAAACTCGCTTATCTCCCAAGCGCCGCAATCAATGGCGCGGCTGGGTTACCCACGTCCGTATTGATGGGAATCCCGGAATAAGGGGAACACGATCTCTGCTTCGACAAGACGTGCCAAGGAAACCGCTTCGCTAAACACGCTGAGGTGGTATAATAAAAACGATTCAAGTAAAGGCTTGGTAGTGGTGTGACGTCACGCCACGTATCGCCGCCAGATTGAACTTGTGTAAATATTATTCTCTCTACAGTGGTATGTGGAATTTATTTTGCAGAGACGGACACTATCCTGGTGTTCACAATCTTCTATGAATTATTCGGAGGAGGAACCCGCCTTGCAATGCCAAAGACAATATGCGCGCCGGACTCATTGTCATTGAAGCCTGGTTCAGGGGCTACTGAGGGAGTCCTGGACTAGGGGGTGTCCGGATAGCCGGACTATCATCATCGGCCGGACTCCAAGACTATGAAGATACAAGATTGAAGACTTCGTCCCGTGTCCGGATGGGACTTTCCTTGGCGTGGAAGGCAAGCTTGGCAATACGGATATGTAGATCTCCTACCATTGTAACCGACTCTGTGTAACCCTAGCCCTGTCCGGAGTCTATATAAACCGGAGGGCTTTAGTCCGTAGGATGAACAACCATTACAACAATCATACCATAGGCTAGCTTCTAGGGATTAGCCTCCTTGATCTCATGGTAGATCCACTCTTGTACTACCCATATCATCAATATCAATCAAGTAGGAGTAGGGTTTTACCTCCATCGAGAGGGCCCGAACCTGGGTAAAAACATCGTGTCCCTTGTCTCCTATTACCATCCGCCTAGACGCACAGTTCGGGACCCCCTACCCGAGATCCGCCGGTTTTGACACCGACAGGCGCCCTCGAGCCATGTAATGTTAGGCATCTTGCCCACCATGGCGCCTCCGCACTCCGCTTGGCGGCCGCCCACCACCTTTGGCTTGACATTAAAAGTCTTCAGCCATAAGCCGAAGTGGGGTTGGACGCAGAGGAAGGCCTCGCACACGACGATGAACGCCGAGATGTTGAGGATGAAATTCGGGGCCAGATCATGGAAATCCAGGCCGTAGTAGAACATGAGCCCCCAGACAAATGGATGGAGGGGGAAGCCCAGTCCGCAGAGGAAATGGGGAAGGAACACCACCCTCTCGTGGGGCCTGGGGGTGGGGATGAGCTGCCCCTCGTCGGGGAGTCAGTGCGCGATATCGCTGGACAAGTATCCGGCCTTGCGCAGCCTCTTGATGTGCCCCTCCGTGACGGAGGAGGCCATCCACTTGCCTCCCGCTCCAGACATGGTTGGAGAAGGTTGAGGTGAGGTATCTTGGGCTTGGGCGCTGGAGCTCGAGTGCGCGGAGATGGATAAGCAAAGGAGGAAGAAGGCGTAGGTGAAAAGGTGGATTCTTATCCCCTTATATGTGAGCGGACGAAACTATGCGTCCCCACCAACCTAGTAAAACTCACTTGTCTCCCAAGCGCCGCAATCAATGGCGCGGTTGGGTTACCCACGCCCGTATCGATGAGAATCCCGGAATAAGGGGACACGATCTCTGCTTTGACAGGACATGCCAAGGAAACCGCTTCGCTAAACGCGCTGAGGTGGAACGGTTAAAACGATTCGAATAAAGGCTTGGCCGTGGTGTGACGTCGTGCCACGAGATACGTCAGCAGATTGAACTTGTGTAAATACTATTCTCTCTACGATGGTATGTGGAATTTATTTTGCAGAGCCGGACACTATCCTGGTGTTCGAAATCTTCTATGAATTATTCAGAGGAGGAACCCGCCTTGCAATGCCAAGAACAATATGCGCACCGGACTCGTCGTCATTGAAGCCTGGTTCAGGGGCTACTGAGGCAGTCCTGGACTAGGGTGTGTCCAGATGGCCGAACTATCACCGTCGGCCGGACTCCAAGACTATGAAGATACAAGATTGAAGACTTCGTCCCGTGTCCGGATGGGACTTTCCTTGGTGTGGAAGGCAAGCTTGGCGATACGGATATGTAGATCTCCTACCATTGTAACCGACTCTGTGTAACCCTAGCCCTCTCCGGTGTCTATATAAACCGGAGGGTTTTAGTCCGTAGGACGAACAACAATCATACCATAGTCTAGCTTCTAGGGTTTAGCCTCCTTGATCTCGTGGTAGATCTACTCTTGTACTACCCATATCATCAATATTAATCAAGCAGGAGTAGGGTTTTACCTCCACCGAGAGGGCCCGAACCTGGGTAAAAACAACATGTCCCTTGTCTCCTGTTACCATCCGCCTAGACGCATAGTTCGGGACCCCCTACCCGAGATCCGCCGGTTTTGACACCGACACCAGCCTCTGGTTGTCGTTGAGCTTGTTGTTCATCCTCTTGCAGGATCTCCGGATTCACTCTGGGATTGCCTATGGAATCTAGTGTTAGATTTCCAAACATGTCGAATACTAACCGGTACACGTAATCACGTTTTCTATCAATCGAGAAACATATTACCAGATGAGGCCTCCTTGGATTCCTCCTTTCTGGCCACTGCGTCCCTTAGTTGGGCTTTACAATCCTCCAGCTCTTGAGACAAATGGGTATTCTTCTCTGTAAGAACCTATTCATACAATGATCCTTAAATCAGTTGTGCCAACTGTTTCAAGTCTCAGGGGCTACTGATATACATAATTATCAGATTTTGCTTACCCGTATATCTTTGAAGTACTGGTCTGTGGCTCTAGCAAGCCCATTTTGAGCAGCTCGGATGTACGTGTCTCCCGAGTTGAAGGCATTGAACGCCTCTTTGGAGAAATTAGGGGCACGGAGTGCGGCCCGCCGACGCCGATGATTCATAGCGCTCTCTACCTCGGAATTTGTAGCGGATATTCTATCCGCATCCTCTGTAGGAGGATCGTCCAGCGTTGTCCCCACGTTAGCCTCCACCCTTGTGGCCGGTTCTGAGTCCAACTGGTAGAGGCATGGCCGGCAGGATCTCGAGACACAGTCCGGCGAATACTCTTTCTGCCAGGACACAGTGAACATTGTTGTATTTTAAAGATGATAATCACGGAGTAGGTTTTAAATCATACCTCTTCGATGGCGTCTCGGTCCTCACCACTTTCCTTTTAAGCCTACCCGGCTTGGGCACCCCTTGTTGGTGAGTAGCCGCGGGTTCGGCACGGCGCCCCGACAGCCTTCCCTATAAAGCGTAATACATGTGCGGTGGGTAAGGCGTAAACAAGGGATCCTTCTCGGAAGTTAGGACTCCGGTTTTACTTACATATGAAGCAGGGAGTAGGCCAAGATAGTCGGCAATGATGGCCACCAAGGCGCCTGTCACGCCCAATATGCGACCCTATCCAAAAGGAACTCGAAGGTCCCACCAAGGATAGACCCGCATATTGAAACGCTTTTGCAAGGTGGATATCATTACATCAACATTACATAATAGATGGGGATACATACAAAACATACAATGTCACATGAATACAACAATACATCATGTACAAGATCAACATCCAACTATGGATGAAACATAAACAGAAACTCAAACAATATCCACCCTGCTAGCCCAGGCTGCCGACCTGGAACCTATCCCCTGATCGAAGAAGAAGCAGAAGAATAACTCCAAACAAGCAAACATCGCTCTCGTGTCATGATCATCGTGATAACCTGTACACAGCAATCTGTTGTTGTAGTAATCAGAGCCACGAGGACTCAGCAATCCCATTACCATGGGTATCAAGACTAGCAAAGCTTAATGGGAAAGGAAGGGGTAAAGTGGTGAGGTTGCAGCAGCGGCTAAGCAAGTATGGTGGCTAACATACGCAGATGAGAGCGAGAAGAGGAGCAAAGGAACGGCCGTGAAGCTAGCAATGATCAAGAAGTGACCCTGAACTCCTACTTACGTCAAACATAACCCAAAGACCGTGTTCACTTCCCGGACTCCGCCGAGAAGAGACCATCATGGCTACACACACGGTTGATGCGTTTTAATTCGGATCTGGTGTCAAGTTATCTACAACCGGACATTAGCAAATTCCCATCTGCCACATAAACACGGGCACGGCTCTCGAAAGTTTATACCCTGCAGGGGTGTCCCAACTTAGCCCATGATAAGCTCTCGCGATCAACGAAGGATATTCCTTCTCCCAGGAAGACCCGATCAGTCTCGGAATCCCGGTTTATAAGACATTTCGACAATGGTAAAACAAGACCAGCAAAGCCGCCCGAGGCACCGACAATCCCGATAGGAGCTGCGCATATCTTGTTCTCAGGGCACACCGGATGAGCAAGACGTCGGGTTGGCATAGACCTGAGATGCCTGGGGGCGCGGACATCGCTTCGGTTTGGACCAACACTTAGACAAGCACTGGCCCGGGGGGAGGGGGGGCTAAAATAAAGATGACCCTTGGGTTAATTACTCCCAAGGAAAAAGTAGGTGGTGGTGAGGCAAATGGTAAAACCAAGGTTGGGCCTTGCTGGAGGAGTTTTATTCAAAGCGAACCGTCGGGGGTCCCATAAATCACCCGACCGCGTTAGGAACGCAAAATCCAGAACATAACACCGTATGACGGAAACTAGGGCGGCAAGAGTGGAACAAAACACCAGGCATAAGGCCGAGCCTTCCACCCTTTACCAAATATATAGATGCATTAATAATATAAGAGATATTGTGATATCCCAACCAAAATCCTATCCACCATGGAGCAATCTTCAACTTCACCTGCAACTAGCAACGCTATAAGAGGGGCTGAACAAAGCGGTAACATAGCCAAGCAACGGTTTGCTGGGAAGGGTGTCAAAAGGTTAGAGGTTCATGGCAATTTGGGTAGGCTTGATAGAACAAGATGATAGGTAGCGCAGTATAGCGATAGAACAAAGCAACTAGCAAAGCAATGATAGTAGTGAGATCCAGGGTAGCGGTCATCTTGCCTGAAATCCCGCAAGGAAGAAGAACGAGTCCATGAAGAAGATGAAGCCATGAAGACGAACCACACGTAGACGAACGCATCCTCACGATCGCAACGAAACGGGAACTATCGAGAAGAAGCACACAACATGGTAAACACACCACACATGGACAAGGCATGATGCACAACAAGCATGATGCATGACAAAGCTACATGAAGCTACTCATGACAAGAGATGATGCAAACAAGAACAACACATCAAGGCAAGTTTCAATGAGGCCGGAAGCAACATATAACAATTCCGGTAAGTCCTCATATGCATATTTCGAAATTGGTCCAGAACTGAATAAACATTAAGTTGAAGTTGTTAAACAGCAAGTTAAAGAGCACCAAGAGGATCTACACGAAATTCTAGTCAAGTTACATATAAAGTTCATTTAATTCGGAGCTACGACCTAGAAGATATGAGCAAAAGAAGTTAAACATGGCATTGATGCAAAATGCACCCAAACATCAAGCAAACACACAAAAACAAGGATGCAACATGATAATATGAAGCTACATGCAAAAACAAGCAAGTTTCGTATAGAGCACACTCAAAACGGAGCAACGGTGTAACACATACACTCTATACAAGACATAACAACAATCTGTCCATAACAGCAACTAGGCATCTTACAAGCATCAAAACAATAAGCTATAGCACCCCAACATGATAACAAAAGGCATGGGCATGAATTACTGGTAAAGCATAACAAAACATGAACACTGAGCTATCTCTAGAAATCACTAGAACATGCTCCAAAGCACATGGTAAGATGCAAATAATAACAGCCAGACTTGGCGTAAATAACATCAAGGTTGCAATGTTTAGAGCTATCAAACAACATGTTACAGGAACATATCATGGCAAACAAAGGCATTGCATGAATCTACTAATTGCATAGAACAAAAGACCCTTACTGACCATGAGCCAAAAAGGCACAGAAAATATGATGGCACCCATGTAAACATGGCAAGTTATATTACAGATTCAAACATGGCAGGAACAACAAGAAGTAGGCATGTTGGTGAGCTTGAACCACTGACCACAGAGCAATACATGGCATGGCAAGGCAACCAACAGTAAGAAGGCATGTTTATGACGCTAAGCATGGCAAGAACAAGTTCATAGGGTGCATGGATCACTAGAAAACAATCATGGAAACATTGAACTTAATGTTAACAGGCTGACAGCAACATCATTTAGTAAACTTTGGAGCAAGATAACAACATGATACAACAGGCTATAATTGCAACCAAGGGCATTAATGGATAGAGAAAGACATGTATAACAAAACATCCTTAGTGGACATCTCCAGAATAATGCACGAAATGACTAGTAGAAGCATGTTTACATAGCAACAAAATATAACAGAATCTGTCAGGAAAACAGCAACAGCAAGTACCCCAATTAACAAGCTCGATGTACTAAGCACATAAATCACAAAAATACATGGTTTGCACCTCTGGAAAGATGGCATAGCATAGATCAAAACACATGTAGACATCAACCTCATAGGATGCACACATCAATCATGGCAAAAATGACAAATGAGCAAGTTATAACAGTTTCAGTAGATTAACATCAACACGCACTCTTCCAACAGCATTTCGGGCATCAAGATGAGCTCAAATAAAAATGATGCAATGGAATGAAATGAAGTACTCGTCGATACGAACAATTTGACATATTACACGTACGAAACGGAGCTACAAACGCAAAGATACAATGCGATGAATATGGCATGATTATGACAAAAATCTGGGACTTAGTCGTTTAGCAAAAAAACAGGATGAGCGCATAGCAACTAAACGGTGCCCGGGGCGGGATTAAGACGGGCTGCTCACCTAGCGGGCTTCGGCCCAAGACTCGGGAAGGGGCCGACTGGGCCACGGGGAGCTGGGCCTGGACGGGGAGGCGCGGATCGGGCTCCTCCCGATCCCGCACGACGACGGCGCGATCGCCGGATCGAGGGCGGCGGGCGACTCGCCGGATCCTGCTGGGCAACGGCGACGAGGCGGCGGGTCGACGGGGCTCGGAGCGCACCGGCGGGCGATGGAGGAGGCGCGAGAGCGTGGCGGCGCGGACGGACGGGCGAGGCGCGAGGGAAAGGCGGGCGGCGCTTCGCCCGCGGCGGAGCCGGGCGGAGATCCGGCGGAGGTCTGTGGCGGGCGGTGGAGGTAGGCGCCGGCGGCGAGGGAGGTGAGGTGGCGCGTGAGGCGCGGTGGCCGACGGCGGCGGGTCGGTCACCGTGGCGGGCTCGAGGGCGAGGCGAAGCGCCGCAGCGGCGCGGCTGGCCGGGCGCGGGCGCGCGGCGGCGGGCGAGGCAGCCGCTGCGGGCCCGGCAGCGGCGGCGCGGCGATGGCTTGGTGCCACGTGGCGGCCTCCGGTTGGGCAGCGCGGCAGCGGCTGGACGATCGGACATGTCCGGCGGCGGCGCGGGCGTGTCCGGCGGCGCGGGGAGGAAGAAATTAGGGTTTGGACCCGAAATTTCGGAGGGGGAGGTCTATATATAGGTAGAGGGAGCTAGGCGAGTCCAAATGAGGTGCGGTTTTCGGCCACGCGATCGTGATTGAACGACCGAGAGCATGGAGGGGAGTTTGCTGGGCTTTGGGCCACTTTGGAGGGGTGTTGGGCTGCAAACAAAAGAGGCTTTACGGTTACCCGGTTAACCATTGGAGTACCAAACGACCTCCAAATGGCACGAAACTTGATAGGCGGTCTACCGGTGTTATACCAAGGCCGCTTGGCAAACTTCGGGCCATTCCGAGAAAGTTTAACACCCGTACAAGAGAAGAGGCAAAAAGGGGGCGTCGGATGACATAGGAGTGCCGGATTGCAAAACGGACAACGGGGAAAAAGCTCGGATGCCTGAGATGAACATGTATGCAAATGCGATGCACATGAAGACATGATATGAAATGCAGATGATTACATGATAAAGTGCAACACGCAAGCAAATGACATGGCAACGACGGCGAATAACTGGCAGACACCTGGCGTCTCGAATCCGGGGCGTTACAACACTCCTCCACTAACAAGAGATCTCGTCCCGAGATCTTAGGACCGAGACGGAAGGGAAAAGGAATGAGGCGAAACCAGAACTCAGGAGAAGAAGCAAAGAATCGAGAGCACTCGAGAAGAAGAGAGGAACTGCGAGAATGACGAGAATCGAAAGCTCACAGAATCAGATAGACTATGAAGCCACTCGTTCTAACCGGAGTGGTTAGAATGAGAAAAGAAACGGATAAGACTGAAAGGATTTAGGCAGCACTTCGGCTGAAACATGGAAAGAATAGAACACGAACTTCACAAGATGGACTGACACTTACTCTTGAGAAATAAATTAAATCATGAAGAACCACCATGCAGTACTCCGGTAACATAAAGGATGATGAGATAGAATAAAGGATGAAAGAATAAGATGAGCCTTGTGATGATTAAATGGAGGATCCGACGACATGGCCGAGGAAATATGAACTCCGGAAAAGAAAAGATGAAAACACTTGGAACTAGAATATATTCCTCAAGAACAAACTCGGAAGGAAGGGATTAATCACTTGGATGAAATAAGAATAAGATTTATTGTATGCTTATCCTTCATCAAATTAAATTGATGACAAGCAATGGATTTTGCATACTACTTATTCTTCTTGAAAAGAATTGAGAAGTGACATATCACAAACTTGAGAAGGTCTTCATGAACCACCGGTAGGATTGAAACGAACGAATGGATTAATATGATAAACAAGGAAAAGAATCTGAAAGAACCACCGTGAGAATTCGAAAATGACTGATGAAAGAGACTGAATCACCGGGAAGAATTAGAAAAGCACAAAGATACTTGAGGAATAAAAGACAAGATAATGGCGGGATCGCGAACTGGTTGAAGAATACTTGAACGAAGCACCGAGAGAATATAGAGACGACCGAAGCTGAAAACTTAGAACGAATAAATCTTCCGAAAAGATGACCTCCGGATGATCGAGAGAGAAAGCAACTCCTGAAATACTCCGGATGGATGAAAAGAATTTGCATGACTTGAAACAATTTGAACGGATAGCATCAAGCTAGCGACAGGAATCTTCGGGGGGACGGACAAGATTTAAGCGAAATCTTCTTCTTTGGTTTTCAAATGATGACGAGAAACACCACCAAAATTGTTGAGAAACTCCGGAATAATGAAAAGCGAAGAGGTTGAGCCAACAATGAAATGATTTGAAAACGATCTTGGAGAAGGCATGTGACTGATGGAATCCATTCTTACGACACACCTTGAAAAGAATTATGAATGACTCCGGGGGAATTAGAAGAGTCAGGTAAGATCCTGGGAAAAGACCTGTGGGTTAGGGCCCACTAAAGAGATAACACCGTTGGAAACGGATGTTGAACAGACAGATGATGCACCGGAACAATTGAAATATTTGAATGAGGTGACAACCTCGAATTAATTGGAACATCGATGAATCTCTTGAGATGTCTTGAACTCCGAAAGGATAAACTGGCGAGAGGCGAACGAGCAGGGAAAACACTTGAGCTGAGGGAAAGAATATAATCACTACTGAAAAACTTGAGTTGAATCCACCGGAAAAGAAAAAAGAGATGAAGAATGACGAACGAGACGAGAATTCACCGATTGAAATAATTGCGGGACGACTGAAGAGGCTCCGCACGAATGGAATTGATGCTCGAAACAGACTCAAACTCCGGGAAGAAAAAGGGTGGGAGGGTGGGAAAACAGAGGCAACTTGGAAGGGGGAACCGACAAATATCTTGAAGAGAAAACACCGGTTGAAATCATTGAGGAAAGAAGGCAAAGACTTCGCACGAGTAGGATGGATACTCGATTACGGACTCCGGTTCCGAGAGGAAGAAGGGTGGGCGGGTGGGAAAAGAAAACAACTAAGGATTGAACTTGGCAACGACGAAGAGGCTCAAGTCAACTTGACGAGAAATGCACCGGATAAAAAGAGCTGAGGAACAACTACCGGAAAACCAACTGCGTGAACCTAAAGAAAAATTTGAAGGGGAAGAGGAGTAAATCAAAACACCTACGTCAAGAATCCTCACCAGAGCGACGAAGGGGCTGAGGAGTAAAAAGAATTCCTACTCTCCGATATAACTAGACTCCGAAAATAGTTTTCTTCTAGACTCGACAACGGCCAAACTACACGATCAATCAAGGGGGCTCCTAAGGTCGGTCGAGGCTCTGATACCAACTTGTCACGCCCAATATGCGACCCTATCCAAAAAGAACTCGAAGGTCCCACCAAGGATAGACCCGCATATTGAAACGCTTTTGCAAGGTGGATATCATTACATCAACATTATATAATAGATGGGGATACATACAAAACATACAATGTCACATGAATACAACAATACATCATGTACAAGATCAACATCCAACTACGGATGAAACATAAACAGAAACTCAAACAATATCCACCCTGCTAGCCCAGGCTGCCGACCTTGAACATATCCCCTGATCGAAGAAGAAGCAGAAGAATAACTCCAAACAAGCAAACATCGCTCTCGCATCATGATCATCGCATAACCTGTACCTGCAACTATTGTTGTAGTAATCTGTGAGCCACGAGGATTCAGCAATCCCATTACCATGGGTATCAAGACTAGCAAAGCTTAATGGGAAAGGAAGCGGTAAAGTGGTGAGGTTGCAGCAGCAGCTAAGCAAGTATGGTGGCTAACATACGCAAATGAGAGCGAGAAGAGGAGCAAAGGAACGGCTGTGAAGCTAGCAATGATCAAGAAGTGATCCTGAACTCCTACTTACGTCAAACATAACCCAAAGACCGTGTTCACTTCCCGGACTCCGTCGAGAAGAGACCATCATGGCTACACACACGGTTGATGCGTTTTAATTCGGATCTGGTGTCAAGTTATCTACAACCGGACATTAACAAATTCCCATCTGCCACATAAACGCGGGCACAGCTCTCGAAAGTTTATACCCTACAGGGGTGTCCCAACTTAGCCCATGATAACCTCTCGCGATCAACGAAGGATATTCCTTCTCCCAGGAAGACCCGATCAGTCTCGAAATCCCGGTTTACAAGACATTTCGACAATGGTAAAACAAGACCAGCAAAGCCGCCCGATGCACCGACAATCCTGATAGGAGCTGCGCATATCTCGTTCTCAGGGCACACCGGATGAGCAAGACGTCGGGTTGGCATAGACCCTGGTTGCCCAGGGGGCGCCGGACATCGCTCGGTTTGGACCAACACTTAGACAAGCATTGGCCCGGGGGGCTAAAATAAAGATGACCCTTGGGTTAATTACTCCCAAGGGAAAAGTAGGTGGTGGTGAGGCAAATGGTAAAACCAAGGTTGGGCCTTGCTGGAGGAGTTTTATTCAAAGCGAACTGTCAGGGGGGGTCCCATAAATCACCCGACCGCGTTAGGAACAGAAAATCCAGGAACATAACACCGGTATGACGGAAACTAGGGCGGCAAGAGTGGAACAAAACACCAGGCATAAGGCCGAGCCTTCCACCCTTTACCAAATATATAGATGCATTAATAATATAAGAGATATTGTGATATCCCAACCAAAATCCTGTCCACCATGGAGCAATCTTCAACTTCACCTGCAACTAGCAACACTATAAGAGGGGCTGAACAAAGCGGTAACATAGCCAAGCAACGGATTGCTGGGAAGGGTGTCAAAAGGTTAGAGGTTCATGGCAATTTGGGGAGGCTTGATAGAACAAGATGATAGGTAGCGCAGCATAGCGATAGAACGAAGCAACTAGCAAAGCAATGATAGTAGTGAGATCTAGGGTAGCGGTCATCTTGCCTGAAATCCCGCAAGGAAGAAGAACGAGTCCATGAAGAAGATGAAGCCATGAAGACGAACCACACGTAGACGAACGCATCCTCACGATCGCAACGAAACGGGAACTATCGAGAAGAAGCACACAACATGGTAAACACACCACACATGGACAAGGCATGATGCACAACAAGCATGATGCATGACAAAGCTAAATGAAGCTACTCATGGCAAGAGATGATGCAAACAAGAACAACACATCAAGGCAAGTTTCAATGAGGCCGGAAGCAACATATAACAATTCCGGTAAGTCCTCATATGCATATTTCGAAATTGGTCCAGAACTGAATAAACATTAAGTTGAAGTTGTTAAACATCAAGTTAAAGAGCACCAAGAGGATCTACACGAAATTCTAGTCAAGTTACATATAAAGTTCATTTAATTCGGAGCTACGGCCTAGAAGATATGAGCAAAACAAGTTAAACATGGCATTGATGCAAAATGCACCCAAACATCAAGCAAACACACCAAAACAAGGATGCAACATGATAATATGAAGCTACATGCAAAAACAAGCAAGTTTCATATAGAGCACACTCAAAACGGAGCAACGGTGTAACACATACACTCTATACAAGACATAACAACAATCTGTCCATAACAGCAACTAGGCATCTTACAAGCATCAAAACAATAAGCTATAGCACCCCAACATGATAACAAAAGGCATGGGCATGAATTACTGGTAAAGCATAACAAAACATGAACACTGAGCTATCTCTAGAAATCACTAGAACATGCTCCAAAGCACATGGTAAGATGCAAATAATAACAGTTTCAGACTTGGCGGAAATAACATCAGGTTGCAATGTTTAGAGCTATCAAACAACATGTTACAGGAACATATCATGGCAAACAAAGGCATTGCATGAATCTACTAATTGCATAGAACAAAAGACCCTTACTGACCATGAGCCAAAAAGGCACAGAAAATATGATGGCACCCATGTAAACATGGCAAGTTATATTACAGATTCAAACATGGCAGGAACAACAATAAGTAGGCATGTTGGTGAGCTTGAACCACTGACCACAGAGCAATACATGGCATGGCAAGGCAACCAACAGTAAGAAGGCATGTTTATGACGCTAAGCATGGCAAGAACAAGTTCATAGGGTGCATGGATCACTAGAAAACAATCATGGAAACATTGAACTTAATGTTAATAGGCTGACAGCAACATCATTTAGTAAACTTTGGAGCAAGATAACAACATGATACAACAGGCTATAATTGCAACCAAGGGCATTAATGGATAGAGAAAGACATGTATAACAAAACATCCTTAGTGGACATCTCCAGAATAATGCACGAAATGACTAGTAGAAGCATGTTTACATAGCAACAAAATATAACAGAATCTGTCAGGAAAACAGCAACAGCAAGTACCCCAATTAACAAGCTCGATGTACTAAGCACACAAATCACAAAAATACATGGTTTGCACCTCTGGAAAGATGGCATAGCATAGATCAAAACACATGTAGACATCAACCTCATAGGATGCACACATCAATCATGGCAAAAATGACAAATGAGCAAGTTATAACAGTTTCAGCAGATTAACATCAACATGCACTCTTCCAACAGCATTTCGGGCATCAAGATGAGCTCAAATAAAAATGATGCAATGGAATGAAATGAAGTACTCGTCGAGACGAACAATTTGACATATTACACGTACGAAACGGAGCTACAAACGCAGGGATACAATGCGATGAATATGGCATGATTATGACAAAAATCTGGGACTTGGTCGTTTACCAAAAAAACAGGATGAGCGCATAGCAACTAAACAGTGCCCGGGGCGGGATTAAGACGGGGTGCTCACCTAGCAGGCTTCGGCCCAGGACGCGGGAAGGGGCCGACTGGGCCACGGGGAGCTGGGCCTGGACGGGGAGGCGCGGATCGGGCTCCTCACGATCCCGCACGACGACGGCGGCGCAGTTGCCGGATCCGGGCGAGGGGCGGCGACCTTGCCGGATCCCTGCGCGGGGCAACGAAGGGACAAGGCGGCGGGGTCGACGGGGCTCCGGAGCGGCACCGGCGGCGATGGAGGAGGCGCGAGGCGCGCGCGGCGCGGGACGGACGGGCGAGGTGGCGAGGGCGAGGCGGCCTTCGCCAGCCAGGCGGAGCCGGGCGGAGATCCGCGGAGGTCTGTGGCGAGGCGGCGGAGGTAGGTGTCGGCGGCGTAGGAGCCGGGAGGTGGCGCGCGAGGCGCGGTGGGCCGACGGCGGCGGGTCGGGTTCACGGCCGGCAGGCTCGGGCGCGGCGAGCGCCTCGCGGCGGCGCGGCTGGTGGGCGCGGGCGCGCGCGCGAACCACGGGGGCAGCTGCTGGGGCTCGGCGGGCGGGCGGCACGCGGTGGGCTGGCTGCCACGTGGCGGCCTCCGGTTAAGGGGCGGCGCGGCTGGACGATGCGGACATGTCCGGCGGCGGCGCGGGCGTGTCCGGCGGCGCGGGGAGGAAGAAATTAGGGTTTGGACCCGAAATTTCGGAGCGGGAGGTCTATATATATGTAGAGGGAGCTAGGAGAGTCCAAATGAGGTGCGGTTTTCGGCCACGCGATCGTGATCGAACGTCCGAGAGCATAGAGGGGAGTTTGCTGGGCTTTGGGCCACTCAGGAGGGGTGTTGGGCTGCAAACAAAAGAGGCTTTACGGTTACCCGGTTAACCGTTGGAGTACCAAACGACCTCCAAATGGCACGAAACTTGACAGGCGGTCTACCGGTGCTATACCAAGGCCGCTTGGCAAACCTCGGGCCATTCCGAGAAAGTTTAACACCCGTACAAGAGAAGAGGCAAAAAGGGGGCGCCGGATGACATAGGAGTGCCGGATTGCAAAACGGACAACGGGGAAAAAGCTCGGATGCCTGAGACGAACATGTATGCAAATGCGATGCACATGAAGACATGATATGAAATGCAGATGATGACATGATAAAGTGCAACATGCAAGAAAATGACATGGCAACGACGGCGAATAACTGGCAGACACCTGGCGCATCGAATCCGGGGCGTTATAGCGCCGTCACAGCTTGCCTGGTAAAACATCCTGTCGACGAGCTCCACAAATATGTCCGGATCTTCTTCGAGTCCGGGGTCGAGGGCCCAGTTGTGGTCCTCTGATTGTGGAGGCGGGTTGTGGACCTCCCTCACAAACTTTTGCAGTTCCTGTTATGGACTAGCAAGGTGAATATTTGTGATGAAAGACTGCGGGAATGAATAGAGTTGAGTAAAAGATGGCAACTCACCCAGCTAGGGGGGTTGTACATGGAAAATCCATCCCGTGGCTTAAGGCAGATGAACTCCTCTTCTCCTTTATACAAATCGGACAATATTTTTGCCAGAGCGGTAGCGGAGTCCGGACCTTTACGACCGCAGCGGGTGGCATCGTCTTCTCCATTGAAGTGCCACATGGTATGCCCCCGATACTGGAGTGGCTGCACCCCCCGCATTATGCATATTGACATAACCTTGATTATTGTCAATCCTGATTTGGCCAGTGTTTTTATCCTACCTATCAGTTGAAGGACCTCTCTGCTATCTTCCTCCTAGGGGCTCCGGGGACGCCAGCTTCGGCGTTTCTTCAATGGGGCATTTGTGAACTTGGGAAGACCCATCCAGATAGGGTCAGGAAGGGACATGTCCTCTATGTAAAACCACTCGGAAGGCCAATCTTCGGATGTCTTCTTCGGAGTGCCAGACGGGTATCCGGTTCCGGCCATGCGCCATATTTCGGCTCCGCCCACTTGGTATATTGATCCCTCCTGATTGCGAGGGACGAGGCAGAATAGCCTCTTCCATAGCTCAAAATGAGCTTCGCAGCCCAGAAATAGCTCACAACGGGCAACATAACCTGCGATGTGCAGGATGGAGGCAGGGGTGAAGTTGTGCAGCTAGAGGCCATAATACTCCAGGAGCCCACAGAGGAATGGATGGATTGGAAATCCGATGCCCCTCAACAAGTAAGGGACAAGGCATACTCACTCCCCCTGGATGGGTTGGGGAAACTCTCCGCTTTGTCCCCGCCGTCATAAGTGGCTAATCCGGCTCGGATGGGGACAAGATATGCAGGTGGGAGAAACCCCTGGGTCTACAACTCCACTAATTGACCGCGGGATATGGTACACTTCTCCCAATCACCTGGCTTAGCGCTATGGGAGTGAGAGGCAGAGCTGCAGCAGCCGACCATGATGGGATGGTTTTTTCGGGCACGCTCTGATGAATTCTCGCTTGGGGAAGATGGTGTGATTTGGATTTGAGGATCCCCGTCTCTTTAATAGACGATATACTTACATGGTCAGGGTGGCAAGTGTAAAAATGCTCCGACTTCTCGCATTCGCTCGACACATGGAGACTGACATTATCAAGCTACAGAAGCCGACGAGTGCAACATTAAATGGGAAGCCGGACACTGCTCGTTACAACAGATACTCTGGAGAATTTGGAGAAGAACCCGCCTTGCAATGCCGAAGACAATCTGCGTGCCGAACTCATCGTCATTCAAGCCTGGTTTCGGGGCTACTGAGGGAGTCCTGGATTAGGGGGTCCTCGGATAGCCGGACTATATACTTATGTCGGATTGTTGGACTATGAAGATACAAGATTGAAGACTTCGTCCCGTGTCCGGGTGGGACTCCCCTTTGCGTGGAAGGCAAGCTTGGCAATTCGGATATGTAGATCTCCTTCTCTCAGAATCGACTGTGTAACCCTAGCCCCTCCAAAGGTGTCTATATAAACCGGAGGGTTTAGTTCGTAGGACAACAACAATCATAATCATAGGCTAGCTTCTAGGGTTTAGCCTCTACGATCTCATGGTAGATCAACTCTTGTAATACTCATATCATCAAGATCAATCAAGCAGGAAGTAGGGTATTACCTCCATAGATAGGGCCCGAACCTGGGTAAACATTGTGTCCCCCACCTCCTGTTACCATTAGCCTTAGACACACAGTTCGGGACCCCTACCCGAGATCCGCCGGTTTTGGCACCGACATGAGGGCCGAAGTAGACGACTGGAAAACTCTCAGGAGTACAAAAACGGCCGCACAAGAGGAAAGAACTTTCAGACAATGGCAGAAATATATCACAAAGCCTTAATATAGATAATAAAAATGTCCAGGCCATTCAGAAACATTCATTCGAACATGATGTCCTTTGAGCATTGAACCTCTATCAAGCAAGCGCCCTCTAGGACGTCTTCTAAGTAGCGCTCTGGCGTGTGGTGGTCCTTGCCCCCGGGAGAAACCTCAACTGCAATAATGACGGCATTCATATTCGCTCAGTGCCTCTTGACACGGGTGAAGGCCTTCCGTGCACCTTCTATGCACACACACCGCTTGATTGCATCAATTTGGGGGCAAGGCATCGACGAGTCGCCGCACTAGGCCAAAATAGCTACTCGGAATGGGTTCGGTTGGCCACAGCCGGTGAGAGAGTCCTGGACTAGGGGGTGTCCGGATAGCCGAACTATCATCATCGGCCGGACTCCAAGACTATGAAGAGACAAGATTGAAGACTTTGTCCCGTGTCCGGATGGGACTTTCCTTGGCGTGGAAGGCAAGCTTGGCGATACGGATATGTAGATCACCTACCATTGTAACCGACTCTGTGTAACCCTAGCCCTCTCCGGTGTCTATATAAACCGGAGGGTTTTAGTCCGTAGGACACAACAACAACGATTACAACAATCATACCATAGGCTAGCTTCTAGGGTTTAGCCTCCATGATCTCGTGGTAGATCCACTCTTGTACTACCCATCTCATCAATATCAATCAAGTAGGAGTAGGGTTTTACCTCCATTGAGAGGGCCCGAACCTGGGTAAAAACATCGTGTCCCTTGTCTCCTGTTACCATCCGCCTAGACGCACAGTTCAGGACCCCCTACCCGAGATTCGCCGGTTTTGACACTGACATTGGTGCTTTCATTGAGAGTTCCTCTGTGCCGTCGCATATAGGCCCGATGGCTCCTTCGATCATCACCAACGACGCAGTCCAGGGTGAGACTTTTCTCCTCAGACAGATCTTCGTATTCGGCGGCTTTGCACTGCGGGCCAATTCGCTTGGCCATCTGGAGCAGATTGAAAGCTACGCCCCTGGCCATCAGGTCAGATTTGGAAGCCTGAACTTCACGGCTGACATCCACGAAGACTTGATCTTCGATGGATTCGAGCCACAGCCGAGCGCGCCGCACTGTCACGATGGGCATGATTTAACTCTGCTGCTGGACAGTGCCCCAGAGGCCGCACACGAGTCCGCTCCGACCCTTAATTCAGAGTCGACTGCGCAGATCGAGGATGGGTGGCTAGACACCGCCTCAGGGGCTGCAACCCCTACGGTGATGGAGCCGAATACTGATCTTGTCCCTTGTGAAGCTCGTGACTCCGAGGTGCCGGACTGCTCGTCGGACTCCGAACCTCCCACGCCCCCTCCAATCGAATCCGATTGGGCGCCGATCATGGAGTTCATCGCTGCGGACATCTTTCAACACTCACCTTTTGGCGATATCCTGAATTTGCTAAAGTATCTCTCGTTATCAGGAGAGCCATGGCCAGACTGCGGTCAGGACGGTTGGGATGCGCATGATGAAGAAATTCAAAGCCCACCCACCACCCACTTTGTAGCCACTGTCGACGATCTAACAGACATGCTAGACTACGACTCCGAAGACATTGGCGGTATGGACGACGATGCCGGAGGTGACCAAGAACCAGCGCCTACAAGACACTGGAAGACCACCTCGTCATACGACATATACATGGTGGACATCCCAAAGGATGGGAATGGCGAAGAAGCAGTGGAGGAAGACTCCTCCAAGAAACAGCCCAAGCGCCGGCGTCAGCGGCGCCTCTCTAAATCCCGCCACAGCAAGAATGGAGATTCCGGCACCGAGACAATAACACCCAGACAAGGTGCGAAGACAACCCCTCCAAAGAAGATTCAGACAGAGGATTTGAACAAGCCAGCCCTCATGAGAGAGCGGCAGACGAAGAGGTAGAGGATGATAATTACATGCCTCCCTCCGGAGACGAGGCAAGCCTCGACGACGATGAATTCGTCGTGCCTGAGGACCTCGTCGAACAAGAGCATTTTAAACGCAGGCTTATGGCCACGGTGAACAGCCTCAAGAAAAAGCGGCAACAGCTTAAAGCTGATCAAGATCTGCTAGCCGACAGATGGACTGAAGTCCTTGCGGCCGAAGAGCATGAACTCGAACGCCCCTCCAAAAGCTACCCCAAATGCAAGTTGCTCCCCCGATTAGAGGAGGAGGCATATAAACCTGCATCACCAGCGCACAATACGACTGACCGGCCACCTCGTGGCCGCGACAGAGAGGCCTCTAGGCCCTCCACCAGAACCGTACCCCAGCACCGCTCGAAAAGTACGAAGCCACGGGGGAATGGCCGGACTTGCGATACATATTGGAGGATAAGGCAAGACAATCAAGATCGATCTACGGATCGCGTGGGCGCCCCACAATGCGCAACGACGACCATCGCGCCAGATACAGCAACTCTGGCCGGGCCGAACACAGTAGACAAAGCTCGATTGAGCTACGTCGTGATATAGCCCAATATAGAGGCGCCGCACACCCACTATGCTTCACAGATGAAGTAATGGATCATCAAATCCCCGAAGGATTTAAACCCGTGAATATTGAATCCTACGATGGCACAACAGACCCCGTGGTTTAGATCGAAGACTATCTCCTTCATATCCACATGGCCCGCGGCGATGATCTTCACGCCATCAAATACCTCCCACTCAAGCTTAAAGGACCAGCTTGGCATTGGCTTAACAGCTTGCCAGCAGAATCAATTGGGTGTTGGGAGGACCTGGAAGCCGCATTCCTTGACAACTTCCAGGGCACATATGTGCGACCACCAGACGCCGATGACCTAAGCCACATAATTCAGCAGCCAGACGAATCAGCCAGACAATTCTGGACACGGTTCTTAACAAAGAAAATCAAATCATCGATTGTCCGGGATGCGAGGCCCTCGCAGCCTTCAAACATAACATCCGCGACGAGTGGCTTGCCCGGCACCTAGGACAGAAAATCCAAATCCATGGCAGCCCTCACATCACTCATGACCCGCTTGCTGGAGAGGACAGCTGGCTAGCCCGCGATAATAACCTCAAAGAAAATTCGGCAGTCCGGATAACAAGGACCGCAATGGCAGGTCACATCGCAACAAAACAAACGCCGTTAACGGCGATAACACCGAGGATACGGCAGTCAACGCCGGATTCAGATGCTCCAAACCCGTCGTGGAAAAAGCCATTCAAAAGAACTACTTGGGTCCGTCCAATTTGGACCGAATACTCGACCGCCGTGCGGATACACGGCACTTCAAAAGCCAGCTAATCACACCAACAGGATTGTTGGGTATTCAAGCAGCAGGCAAGTTAATTGCCAAAAACAATGACAAGGGCTGCATAGCGATGACGAGGAAGAGACCCGACCGCCCGAACAATAGAGGATGAAGGTTTCCCCCACAAGTGCGGACGGTAAACATGATATACGCAACCCACATACCCAAGAGGGAGCGGGCGTGTACTCGTGGACGATATGCGATGGAGCCACGCCGCCCAAGTTCAACCCATGGTCCTCCCGCTCGATCACTTTTGATCGAAGGACCACCACCAAGATCCGCCATGGCGGATTTGCCGCATTGGTTTTAGACCCAATCGCCGATGGATTTCACCTCACCGAGTCCCGATGGACGGCGGCAGCAGCCTGAACCTGCTTTATCGGGACACGGTCGCAAGATGGGCATAGACCCTCAAGGATTAAACCAACAAAGACGGCCTTCAAAGGCGCCATACCGTGTAGATGCCAATTATGCGAGCTCACCACACTTGAAGTGGTCTTCGATCCCGGATAACTTCGAAGCGAGGAGTTAATCTTCGATATAGTTCCGTTTCAGAGCAGCTATCATGCTCGCTTTCGGACGGACCGCGCTTAAAAGTTCAACGCGTGCCGCACTACGCATACCTCAAGCTCAAGATGCCAGGCCCTCGAGGAGTCATCACGGTCAACGGAAACACTGAACGCTCCCTCCGAACGGAGGAACACACAGCGGCTCTCGCGGCAGAAGTACAGAGCAGCCTCTTAAGGCAACTCTCGAGTCCGGCCGTTAAGCGATCGGACACGGCTAAATGCGCCCGGAGTAACCTACAACAAGACCACCCGGCACATACCGAGCACGCGTAGCAGTGCGGCCCCAACCCCAGCCCTGGCAAAATATCAAGACCGGTACTTCGCGTGCATCATTACGCCCTGGAGATACCATGGGCATAGGGGGAGGGGCACGACCACAACAGGCCCAGAGTGCGGCTCAACCACACCAGGGGCTCCCAATTGTGTCATTCTTTTTTCCCCTTTTTATCCACAGGACTCCATTCACTAGGGGCCCTGTCCGGCAGCAAACCTGCCGAACTCACGATGCAACAGCCAGGGAAGGAGAAAAGCTACGACGAGTATCCAGGTGGTCTCCATTTTTGAGCATTATACCTGTTTCATACACCATTCCGCAGCTTACCCCTGGAGGGGGACATGCTAAATAATTCCACCCCTTGCTTATCGCACTATTTGTATCGTTCTGCATTCAAGGCAGTATTTTTTGAATAAACAATGCATTGCTTTTTGCCTATAATTGCATTTCCTTTTTATACATACGTTCATTTATGACATGTTGCACCCGTACACTTTGGTACGGCTAAATACACCAGGGGCTTAAGTTCCCCACATGACTGTGTGATAAGTCCGAACACTTTCACAAGTGTGGCACCCCGAACTTATAGCATTATATGCATCGGCTCCGAATCATGTCTTGGGTCAATAGTTGGGTTTGCCCGGCTCCCATGTTTTGGTACCTTACGTTCCGTTGTATCGGCTAAGGTAGCATGGGAGAACCACTGCGATTGCGCCCAGCTTGAGCTGGGCGGCGCCTCGAGGAAAAGCTAAAACTGACCGTCATGATAAGGCGAGAGCTGGTCGCTGTTCGAGAGGTTTTTTCGAGTCCCTAAAGACTTATGCCGCTTCGAGCGAGGAACCGGCTTTGTCCGGCCCAGGGGTGGATAGCGCCCGAGCTCGGTCTTCGAACAATAGGGCTTCTCGAAATTTAAAATTATAGAATTCTATGGCTAAGTGAGAGTGTTCAAGCATTATAAGTCCGATTGCCTCATTCGTCAGGTGTTGGCGCCTCCTAGATAGACCCAAAATGGGAACAAGAGCGCCAAGTTTATCCCAACACCCCAAAGACTGTGGCATGGGGCCGACGCCGACGACTTGCCATCTCTCGATTTGATAAACGGCCGCATGTAAGGTAATATTTTAAATTAACAAGCGTTGCTTACCGCATATGAACAAAGTTTTCAGCGCACAGGATAACAAAATGCGAGTCTACTCAAATATTACATCTTTGGAGCACTCACCCGCAATCATGCGGGCACCCTCTAGGACACTCTTATAATACATTTCAGGTGTGCAATACTCCTTGCCCGCCGGCAGCGCGTCCGTCACAAGCTTCTCAGCATCCATCCTGCCCAAGTGCACCTTTGCACGGGCCCGACGGGCACCTTCAATGCAGGCGGAGTGCTTGACGACTTCAACCCAGGGACACGCATCCACCAGCCGCCGCACCAGGCCGAAGTAGCTCCTAGGCATGGCCTCCTTGGGCCACAAACCGAACTATGAGGCCCTTCATGGCCTATTCGCCACCTTGTGGAGCTCGTCCCACCTGCTTCACCGGTCGCTAAGGGCACTGATGTCCGCCTCAACATCTTGAGACCAAGACCTTCTCCGTCGAGCTCCCTCCTCGACCCGTAGAATGCGGTAGCATCGGACACGCCGCGGGCAGATCTGCGAACGCCTCTGAGAGCTCCGACCGGGTAAGTAATAGGTAATTCACATTCACCGCTTGCTTTTGCATGAAAAATGCCTTACCCGCCGCTATCTTCTTCAACGCCTCGATTTCCTGGACGGCCTTGTGGGCTTCGGCCTTAGCGGCTTTGGCACTCTCAAGAGCCGATGCAAGCTCGGACTCTCGAGTCTTTGAGTCGCGCTCCAAACTCTCATGTTTTTCCATGAGAGCCTGGAGCTCTTGCTGCACCTCCGCCACCCGCGCCTCCTGCTTCTCTCGCTCGGCTCGCTCCGCGGCCGCATTACGTTCGGCCGTGGACCTTGCCTCCTTCAGGTCGCCACCACGCTCGTGGCCCCGGAGTACCCACGTTATCCTTGTTATTTCTCTTGCAACCAAATCCTTTTCAGAAGGTACAACTTTAATACGGTGTTACTCACCTTCCTTGTCCTCGAGCTGCTTCTTGCACGGCCGAGCACGCCTCGACCGCCGAGGCTCGCTTCAAAGCATTGACCTCCATGATCGGTCGGGCAGAGGTCAGCAGCGCAGCCTGCAAACCCATATTGACATATTTTTTAGAACTCCTGCGTATATCTTTTTAGATCCTATGTCCGGCTTTTCTTTCCAAACACCGAACTGAGCATCAGGGGCTACTGTCTATGCAGTATTATATTACATATCTTAAAATTCTTACCTCAATGCCTGTTAGAAGGCTGCTGCAGGCTTCGGTCAGCCCGCTCTTGGCGAGCTGAACCTTCTGAATCACCGCACTCATGACAGCGGTGTTCTTCTTTGATGGAAGTGCCGTTGAGCGCCTCCAGCAAGTTATCCGGCGCCTCCGGTTGGACGGAGGCCGCCTGCGTCATAGTCTTGCCCTTCTTACGAAGGGGCCGCCACCGGACTCCGGAACCACTGCAGGTTCCGGTGCGGAGTCCGGTGCAAAGTCCGGGAGGTTGCCCTGCGGCACCTCCGGGGCCTCCTCCTCCTGGCGGGTCCCTTCCTGGGATCCCACCTCGACGTCATCAGCGTCACGAGGGGTGGAGGCAGTCGGAAGAGAATCCATATCCGACGTGCCCAAGGACCCGCTCGACGAAGCGGGAAGATCGTCCTTGGTCGGACTACAGGTTGTATGCGGCATTAGAAAGACACCGCGTGGCAAAAAGAAAAATTATAAATCATCCAGGAGTCCGGATACTTATGATCTTGCCAGGGGCTTGGCCCTTGAGGGCCACTCCTCGTCGCCGTCACCGACGCTAGCGGAGCGGTCCGGGGGAAGGGTCCCTCCCTTCTTGGACCCTTCGGCCTCCCTCGTTGGGGAGGCCTTCCTCTTCTTATCTCACCCTGCTGGGGGAAAGGCCTCTTTCTTCTCCTCCTCGTCCTCGTGGGAGGAGTCCGCCTCGGAGTCATCGGACGATGAGTTCGATACCACCTGACAACGGGAACTCCTTCGGGTTCCCGTGGCCTTCTTCTTGGCCTTCTTCTCCGGCACCACGTAAAGTGCTGGGACAAGCAGCCCTGTCAGACGGGCATCCGCTGGGTCCTCTGGAAGGGGAGCCGGACAATTAACCTGTCCGGACGTCTTCTGCCAGTCCTGTTAAAGGTATCGGGAGTTTAGATCCTGCATAGAGTCAAACTATGAAAAACGAGTGTCCAATAAAGGATAACATAGCTTACCTCGCCAGCCGGGCGCTGCGTGCTGAATCCGTGATCTTCGATTGCGGATGCGGGAGCTTCGGCGCCCTTGAACAGCACCCTCCAGGCAGCTTCGTACGTAGTGTCGAAGAGCCTGCTCAAGGTCCGGTGTTGTGCCGGATCAAACTCCCACAAATTGAAGTCCAGTTGCTGGCAAGGGAGAATCCGGCGGACGAGCATGACCTGGATCACGTTGACAAGCTTGAGCTTCTTGTTCACGAGTGGTCCGGAGACAGATCGAGTCCGGCTCCTCCGAACTACCCCAAAGCAAGCCCTTCTCTTTCCAGGAGGTGAGCTGCATGGGGATGCCAGATCTGAATTCGGGGGCCGCTGCCCATTTAGGGTCACGCGGCTCGGTGACGTAGAACCACCCCGATTGCCATCCTTTGATGGATTCCACAAAGGCACCCTCGAGCGAAGTGACGTTGGGCATCTTGCCCACCATGGCGCCTCCGCACTCCGCTTGACTGCCCTTCACAATCTTCGGCTTGACATTGAAGGTCTTTAGCCACAAGCCGAAGTGGGGCTGGATGCAGAGGAAGGCCTCGCACACGACAATAAACGCCGAGATATTGAGGATGAAATTTGGGGCCAGACGTGGAAGTCCAGGCCGTAGTAGTACATGAGCCCCCGGACAAAGGGGGGAGTGGGAAGCCCAGTCCGCGGAGGAAATGGGGAAGGAATACCACCCTCTCATGGGGCCTGGGGGTGGGGATGAGCTGCCCCTCGTCGGGCAGCCGGTGCGCGATGTCGCTGGACAAGTATCCGGCACTGCGCAGCTTCTCGATGTGCCCCTCCGTAACGGAGGAGGCCATCCACTTGCCTCCCGCTCCGGACATGGCTGGTGAAGGTCGAGATGAGAGGTGCGGACTTGGGCGCTAGGGCTCGAGTGCGCGGAGATGTATAAGCAAAGGAGGAAGAAGGCGTAGGTAAAAAGGGGGGATCCTTATCCCCTTATATATGGGCGAAACTATGCATCCCTACTGGCCTAGTAAAACTCGCTTATCTCCCAAGCGCTGCAATCAATGGCGCGGTTGGGTTACCCACGTCCGTATTGATGGGAATCCCAGAATAAGGGGAACACGATCTCTGCTTCGACAAGACATGCCAAGGAAACCGCTTCTCTGAACGCGCTGAGGTGGTATAATAAAAATGATTCGAGTAAAGGCTTGGTTGTGGTGTGACGTCACGCCACAAAATACGTCAGCAGATTGAACTTGTGTACATATTATTCTCTCTACGGTGGTATGTGGAATTTATTTTTACAGAGCCGGACACTATCCTGGTGTTCACAATCTTCTATGAGTTATTCGGAGGAGGAACCCGCCTTGCAATGCCGAAGAAAATATGTGCGGCGGACTCGTCGTCATTGAAGCCTGGTTCAGGGGCTACTGAGGGAGTCCTGGACTAGGGGGTGTCCGGATAGCCGAACTATCATCATCGGCCGGACTCCAAGACTATGAAGATACAAGATTGAAGACTTCGTCCTGTGTCCGGATGGGACTTTCCTTGGCGTGGAAGGCAAGCTTGGTGATACGGATATGTAGATCTCCTACCATTGTAACCGACTCTGTGTAACCCTAGCCCTCTCCAGTGTCTATATAAACCAGAGGGTTTTAGTCCGTAGGACACAACAACAACGATTACAACAATCATACCATAGGCTAGCTTCTAGGGTTTAGCCTCCATGATCTCGTGGTAGATCCACTCTTGTACTACCCATATCATCAATATCAATCAAACAGGAGTAGGGTTTTACCTCCATCGAGAGGGCCCGAACCTGGGTAAAATGTCCCTTGTCTCCTGTTACCATCCGCCTAGACGCACAGTTCGGGACCCCCTACCCGAGATCCGCCGGTTTTGACACCGACAGCCGGACTATGACATCCTTCATGGCTGCTCCGGACATCTTATGCAGCTCGGCCCACTGTGCCAATTGGTCGTTCAATAGCGCCGAGCGCTCCTGCGTCGTGAACAGCGACCAGAATAGCTTCTTTGCCGCATGCCCCTCCTAGGCTCGAAAGAATTGCGCGGCGTCGGCGGCACTCTTCGGAAGATCCGCAAAAGCATCTGGAGAACTCCATAGTCGATTAAGCAAGGCATACCTCTGATCGCCAAACTTAGACTGTAAAAGAAAGGGCTTACCAACTGCTATTTGTCCAGCCTGTTGGATCTCCTCGCGAGCCGCTCGGGATTCGGACCTCGCCTCTTGGGCTTCCTGAAGGTCCTTGGCGAGTTCGGCCGCCTTAGCTTTATTCTCCTCCTCGAGGGACTTGCACCTGCGAGTGACGTCCTTGAGCTCTTTCTCCACTTTGGATACCCGCTCCTCGAACTGCCGCCGGGTGGCCTATTCGACCTTCAAATCTGCAGCCGCTTTATCAGCGGCCGCATTGCTCACCCTTGCCTGCTTCTTCACCAGGGCAAGGTCACCCCTGAGGGTCTCAACCTCAGCAGCGCCATCTTCAATTATGCATATAGCATCGCGTAAGCTTCAACTTAGCATTTGCAAATTAATACAATCATGTATGGAGTACTTGAAACATACCTTGCGTCTCCTCAAGCCGCTTGTTAATAAGGATAATGTCCTCGTCGGCCAGTTGCAGTTTCTGCTTCAGTTCGGAAACTTCAGTGGCCTAACGGTCACCGCTAATAGTGAAGACTGTTTTTTACCAAAATGATAATTATGTTATTTCCTGCGGATGTCTATAGATCCTCTGTTCACCCTTCTTCATGGGCCGAACAAAGTCTCAGGGGCTACTATCTATATACATGCATATTTTTCATATGGAAAGCGGCTAAAGACATTACATCGCATACCTTGAAGCCTGTTAGTAAGCTCGTGAAGGCTTCATTCAACTCGCTTTTAGCGGACTGAATCTTCTCAACCACCATACCCATGAAGGTACGATGCTCCTCCAAGACAGACGCACTTTGCAGAGCGTCCATCAACATGTTCGGCGCCTTCGGATTAGTAAAGGTCGCCACCGGAATAGCCGCTTTCCCCTTCCTCAGATGGGGTTGCCGATTCGACTCCGGAGCCGGTTGTATCTCCGGAGCAGTATACGGCCGGGGGTCGGATGATCCAAGACCCCCGTCGCCGGTCTCCGTTAGGGTTGCACCCCCCATGTTCTCGGCAGCCAAGGTGTTATCCTTTGGCGCCGTCTTGGTCCTCTCTCGCACTTCTCCGAAGCCCAGAGAGATCCTTTGGGACGACACCTCGGTGTCATCCGCCCTAGGAGGCGGGGAAGCCTTTGGAGGCGTCTTGCTCTCCATCATCTCCAGTGGAAGATCCCCCGATGACGATGATTCTTGAGGGAGATCGCGGGCCGGACTCAAACACATGATTTAATATTATTCTTACAATTTGTAAAAGATTGGGTGTAGGTAAAGCATCCTAAGGTACTTACGATGCGGCAAGGGGCTTGGCTCGGGGGCGGTGCTTGGGGACAGCTTCGACATCCGAATCCGAGTCGTCCGAGAGGGATATCTTTCCCCTCTTGGACGCCCCTCCTCCGGATCTACGGAGGCCGCCCTCTTTTTCCCTTTGATAGGGTTCTCTTCTTCCTCCTCCTCCTCTTCCTTGTCTTCATCTCCCTCGTGAGAGGAAGGAGCATCGATCCCTCCGAACATAGTGCCCAAAGTACCTTCGAGGTGGAGGTCACCTTCGGCCTCCTTGCCCTTCTTCTTCTTGTCCTTCTTCACTGGCGCCTGGTAGTGCGCCGGGACTAGCATCCTCATCAATAGAGGCTCAACTGGGTCTTCGGGGAGCGGGGCCGGACATTTGATCTGCTTTGCCTTCTTTATCCAGCCCTGTTCACGGGGTGGAATTTTCAGTACCCCTTCCTAAGATTGACGAACTAGGTAATGTTCGGAAATATGATACTTACTGGGGCAGCCGGATTGTTGCAGTCGAGGCCGGTGTCGTCAGACGTCCTTGGCCATGTCTTCTGGCTCTTGAAGAGCGGCTTCCAGATCCCTTTGTGCGTCATGCCAAAGAATTGTTGCAGGGTCTGTGGCCCTTCCGGATTAAACTCCCACATGTTGATAGGTCGTCGTTGGTAGGGGAGAGCTCGGCGGTAAGCATCACCTGGACCAAATCAGCAAGGGTGATGTCCTTTTCTATCATACTCTTGATACGCTTTTGCAGCATCAACACTTCATCAGAGGATCCCCAGTCTAGACCTTTGTTGGTCCAGGACGCGAGCCACAGCGAAGGTCCGGATTTGAAAGCAGGAGCGGACGCCCACTTGGTGTTGCGGGGTTCGGTGATGTAGAACCACTCCTATTGCCATACCTTGACAGTGACCACGAATGTCCCTTTGGGCCAGGTAACATGGCGGAGCTTGCTTACTAGGGCGTCGCCGCACTCGGCGTGTTGGCCGTTGACCACCTTCGGCTTCACGTTGAAAACCTTGAGCCACAGGCCGAAGTGTGGGGGGACGCGGAGAAATGACTCACACACGACGATGAACACCGAGATGTGGAGGAAGGAATTCGGGGCCATATCTTGGAAATCCAGCCTGTAGTAAAACATGAGACCTTGGACGAAGGGATGGAGGGCAAACCCAAGTCCTCGGAGGAAGTGGGGGATGAATACCACCCTCTCGCCGGGCTTTGGGTGGGGATGACCTGCCCCGGGGTAGGAAGCCTGTATGTAATCTCCGGCGTCAAGTACCTCGCCTCACGTAGATCCTTGATGTCCTTCTCCGTTACGGAGGAGGCCATCCACTTGCCCTGGGAACCAGATCCAACCATAGCCAGAGAAGTTGGGGTGAAGGGAAAGATTGGAGATTGGGCGCTGGAGCTCGAGGACGGAGAGGCAGGAAGGGAGGAAGGTGTGAGGTAAAAGGATAGATCTTCATCTGTTTATATAAGCTATGAATATCAAGCGCCTCCCCCTCATAAGCCTTAAACCTCGCCTATTCCCAAGGGGACGTGTGAACGGCACAGTTGAATTACCCAAACCCGTATTGATGAGAATCCCGTGATAAGGGGACACGATCTCTGTTTTGACAAGACGTGTCAATGGTCGTGCCTCGAAACGCGGAGCGGGGGCTGTAAAACGGTTCAGAATATTAACAAGGCCATGATACATCTCCGTCGTATCTACTTTGCCAAACACGTTTGCCCTTGTTTTGGACTCTAACTTGCATGATTTGAATGGAACTAACCCGGACTGACGCTGTTTTCAGTAGAACTGCCATGGTGTTATTTTTGTGCAAAAATAAAAGTGCTCGGAATGACCTGAAAATCCACAAAGCAACTTTTCAGAATTAATAAAAAATACTGGTGAAAGAATTAGCTTTAGGGGGCCCACACCCTGTCCACGAGGGTCGGGGCATGCCCCTCCCCCTGGGCGCGCCCGTGCCTCGTGGGCCCCCTGGACATCCACCAACCTCAACTCCAACTCCATATATTTGCTTTCGCAGAGAAAAAAATCAGAGAGAAAGTTTCATCGCGTTTTACGATACGGAGCCACCGCCAAGCCCTAATCTCTCTCGGGAGGGCTGATATGGAGTCCGTTCGGGGCTCTGGAGAGGGGGATTCGTCGCCGTCGTCATCATCAACCATCCTCCATCACCAATTTCATGATGCTCACCGTCGTGCGTGAGTAATTCCATCGTAGGCTTGCTGGATGGTGATGGGTTGGATGAGATTTACCATGTAATCAAGTTAGTTTTGTTAGGGTTTAATCCCTAGTATCCACTATGTTCTGAGATTGATGTTGCTATGACTTTGCTATGCTTAATGCTTGTCATTAGGGCCCGAGTGCCATGATTTCAGATCTGAACCTATTATGTTTTCATGAATATATGTGAGTTCTTGATCCTATCTTGCAAGTCTATAGTCACTTATTATGTGTTATGATCCGACAACCCCGAAGTGACAATAATCGGGATACTTCTCGATGATGACCGTAGTTTGAGGAGTTCATGTATTCACTAAGTGCTAATGCTTTGGTCCGGTACTCTATTAAAAGGAGCCTTAATATCCCTTAGTTTCCATTAGGACCCCGCTGTCACGGGAGGGTAGGACAAAAAATGTCATGCAAGTTCTTTTACATAAGCACATATGACTATATTCGGAATACATGCCTACATTACATTGATGAACTGCAGCTAGTTCTGTGTCACCCTATGTTATAACTATTACATGAGGAATCACATCCGACATAATTATCCATCATTGATCCAATGCCTATGAGCTTTTCACATATTGTTCTTTTCCTATTTACTTTTCCGTTGCTACTGTTACAATTACTACAAAACTGCTACTGTTACTTTTGTTACCGTTACCGTTACTTCCATACTACTTTGCTACTAAATACTTTGCTGCAGATACTAAGTTATCCAGATGTGGTCGAACTGACAACTCAACTGCTAATACTTGAGAATATTCTTTGGCTCCCCTTGTGTCGAATCAATAAATTTGGGTTGAATACTCTACCCTCAAAAACTATTGCGATCCCCTATACTTGTGGATTACCAAGACTATTTTCTGGCGCCGTTGCCAGGGAGCATAGCTCTATTCTTTGAGTCACTTGGGATTTATATCTGCTGATCACTATGAGGAACTTGAAAGACGAAAGAACTAACATTTTTTCCCTCAACTACTAGGGGAGGTAAGGAACTGCCATCTAGCTCTGCACTTGATTCACCATCTATTTTGAGTAAGCTTGCGACATCTAAACCTGCTACTGCTATGAATTCTGATATGTCGCATGTTATTGATGATGGCACTTCTACTATGCATGATACTTATGATGAAACTACTTCTGTGCTTGATACTATTGTGCCATTAGGTGAATTTCTTGATGAACAACTTGCTAGGGCTAGAGAGAATGAAATAATTGAAAATGAAATTATTGAAGATAGTGATGATGAAGGTTCTCCCCCTAAATATGAATTGCCTGTTGTTCCAGAGGGTTATGTTATGGATGAAGAAACTACTAGAGATATTCTTCCTTGCAATGATAGATCTGATCTTAAGAAGTTACTAGTTAAACTGAAATAGAAATCTCTAGATGCTAGAATGAAATATGACCCTGCTTTTGCTACTTCACCTATCTTTGTTACTGATAAGGATTATGAATTCTCTGTCGATCCCAAGATAATTATTTTGGTTGAACCTGATCCTTTTTATGGCTATGAATCTGAAACTGTTGTGGGACATCTTTCTAAGTTAAATGATATAGCCACCCTGTTCACTGATGATGAGAAATCTCGCTACTATTATATCCTTAAGATATTTCCATTCTCATTAAAGGGTGATGCTAAAACTTGGTTTAATTCTCTTGATCCTGGTTGTGTGCATAGTCCCCAGGATATGATTTATTGCTTCTCTGCTAAATATTTCCCTGCTCATAAGAAACAAGCTACCTTGAGGGAAATATATAATTTTGTGCAAATTAAAGAAGAGAGTCTCCCACAAGCTTGGGGAGGCTTCTCCAATTACTTAATGCTTTGCCTGATCATCCTCTTAAGAAAAATGAAATACTTGATATCTTTTATAATGGACTAACTGATGCTTCCAAGGACCACTTGGATAGTTGTGCAGGTTGTGTTTTCAGGGAAAGAACAGTCGGCCAAGCTAAATTGCTATTGAATAATATGTTGACTAATGAAAATAATTGGACACTTCCTGAGCCAACTCCAGAGCCAATACCTGAACCAACTCCTAAACCAACTCCGAAGAAGAGGGGTGTTCTATTTCTCAGTCCTGAAGATATGCAAGAGGCAAAGAAATCTATGAAAGAAAAAGGTATTAAAGCTGAAGATGTTAAGAATTTACCTCCTGTTGAAGAAATACATGGTCTTAACATACCACCTATTGAAGAAACACATGGTCTTGATAACCCGACACGGGTAGTAAAGGTAAATTCTCTCTATAGATATGATAAAGTTAAAATCCCGTCTACTAAGTTTCCTAGCCAGTGTTTGGATGAATTTGATGACTTTATGGCTAGACAAGAAAATTTTAATGCTTATGTTGGTAGACAATTAAAGAGTAATTCTTACATGATTGGACACTTGAGTGATTATATGGCTAGACTTAAAGGTGAACTTAAACTCATTAGCAAATATGCTTCTATGGTTACCACTCAAGCAGAACCAGTACTTAAAGCTCAAAGTGATTTGCTCGATGAATTAAATAATAAACATGATTTTGCTATTAGAGTGGCTACTAGAACTGGTAAGATGACTCAGGAACCTTTGTATCCTGAAGGCCACCCTAAGAGAGTTGAGCAAGATTCTCAGAGAAATAATGTAGATGCACCTAGTCCTTCTAAAAAGAAGAAAAAGAAAAATGATAGGACTTTGCATGCTTCTAGTGAACCTGTTATAGACACACCTGAGAATCCCAATGATATTTCTATTTCTGATGCTGAAACACAATCAGATGATGAACATGAACCTAGTGATAATGCTAATGATAATGTTCATGTTGATGCTCAACCTAGCAATAATAATGATGTAGAGATTGAACCTGCTGTTGATCTTGATAACCCACAATCAAAGAATCAGTGTTATGATAAGAGAGACTTTGTTGCTAGGAAGCACGGTAAAGAAAGAGAACCATGGGTTCAGAAACCCATGCCTTTTCCTCCTAAGCCATCCAAGAAAAATGATGATGAGGATTTTGAGCGCTTTGCTGAAATGATTAGACCTATCTTCTTACGTATGCGCTTAACTTATATGCTTAAAGTGAGTCCTTATGCCAAATACATGAAGGATATCATTACAAATAAAAGAAAGATAACGGAAGCTGAAATTTCCACTATGCTTGCTAATTATACTTTTAAAGGTGGAATACCAAAGAAACTTGGATATCCAGGGGTACCAACTATACCATGCTCCATTAAAAGGAACTATGTTAAAACTGCTTTATGTGATCTTGGAGTCGGTGTTAGTGTTATGCCTCTTTATTTATATCGTAGACTTGAATTGAATAAGTTGACACCTACTGAAATATCTTTGCAAATGGCCAATAAATCACTGCTATACCTGTTGGTATTTGTGAGGATGTGCCTGTTGTGGTTGCAAATGTCACTATCTTAACGGACTTTGTTATTCTTGATATTCCTGAGGACAATAGTATGTCGATTATCCTTGGTAGACCCTTTTTGAATACTGCAGGGGTTGTTATTGATTGCAACAAAGGCAATGTCACTTTTCATGTTAATGGTAATGAGCATACGGTACACTTTCCGAGGAAATAATCTCAAGTTCATAGCATCAATTATATTGGAAAAATTCCAATGATTATTATTGGAGGTTCTGAATTTCCTCTTCCTACTGTCAAGAATAAATATGATATTCTTATTATTGGGGATGTTCATATCCCCGTTGAGGTAACCTAGTGTTATTCGAAATTTCTCCGGTTCCATGTTATTCAGAATGAGTTTGTTAACAAGACTTGATCAACCTTGTTAGTGGATTCCTTTTGATGATCATGAGATGGATGAAGTTAGAAGGCACAACCTTCTGTACCCTCTTTTTACTTTCTGTTATTTAGAATAAGTAAAGCAAAAATAGTATTTTCTGTCTGTTTTCTGAATTATCCACGCAATAAAAAATACCCAAAAATAAAACTTGTCCAAATGCCCTGCCAATTTAGTATGATTTTTTCTGGAATATTTGAGAATATTTGGCACTGAGAACACATCAGGGGGAGCTGGCACCTGGCCACGAGGGTCTAGGGTGCGCCCACCCCTATAGGGCGTGCCCCCCTGCCTCGTGGGCCCATGGTGGGGCCCCTCCACTTATTCTTGCACCCACACACTTCATCTTCCTCCAAAAATCACCATCCAGCTCAAGCACGAGTTCTAGCTCATTTTGCTGCCATTTTCGATCTCCTTGCTCAAAGCTCCATTCACAAAACTGCTTTGGGGGATAGTTCCTTGGTATGTGACTCCTCCAATGGTCCAATTAGTTTTTGTTCTAGTGCTTTATTCATTGCATTTTTTTGCTACCTAGGTGACCCTGTTCTTGAGCTTGCATGTCAAATTTATATGGTCCCAAGTAATTCTAATGCATGATATAGGCTCTAGGCACTTGTGGGAGTAGTTGCTATCAGTTTTGTTGAGTTTGATTCATTTTTCAGAGGAAGAAATTTGTCCAGGAAAATGTTCCAAGGTGGTTCTTCAAGAAAGTAAGGACCCATGCTCGCAATGCGTGAGCAGGACGTTGAACCACCAAGGGAAGCTGGCGTGCGGCCTTGTGAATGGCCGTCAGAAGAGTTTATGGTCAATGCAGGCATCAAGGATGAATTTGATGCATATGTGCGTAATGCCGATCTTGAGGACTTCATGCAAGATAAGTCTCCTAGTACTACTATTTGACTGATTCATTCGTGAGAAGGTTTAAATTTACATCTTCGCGTAATTCGCAAAGTGTCCTGTTTGATATTTATGATCAATCATATACCATGGACCTAGAAGATTTTACTACTGCTTGCAAACTCCCGCAGTGGGGTAGTGTTAATGAACCCCTTAAATCTAAATATAAAGACTTTCTTGCTAGTATCACTGTGGGAGAATCTAGAGAAATAGCACAAGCTACCATAGGGAGCATTAATTTTCCTGCTATACATTGTTTGCTCTCTTCATTGGTAGATGCATTAACGGTAAAGATGAAGCATGTCACATGTGTGTTCCCGATCTTTGTATTCTCAAGGGTGTTGTATTAGGTGACAAACAATACAACTTGGGGGCAATTGTTGCACGTAGGTTACATAATAATGGTTCAGTTGGAGATTTGTTTGGAGGGATCTATGCGACCCGTGTGACAAATTATCTTGGTATACCTGTACATGAGGATGATAGGGAGTTGCCTCCCGCTTATTTGGATTATAATGCTATGGTCAGTCATCATTTTCTTGAGAGGAATGAACAATTCCTCTAGTATCGACTAGTCTTTGACAGACGTCGTGCTGTCTATATTACTTTCCCTACTCCTGCCGTTTTTGATTATCAGGCAAAAAGAAGATATGTGGTCACCAGGGAGGAGGCAAATGAGTACAAGAGGAGGACAGAGGCAGCTTGCCACCGTGCTGCAGCCCAGGAGACATTGGCTGCTGCATCCTAGTACGACCCCAATTACAACTACGGATATCAGCCGGGCTACCCATGGCCATAAACCAACTTAGGCCAAAAGCCTAAGCTTGGGGGAGTACGTATTTCTCACCGACATTACGTTCATGTTCACACACTCATCCTAGTTGTCGGTGCTCATACTCTTTCATTGTACTATCCATGCTAGTTTAATTCTTTTTCTAGCTTTCTTCTTGTGTGCTTGATAAACCTTAAGAAAAACCAAAAAAAAATATTTAGCTTACTTTCCATGCTTGTAGTAGTAATTAAAATGAAAACCCAAAAAGATTTCTCGTTCTTCTTTTACTTGTTGGGAGTTTTCCCATGTAAATAGTTTTATTTCTTTTTTGGGGGGTCGAGAGGAGAAGACCATAACGAAAATGTTTAGTGGCTCTAATATGCATGATTGTTGATTTAACCAAGAGTCTATATTACCTTGTCTTCTCCCTTGAATTGAATGCTTACAGATTCCAGTTTAGTCCAATGCACGTGCACTATTATGATCATTGTCGGTGTCAAAACCGGCGGATCTCGGGTAGGGGGTCCCGAACTGTGCGTCTAGGCGGATGGTAACAGGAGACAAGGGACACGATGTTTTTAACAGGTTCGGGCCCTCTCGATGGAGGTAAAACCCTACTCCTGCTTGATTGATATTGATGATATGGGTAGTACAAGAGTGGATCTACCACGAGATCACGGAGGCTAAACCCTAGAAGCTAGCCTATGGTATGATTGTTGTAATGGTTGTTGTCCTACGGACTAAAACCCTCCGGTTTATATAGACACCGGGAGGGCTAGGGTTACAGTAGTCGGTTACAATGGTAGGAGATCTACATATGCGTATTGCCAAGCTTTCCTTCCACGCCAACGAAAGTCCCATCCGGACACGGACGGAGTCTTCAATCTTGTATCTTCATAGTCTTGGAGTCCGGTGGCGATAATAGTCCCATTATCCGGACACCCCTAATCCAGACTCCTCAAGAGCCCCGAACCAAGCTTCAATGACGATAAGTCCAGCAGCGTTTATAGTCTTCGACGCTGCAAGGCGGTTCTCCTTAAGTTCCATGTACCGCCAAGCAAGGTCCGGCTTCCTTATCAATGTTGCGCTTCTTGGCTTCCACACCCAATAATGGCCATCTTCCACGCATCGCACGAATGCGAAAAGCCAGGGTATCTTTTATATTTTACCCCCTAGTTGTGCAAATAATCTGCCTATAAGAGAGGCAAGAATCCAGATCCAAATCACATCATCTTTCTTCCGCGAGTACTCATCAGAGCGCTTCCGACCAAAAATCCATTCCATCATGGACCGTCGACGCGGCTCCTCCTCTCGCTCTCCACCCTCCGCCAGAGATCAAGGGGATGTTCTGTCCCTTTGTCGAGCTGGTGACGCTCCAAGCGGAGGGATATCTCCCTCCAGCCTTCATGGTCCCGGTTTGAGCCGGACTGGCCACCTACCAAGGTGGGAAGCAAGCGGAGGCTACCTTAAATCCCAACAAAGGGGAGCGGGTATGCTTCGTCCCCTATCTGATAAGGGGGCTCGGATTTCCTATACATCCGTTCCTCCGTGGGCTCTTGGAGTTCTACGGACTCCAGCTCCATCACCTCACGCCCACCTCTATCCCGCATATCGCGGAGTTACGTAGCTCTTCTGAGCTATTTCGGCGTCGAGCCCCATTTTGCGTTGTGGAAGAGGTTGTTACGCCTTGTACCCGCTCTCACGAGGGTCCATATATCAAGTGGGCGGTGCGAAATATGGCGCATCGCCGGGACGGATATCCATCCGGAACCCCTAAGAAGGCGTCCAAGACCGGCCTTGTAATGGTTTACATAGAAGACGCTCGCTTGCGGACCCTGTTCGGATCGGCCTCCTGGAGTTCAGTAATGCTCCTTTGAAGAAACGCCTTAGCTGGCGTCCACGGAGCCCCCAACTGGAGGAAGACAAGAGCGTCCATTATTTGATGGGCCAGATAAGGTTACTGGCCCATTCTGGGTTGACCATGATTGGAATCATGGCAACGTGCATTATGCGGAGGGTGCAGCCGCTGCAATACAGGGGCTACCCTATGTGGGATTACAACGGGAAGGACGATGCCACCCGTCATGGCCACAAAGGGCCGGGTTCGGCCGAAGACCTGGCGAAGATCCTGTCCGGCCTGTACAAGGGGGAGAAGGGGGATTTCCTTCAGACGAACCCGTTGAATGGGTTCTCCATGAATAATCCCCGGCGTTGGGTAAGCGAACACTCTGTGTGCCCGACCCATGCTTTCGAAGTTTAAGTTTCTTATATTATGTTTTCGACGCAGGAGCTTTGTCGGGTTGTGGAGGGCATGCTTAGTCCAGCTCTGCAACCCGAGGATCCAGAGAGATCCCAGGATCCGGCCTCCGAAGAGGACCCGGACATAAAGGTGGAGCTAATCGATGGGGTGTTCCACCGGCTCAGCATGTATAATGCTTTAGTCGCCATTACGGCTGACTATCCCGGACTATATCCGGCTTCCCAGGTGATTGTGACCGAAGTCCCGACACCATTATCTTTTCCTCGCTCATTTCTGACCCCCATATATGATGGTGTTTTGCAGGAAGCGCCTTCAAGGCGGGAAGCCGAGCCCGCGGCGGCTGACCAACAAAGGTCAGTCCGGCCCAGTAGGCGGAAGAGGAGCGCGGCGCGGATTGAAACGTCGCCGCAAAGGTATAGCTCACGGTTTGTCATTTATAGCAACGTTCCTAGGAAGCGTTTGAGTGCTCATGACTTTTGTAGGAGAAAAAGTGCCCGCCGGATCATGGGCATAGAGGTTGCCAACCCAGCCTCTACCGCCAAGCTCCAAAGACTGTCTCGGAGGGAGGCGAGCAAAGGCGCGAGCCGGATACTCCTCCAACGGAGGATGCCGACAGACCGTCCGCCACCAAGTCTCGAGGTGGAGAGCGCCATGAACCACAAAGCCGCTGGACAGTTTTTGTGACGCGTGCTTCTCCCCGAGGCGTTGAATGCCTTTAACACGGGACGCCAGCGCACCTCCGTGCTGCTCAAGACGGTTTGACCAGAGCCACGGGCAAAAGATGTAAAAGACATACGGTAAGAGAATTTAATAGTTGTATATGCCAAGAGTGGCCCAGACTTAAAGTAGTTATATGAACTAATTTAAGGATCATTCAAAACGCAGGATCTTACGGAGAAGAATACCCAACTTTCTCGGAGCTGCAAGAGTGTAAGGCCCAACTCGAGGCCGCACTTGTCACGCCGCAGGAGGAAACACAGAGACCCTCCCGGTAACACGTTATTTTAAAAGATAAGTGGTGTCTTGGCGTGCGTGCAAGTCTAATAATGACATTGCGGTCTGCCGGACAAGATCCGGACAGCAAGAACTCTGCGCGGTGAAGGCTAGCGAGAGGGTGCTGAATAAGGTGCAGCAGAAAGGAACAAGCTCCGGATGCCCACGCCCAGCTTGGAGAAGAGCTGAAAGGTGTTCGGCCGAGCTGTCAGCTCGCAAGGAGAATCAGCCGCTTGTCGCGGCATCTATAGTAAGTGCTTGAGCAAACTCCTTTGAAAAGAAGAGTTCGGCGAGGAAGTCAATTGACAAAATATGTCTCAGAGGTATACTCACAGTGTCGCCTCATGGAGGAGATGCCCATATCAACGGGTGATCAACTTCCGAAGTTGTTGCAATCGCCGAACGAGTTCGGCAGTAATGAGCGGCGTCGTCCGTGCTTTATGGCCAGCCTCTCCCCGCCTAAGGGCCTTGGGGAGCTTATGGAGAAGCTTGAAGTCTGCGCGCTTCCTTATGGAAGATTTCGACTGCCGCCAAGGTGCCGTGGAGGCCTGGGCCATGGTAAAGACGCTGTACAAGAAGGCGGATCCCAAACCACATGGCGAGGTCGGACTGTGGGGCCCGATGGGAAGGAGATCCTGTGAGTTTAGTGTACGACCAAGTAGAGTTGGCGCTAAATTTTCCTAACGGATCAGAAATTAGACAGACTGTTAGACGGGATTGAGGAGGAATACAACCGGTCGATTTGACAATGTATTTTAAAATGACATGTAAAATGCCTTCTAGCCGGATTGTAGATCGTTTGTCTTTGCCGACCTTTTCGCTTCAACCTCGGGACCCTAGAGTCCGGAGTGTGTCCGAATACCTTCTCGGTTAAGAAACAACCGGGGCATGCATGGAGACCAGACGTAGGGGTCATTAGTGCTTTATCAGACAAGTGCCCAACTAGTTATGTTATATTAAATGGTTAGTAAGAAACATCTTCCAGGGAGAATAGTTCCGTTAAGGGTTCCTTTCCCTGGGAGGCATGCCCTAAAGTGCATGTCCGGTCTGCGAAAAGAGCAGAAAAACATCTGGGGGCAGATAAACAAGTAGGTAAAAAATCATCTTTCAAGTCACCGATCGAATATTCCCTTAAGAACGCTAGCTTTCGGCTTCACCCACCGAGGTACACATCCGTCAACCAGCAAGAATAATCGCAGAGGTGCTCCCTTTACATCCTAGCCGAACAATCGGGAACGTAGGGGTAAGCACAGGAGCCAGGCAACCTAGCTTGGCCAAAACTTAAGTCATATCGATGCATATAATGGTGAATAAAAGGTACATGTGGAAGCTTGACACATGTGCTGGGCATGAAGCCCTTGTAATTAAGCTTCTGGTAAAGAAGCCCCCAGGTATAATGAGTGCGGATGGCACATCAAGTGTGTGCGAACAATGTGCAAGTAGGCCTTTAAGGGCTTTGTAGGAAAAGGGTTGAGAGAAGAAAGAGAAACAAAAGACAGCTGAAGTGTAAAAATTTGGACGGGGGAAGGGGACGAACTCTTAGTCCGGCGCTAGGCATAGAATCTTCGTGTTAGGACCCCGACTCAATGCCACATCGATCTAGCATGTAACACCTCATATCACTTTGCGGCCTCACGCACGGTATTCCCACGGGTGTCGCCTTACCTTTCCCCGGGACCGTTTGCGCCTTTTGGCACACGTATATGATAGTGTCGCTAGCATCCATATGATAAGGAGCCCGGGCTGACATGGCTAGTCGTAAACCCAAAGTGGCACAAACTTACGAGGACAGGCATCCATGACCCAAAGATCGAACGTGTCGGTCATCGAAAGTGAATCCAGGATGTAGCACTTGGGCTAGCAGACTCGTGAACCGGCATGGCGGGCTAACAGACTCCGGTATTCATCGCGTGACATTTCCCGAAGGAACGTACCGAGAACGAAGAAGGACACATGCCGGCCAGCCTAAGTGTTCCGAGCGATAGCAAGCTACCATGGCTC